>VZSE01014783.1:517416-558864 GCA_013398275.1 Promerops cafer | reverse complement strand
GGCCGAGGCGTTAGGTCGGGCCGCTCTGCCCTCAGCGCCTCCCCGCGGGCAAGCGGCCCTGCCCGGCCTCCTCCGCCCCCGGCGCCGAGCGGCCGTCGGGCCCTTGCGCCACTGACCGGCTGCATGTGCAGTGGCAGCCCCTTGGCTGGCCTAATGTTACCTCCCCGTGGCCGCCGGGCGACCCGGCTTGCCCGACTTACCGCCCGCTCCGCAGCTGGAGATCGGGGGAAGCAAGTTTCCCGTGCGAGGATGCGCGATTTGGAGTCCCAGAGGCTGCGGCTTAGCGGGGAGGGAACGGACGGACGGGCTGCGGCCTCCCAGGAGGGGGGCAGCGCTGAGAGGGGGGCCGGGACAGTCCGAGATGAAACGTGCCCCGAACAAATTCAGGAGGTCTGTTCTGGATCTTTAGTGTCAGATGAGAACAAACTGTGAAAGATACTCAGCATTGTAGTAATACACTAAAAAAAAAAAAAAAAAAAAAAAAAAAAAAAAGGGGAAAGGAAAAAAAAAAACCCCACAAAAAAAAAANAGAGAGAGAGAGAAGAAAAAAACCGCACCAAAGGAACTTGCCAAAATAAAGTTTGTGCTTTTTTTTTTTTTTTTTAATATTTATGACTTAAAGCTGCTTAGGAAATTCCAATGAGTGTATACCTCAGCTCCTGTTGTAATTCCTGCTAATCAGAATTCTTGATGATGATGTGAGGGTCTATTTCTTCTGAGGAAGAAGGCTATGGTTTCTCAGTGTGAACAGTTTGGGAGAAAAACATCTAGTTAATATGCCCAAAGGATTATTTTACGTGAGACAACACGCCCTCAGATGTTGGTCCGTGGAAAAACTACAGCTGGGTCTAGGTGCAACTTCAGGGGGTTGAGAGATGGTTGGAGCTGGGTTGCTGTAGGAGTTTGTTCAGCCCGAGTTTGGGAATTCAGTGTCCTACAGCACCGTAGTGGCTTTTGAATATTCCAGCAAATTCTAACTCCAGTTAGAACAGTCTTAAATCGCAGTGCTTTAGCTATGGAAAAAAAATCGGTTAACCACAGCAATGTGCTTTCTGGCTCAGAAGATGTCAGGGCTGCAAATCTTGGAGGTTCTAGGATCTGTGGGTTTTAGGGAAGTGCAGTGATGTGCTTGCCTTGTTCTTATACCTGTCCTTGAGCATCCATACTTGACCAGTTCTGCTCTGGGAATGTACAGCTCTGGTTTAACTTGAAACCACTTGTTTTAGATTATTTGTTTATTTAAATATGTTACAGCACTAACTTATAAATCTCGTGAGGTTTAACAGGAGTTAAAACTGTCATGCCAGTTAAACATGCTGCTTATGTGGTAGTTTTGTTTTGTTTTATTTTGCTGTTTAGTACACAGAGTGTTGTCCTTCATGACAAAGTTCTTCATCTGTGTGAGACAGAGCTATGTACACCAGTGAGGTGCCATCACTTTTATGGCTATGAGCTCTTCTGCCCTGTCACTCGTAAAGGTATTAGCACTGATTTCAGGATCTTGAAAGTGATAAACATGTTTTGCCTGTCTAGAAGAAGTTAGTTACTGCAGTTCTGGTTGCATTATGAAAAGTGAAGTGAGGGACTAGGCGGTGAAATTATGTATAGGATTTAAGAAGGTAGGGACAGTTGCTGCTACTAGTTTCTGTAGGTATTACAGGTTTTCTTGCAATGATACTGCAAATTCCTTAGAGGATGATTCCTTTTACAGTTTATAATGGGGACTGCTGCCCAAAAGTAGTAGTGGGTAACAAATTAAATTTTAAAAATCTCTTCCCCAGTTTTCACATGATAACTAATTAGATTTCTTGCCTTTTTGTTTGTTTACTTGCTTTGTTTCTGGGTTTACTTTTTTTCTCTTTTAGTTATTAGTTTGCATGTTTTGGAAAAGGAAATGTTACTTTTCTTCACATTCTGTTAATCTATCTCTCTGCTTGTTAGAAGTCATTCTAGGTGCTGCTAAATTAGAAGTGCATTATAATGGTTAAACTCTTTCCCTGACCAGTAGGAAGCAAAACAAGGTTTTGTTTCAGGCTTAGTATTTCTCTTCAGCAAGACAAATCCAACACACTGTATTAGTGGCAGAAATAGTATGGTGCTGATGCACATACCACATGCATCACATGACCCACATGCAGCTTTTTGCAGTTCATGGGGGTTTTGGTTTCTGAGAGTGCCTAGGTTAGTAAAAAAGTAAGGGAGTTTTCAGATCTTGCTAGAAGGGGTTAGGGGAGAAGAGAAAATATGTGTTTGATAGTTCTCTGGGGAAAGAATCAACAGATTATTCATTAGAATTTAAAGCAAGAAGATACACGTGAGCCGAGGATGAAGGGGAAGAGCATCCTGCCTATAGATCAGAGTTTTGTGTAAAATTAGTTGCGAACTTGAGAGATACCCTAATGGATCTTTATGCTACCTACTTTTAAAAAGTCTGCCAAAAATAGGGCAGAACAGATGCTGTGTGTTGATGGCAGGGAAATGCCATAGTGCAGTGGTTTTAAGCTATGTATTGTTGATCTGACTTGATGCTCACTTTAGTGTGGATCACCCAAATCAGTGCAGAGGCTTCTTCTCACTTTTACATCTGTTATGCGGTGTGAGAAATTGATGTTTTGAAACTTACCTTTGAAACAAACAACCAACCTTTCTGGGCTGCCGCTATTGACAGATTTAACTACAAGCTAATGTTGCAACTGACAGATATTCCTGTAAGTATGATTGCTGCCTTTGTCCTTTTCCTTTGAAAGGAAAATGGTGTTGAAGGAGTAAGAGAAACAGTATTGAACGTTTATTTGCAGAACAGATACAGCTATGGAAAGAACCAGTGTGAATACTCAGTTGTTAAGATGATTCTCTGCTGCTTTCAGCCACCAGTTTTTTAAGTGACAGGATGCTTGGCATGCTCCCTGCTAGTTTTGTGAGGAAGCTCTCTGCTTGCTTCATAACAGCAGGCTTCTGTTTTCCATGATGATTCTTGATGTGGACAAGTTAAAATGCAAACTGACAGCTGCTGCGGAGTGGTGGCCTTTGGTATAGTAAAGAATATTATATATTAGGATTTTGAAAATAGTTTATATGTGTGTTGGCTTTATGTGGCTAGGTTCATTAGCAGGGGAGCTACAGAAGGTCTTCTGTGAGAAGCTGCTAGAAGCTTCCCTCATGTCTGACAGAGCCAATGCCGGCCAGCTTCAAGGTGGTTCCACTGCTAGGCAAGGCTGACCCTGTCAGCAGCAGTGGCAGCACCTCTGGGATAACAGAGTTAGGAAAGGGGGGAGGACTGGGAATTCTCACTTGCAGCTGGAGAGAGGAGTTAGAATGCATGAGAGGAAAAACGCTGCAGACACCAAGGTTGGTGATGAAGGAGAGGGAGGAGGTGCTCCAGCCACAAGAGAAGGGATTCCCCTGCAGCCTGTTGCGCAGACCGTGGTGAGGCAGCTGTACCCCTGCAGCCTATGGACATCCACAGTGGAACAGATACCCCACCTGACCCCACCTGCAGCCCGCAGAGGACCCCACACTGGAGCAGCTGTCTGAGCCCAGATGAGGCTGTGACCCTATGGGAAACCTGTGCTGTCCCAGGCTCCTGGCAGGCCCATGATAGAGCGGGTTTGCTGGCGGGGGGAGCCATGGGGGACCCACACTGGAGGAGCTTGTTCATGAAAGATTGAACCACATGGAAGGGACTCACACTGGAGCAGTTTGTGAATAATTAGTCCATGGGAAGCAATCATGCTGAAGTTTATGGAGGACTTTCTGCTGCAGGAGGGACCCCACACTGAAGCAGGGGAAGAGTGTGAAGAGTTCTCTCCCCATGGAGGAAGGAGCAGCAGAGACAATGTGTGATGAACTGTAAACCCTGTTTCTGTCCCTCTGCTCTGTGATGGGGAGGAGATAGAGAAAACTGGGAGTAAAGTTAAGCCCAACAAGAAGCGGGAGGAAGGTGTTTTAAAGTTTAGTATTTCCCTGAGTCAAGTCTGTTTTGCTCATGATGGTAATAGTGAGTGAGCTTTTTGTTATATTTTTCTTTTCCCTGTACAGCTGAGGAGAGAGTGATAGAGCAGCTTTGATGAGCACATGGATTCCAGTCAGTCAGCCCACTGCAACATGAGATATTGCTGGGATTGATCTTTGGTTTTCATAGTGTTAATGAATCAAATCATTTTTTTGAAATGTTCACAATGTAGGCTACAGTTCTCTAAAATAAATGAAATTTCTTGAAACTTTTTGTATGATGTGTGAAACAGGCACTAAGTGATCATGCAAATTGAATGCCAGTGGATTTCTATCATAATGCAGTATGTATTGCTTAAGTGTTTATTTTATTGAACGTCTAAACATGAAAACAGCTTATTGTATTTACTGTGCACCGTTACACTTGGCTGAGTCTTGCCAAAGGCATTGTAATATTTATTTCCTGCTTTTCAGAGGAATTAAAACTCAGTGGTTCAGTTAATTATTAAGTTCAGTTATTATTAAGCATTTTTTATTTTGAAACTTAGAGTTGTGGTACCTTTGGCCTATGATCAACTTCATTTTGGCCACCAGAGTATGTGTACAGATTATTTTCTTCCCTTTTTTGTTTGTTAGTTTTTGTTTTGTTTACCTGTGCTTTTCTCTAGTAGGCATGTAGAAGGAGGTTAGTGGGTCAGGGTGATCGGTGACGGGAGGCTGTTGGTACGTGTGTTGTGACTTGGGTGTGCTACATGAGCACCAGATGACTGCAGGAATGCTCCTGTGGGTTCTAGAATAAGGAAGGGGTTGAAGGGCTGAGTAGAGTCCATGAGTGACTTACAGGCTGGTTGCCATTATAGTTGCTGAAATATATTCTCAAAATTCACATTGAAAAAAGGCATATAAGCCTGTTGTTGACTTCATGTGTAGTTAAAATTACCATCAATATGTTTGTTTTATTTTTAGCAGGAACTAAAATACATGAGACCAGTTCATAGTATCTGTTATGTAATAGAAAAAAAAGTCAAGACAGTGGCTGTGGTATCATTTTGTCCAGTATCTCTTGCTAGAGTAGCAAACCCAGGAACAGATCCAACTTCCCTTTAAGTGAATGGCAAAACTCCTGTTGGTTATAAAAGCACAGGATTACACTGTGGGCTTGGAAGAAATAATTGGTAATGACTTCAGCTCCTGGAGGGCATTAATTTTTGCACCATGAAATCCGTAATAAATTGAGTAAAGGAGATCCACATAACATGCTGGTAGACAAATGTTATCCTTTCGGTCCTTTTATGTAAATCTGTTGAAGACAGAATTTGATCTTTAAGTTATATGTTCATTTAAATAGTAATATTCTGACTAGCTATGCACTAATTTAAATGTTAAGTGTGAAATAAATTAGAAAAATGTAATCTGGTGCAGTAATGTAGTATAAGGACAAAGAAGGATTAAAATGCTTGGTTGTTGATTAGGTCTTTGTAGGGAGAGGGTGGCAGTTACCATCAGGATTTGTGGAATGAGAGCAGGGTTGTATCCGAATCGAAACTGTTCTGAAAATGCTGTATGTTGCTCCAGTGTGAGAGAATTTAACATGGGATCAAAAACTGCTGTACTTGAAGCAAACAGACTGCATTTTTAATTTATGGTAGTAATTTATTTAAACCAATTTACGTTCACTTGTACTTCAGCTTATAAATAAAAATGTCCAATTGTAAAGGGAGTATTTAGCACTGAAGAATTACTTCATGGGTGGGCATGTGTATGAATTGCCCTTGGTGGGACTAGAACTCGAAAATGTTCTTCGTTGCCAATTTACACAAGAATGATCCTAAGGTTAGATTTGCTTGGTGAAAAGGGCATAGGGCTTTCGGAGGCATGGCAGTTGAGGTGTATGGAATTGAAAAGCATTAAAATATTTCTTTTTTGTGGAATATTTACACAATTTAAAATACAATTTTTTGTTGTTTCAGTTTTTAGTGCATAAATATGTTTAAAACTTTGTATTGCTTTTTTTTTTTAAGATGTTCTTGACTTGTTCCCTTTGGGATTAATCAACTCTGCTTTAGCTTTCTTTCACTGTACTATTTCCAAATGTATATGTTTGACTCTCTCTCCATGTTAATTCTGATGTTTCAGCAGGTGAGAAAGTGGAACCATTTTTCTTGCTTGCCTATTGTATTTGAGAGGAAAGAAAATATCAGTTTGTATTATGTTTACTATGTTTCTGTTGGTGTTTTCCTGATTTAACTTCATTTTAAGAATCGACTGCCAAAAAGATAAACCTAGTTACTGAGAAAAATAGTATCTCAGCTTGCAGCTGAGTGCAGTTGAGATCTCAGAGCACTGACTGAGCATAATTAGAAAAGCTAAGACATTCCAGTGGTGTTTTCAAAGGTATTGAAAGAAGTTATGCAAAAATAGTGCATTTTTTTTAAAGCATTTATTTCTCTCAGTAATGGTATGATACATAATTACATACTTTTTTTTGAAAGTTAATGCTGTTTGAGAGAGATTAGATGGCAAAATGTGAAGATACATATCTAATGCAGTGTTGTGTTGGATATTATAATTTATGCTTGTTGTAGTTGCCTAAATTATCCCATCCTATAATATCATTACAGTGGTATTGATATAATAAAATCATTTGTATCCATAGAATAGTTTAATAAAGTTATTAGTATTACTTTTAGAAAGTCACAACTTTCCTTAAATAGTGTTCTTAACTTAAAATTTCTATGATCTGCAGTTGGACTTGCTTTAAGATGCTGCTTCTCAATGTGTTCTTGTGATTCACATTCAAGTAAATAAAATGTCGGGTTCTATAGGAATTTTAGGCATTAAGTGATTAGGGGGTGGCTTAGATACAAGCATGAGAAACAAGGCAGTACTTTTCATCATGTATTTCTATAGTGTGCTGCTTGTGTGTGCACAGACACAGGCAGTTTTTCCATTTCCTATTGTGGCAGAGTATTATGATGTGGTTTTCCTTGACTAAGATTTGACATAAGCGCTGTGTGATCAGTTTGCTGCCTGGTACCTTCCTTGTAATGAGGAAACTGGCACTGTGAAGCACCCACCACAATTTTAAGATTTATTGAAATTTTTGTAGCTTGTAGAGCTACAGAAATGTGTTCTTGTTTTTAATTTCTTTTTTACAAATATTACTAAGTGAGTGATACAGGAGCTATGATAGTCATTCAGTTGCTTAGTGTAATCAAAGCAAGCCAATCAAATACTTAGATACCAATTTAAAACTGTTTTCACAGGTGCTAGTTCACTTTTTTCCACTTTTTTTCTTTTTTTGCCTCTGCTAGTTGTCATGATACCAGGAGATTGCTGACTGTAAACAGATTAAAATGAAATAAAAATTAGTCTTGAAGTAGTTAAATATCTCCATTCCCATGATCTATATCTAAAGAAAAACAAACAGTATTTAATGCGTCTGTGTTCTAGGATCTGTTTGTAATGGTATTTATTTTCATTAAACCACAGGAATCTTGAAGTTTAACTTTTCCCTTTGCACCTGACTGTATGATGAAAAAGGATGTAGTTCCACACCTATATCCTTCTCAAGTGTAGCCTGCATTGATGTCATTGTTCCTTAAAGAGACATCAGCAAACCCACAGTTCTGCTTAGTTTTATTTTAAAGTGCATTTTGATTAAATTTAGCAAGTGGAAAAACCATTTTCAAGTTTTAAAATTTGCTTTTCCTTCAAGTTAAAATTAAAAAAAAGAAAAAGGACAGTATTCTGTTCTCATTTTGTGGTGCTATGTAAAGTTCATTGTAGGAGATTTTCTTTTCCATTAGTCTCTTCAATTGTCATTTATGGGGAGCAAGCTACGTTGGGAAAACTGAGCCACAGGAGGAGTTGTGTGAATTCCCTGATGCTCTTGTTCACCAGTTCTCCTTGCCTAATAGGATAATACATAGAGCCTCGGTTTTACTGCTCTGTGCTGCATTCCTGCCTTCTTGCTGTGACCATCTGTTGGTTGTTTTCAGGTGTTCCTGACTATATTAGTCACATCTTTTCCTGTGTTTAGGTACTGTGTGAGGAATGTGGGTATTTCAAGGATTCTCTTACCCTGTTCTGAGCCCTGCTCAGCTGCCTTTGACATGATGCTCAGTGTGTGTCAGGATGTTTTAAAGAAAAGAAGTGGGGTGCCGTGGTGGAACTCACTGTCCATTTCCTGCACTGTCTCTTTGCTTGCACCAGGTCCTAAGTTAGCTGCGGATCTTGCTAGACATGCCTTGGAGAACAGAACTGGGCTGACTGCTCAGCCAGCTGTTGGCCCTTGGCAAGCTCAGGCACCTGCTGAAGTGCTGCACAGAAGGCATAGCACTGCTTCTCCTTTCTGTTTAGTCTGCTCTTTTGCAGCCAGAGCTCAATAACCTTGGCTGATGGGCACAGAGGGCCCTGGGGAGGGAAAGAGACATGAATTGAAGGCATGGTGGGGTCATTAAGGCAAGGTTTAAATGGTTCAATTTGAGAAATGCTGTGTGTGGCAGCAGTAGTCAAATTAATCTTTAAAGTTAGACATGATATAGCTGCTGCTTCCACTGTGCAGAAATACCCTTGAATACAGACAGCAGTCACCTTCTGAAACTTTGTTTTTGCATGTTTGAGGAGTTTCCTTTTTTAATGAAAAATACTTAAATTAAATATTAATGGAAATGCCTTAAATAGTGACATAGTTTTCAGTAGATTTTGAGAGATATCTGTGTTTGCTTATTTGCATGCATTAAGAAGGAACAATAAAGCTTCATATCTGGATAGGGAGTGTGTAGTCATATGCTGCATCTTGTAGAAAAATAGTGCTTCTTTATAACAGTTTTTGAGACATATTTTACAAATATTAAAGGATAACAAAAGATTTCATACGTGTACAGCAGTTTCAACCTAGCATGGGAGTGAATGTAGTTTGCTGTTTTCTTCTGAAACAGTAGTGTTTTCTGAATAGTCTCACATTATGTTTTCTGAATATCTCTTTAGCAAGCAGAGATGTGAAATAGCTGTTGAGATTTTATTTTTTCCCCCACCAGCTCTTCCCATAGGTGTGTAGGATCGCACACCAGCAGATGGAGCCCTGTGCCAGCAGCCAGCTTTGAGCAGGCTGGTGAGCGAACCTGAGCGTCTGGCGGGAGCGGCTTCTTGAGCATGTATCTGTGATATGTTTTATTCATATAAATGAATATGGGTTTAAAATTAAATGTCTGCCATTAGCTGTGCAAGTCAAGGCAGTGACTGTGTGCTGAGATGCTTAAGGACAGCTTTGTGGTGTTTATGACAGGCAGGCGATCAGGTGAAATACCCTGATCTGTTCCAGAGTGCTGCAAGGACGAGAGCCCATGTGGCTTGCCACGTTTTTTATGTTAACTTCTGAGCCAACTGCATGTCCTTAGGCAAATCTTGGTTGAAACCATCGAAAACAGGGCCTATGGGAAGCCCTTAAGAAACTTACAAAGCAGATAAAAATACAAATTTTGGGATTTAGTTTTGTATTTTTATTTTTCATATATGCTAACTGTTGATTTTTTTTAAACCATAATTTTGAGTGTAGAAAATTGTTGAATAGAGCAGTTCAGAAATTCAAAATCAGCAGTAGCTAATCTTGCGTATTGCTTCTTTTGCACGCTATGTGTCCACACCCGCAGCCCAGAGCTGTGTTACATGGTTCAACTAAATGATACAGTGGACTGGGTTTGTTGACGTTTGGATCCGCCACTTGTAGAACTGTGAAAAATGTCCAAGTTTTTTGTAACTTTCTTTAGAAATCAGTTTATCTGATGCAGTTTTGTATGTAGCCGAGTTACTCTCGTGTGAGAACAGTTCTTAAACAACAAGATGCTAATTTTATTTGAAAATTTGAAATGCAGTTCTTAATTTTAAAGGGAGAAAGGAGGAAAAAATTTGAGAGATAATAGGTAGTAAGGTTTTGTTCTTGTTGTGGGGGTTTTTACTGGGTTTGTTCCAAAAAGTCTATGCTTGAAATATCTGAGAGATTAGTAGTATTCTGTGATTGTAACAGGTACGCCATTTCTATAACATATGCCCTGTATTTTTTTATTTGAAATTCCGAGTGTCTTAATGTTTACATTTCAAAACAATGGGAAGGGTGTGGGTCCCTGGTGTTTTTGCTCTGACTAATATTTCTGCACAGTAACACTCCTGTACTGTACCTTAAATCTCAAAAGAAAAATTAAGTCATTCTCAAAGCCTGAAGATTTGTCTGATGACTATATGAATACTGGGCTAAGTTGCAATCTGAAATAATCTTTGGAAATGTGTTTCTACCTGCTGTTCATTATGTGTGTTAAACTGGCATTCAGATATTAGGGAATGGACTTAGAAGTGAGATTGTGAAAGCATTTTTCAAAAATAAATTATTCAGTTAGAATTCTGCTAGAATTGTATCATTTTGTTTACTTTTTTTGTTTTAATGGTTAGTAGTCACTTTTGCTTGTGGTTTGCAAAAATGAAATTATGGATTTTCTTTCACATGGCACATAGTTGGATGGGCTTTGAGCAACCTGATCTAGTGGAAGGTTTCTAGTGGAAGGCCGTGGCAGGGGGTTGGAATAGGTGATCTTCAAGATCCCTTCCAACCCAAACTACGCTGTAGTTCATGATAGCAAACTATTATAGCACTCCAGTCATTCAAACCCAATTATTTGTTGCAGTCTGGAGAGGAAGCTCTAGACAGTATTCCAATTTGTTATTGTTCAGTACATTTTTAAAAAACAGACACAAATCACAGCTATAAATATCCTTGTGCTTTGAAGGGAAAAAATAAAGTCATGTGTGGGGTTGACTCCAGACGGCAGCTAAACACCAGCACAGCTGCTCGCTTGCTGCTCCCCCCATCAGGCTGAGGAGGAAGATAAGGAGAGTGGAAGTAACTCACAGTCCAAGACAGTGACAGTTTAATAAGCAACGGAAAAGGAAGAAAGAACAAACCAACCAACCAAAACTAAAACCAACAAAAATTTATGCAAACGGAGTCACTCACCACCTCTCACCTACAGCGCACCATGGTCCAGCCAGTCTCGGAGAATTGCTGTTTTGGAAGAAAAACTGCATAGCCCCTTCTTTGCTTTACCCAGTTTCTATTGCTAAGTATGACATTATATGGTGTAGAATATCCTTTTGTCTAGTTTGGGTCAGCTCTGTCCCCTATCAACTTCTTGCCTATGCCCAAGCTACTCTCTGGAGGGACAGAGCTGGTGGAAAACAAAAGCCTTGATGCTGTGGAACCAGGGTACACAATATGCAGAATACTGGTATGTTATCAGCACTGTTTTATCTATAACCCCAAAACACCAAAGTACCATGTGTGCAGTTATGAAGGAAGTTAACAACATCCAAAATCGAGTCAGTACAAGTAGTAACATATCTTTTCAATACAAAAAATACTCTTTTCTAGAATGTGTTATGAAAAGCATGCTGTAAATTTGTAGCAGCATTGATGATAGACAGGTGGATATACAGCTTAAATTTGTGAGGGAAGAATTTCTGAATTTATATAAATACAATTTACTTAAGCAAGTCTCAATTTTTAAAATTCTAGTAATTTAGAAGAAATTTTACTTCTATGCAATAGTGACTTTCACATATGAATGAAGTTGCAACATATGAATGAAGTTGCAACATATATATTTGGCATTAGTGATCACTTAAGCCACTGTTGTTTTATTCAAGAATGATCATGCCCTTTTGTTTTGAGCCATCATGATTTTGTGTTCTTTGACTTTTGATTAGTTAGTACCAGAGGCAGTGATATTAGCACAAATAGGAAGCTGTAGCAGTATATAAGTATTTGACTTGAGTGTTCATGAAAATAAGGTTTCCCTGCCTCTCAAGGGCATGGTTAGATCATGTTCTTGTTAAAGGGATGTTTTCTTTGCAGAGGAGGGAGTTTTTTTCAGAAGTTTGACAGTAAAGCTTTCAGTGAAATACAGGGTAGAGCTGAAAAGACAAAATGTTCAGAAAATTACATTCCAATGAATGTTTGCCTTTAGAAGCAAAAGAGGAGCTTAATAATCTCGTATGATGCATGAAATGAGTGGTAAAGTCAACAGAGTGGATATACTGGTCATTGAAAGGTGAGAGAAATAAGACAAGCCTTCATTAAACTTGGCCTTTAAATGTTTTTAAAAAACAAAATAGAGAAACAGCAAGTCTTGCACCTGCCAGAGCATGGAGAACATCATGAAAAGATGACTGATAACCAATGTTTTTCTGTGCTTGATGCATCAGTTGAATTTGGCAGTTGCTCTGAAGAAAGTGGAGACCACCTCTGTGTGTTCAGCATTCCTTATGTATCAGCACCTGAGTCCTTTGAGAGATTTTGTATACTGCCTGAAGCATTCAGCAGGGAAGTACAGCACATGTTGAATAGCAAAGGTTGTAGTGAGGACTGATGTTTTGACCCAGGGAAGATGATAGAAATGTAGAGCTAGCAATTGTGAAAAGCTTTGGGAAGTATCAGAGCTTCTAGGCTCTGGTTCTTTCTCAATCCAAAAGATCACAGGTGGTAACTGAAACAGATTCATTTGTAATTCTGATATAAGCATAGGTAATACATTTTTCTGCTGACTGTATAGAGTACCTCAAAGACCTACTGATAGTTGCCTCTAGCATGACATTTTATCCCTGTCACAGTGGTTTTTGTTAACAGGTTACATTATGTGGGGAAGGAGATTATGGTAACTGAGGCATATAAAGGACTCCTGCCAAACACAGAACAAAACATTAGCTTGTGCAGAGGCTTGTGATCTTCTGTATTGATGAGCTGTAAAACAACTGTTTGGAAAATGTCTCTTGGTCTTCTGAGGTCTGAGTGGTTTCTGTGTGCAAGTGGGGGACAAAGGGAGACATATCTGCTGTCTTAAAAGCAAAACTATTTTTGACTGAGGTCCTTGAACTTTTTTTATGACTTAAATTTGTGTCTTGGCAGCAGAAGTGGGCAAAGCTTTAATATTCTGAGTTTAGCTATTTATTTATTTATTTATAAGCTCACTAGCTGTAATGGCAAAGCATCTTTCAAAATTTTAACTCTATTCTGTCAGGAAAATATGGGTGGTATTATACTTGCAATCTGGCTCATGCCTAGAAAAAGTTTTTCTGCTGGGCCAATTACCAGTAATTGTGGTGCTCTTGTATAGCAGTAGAGAGAATTAGCAAGGTAAATTAGTCTAATACTGACATTTATGAGCTAAACAATATGGACTATTCGTTCTTAGAAATGTGTTATATGAAATTATAGTTGAAAACCAATTAATCAACGAAGAAGGAAATTCACCTGATAGCTAATGTATCTTAAATTATATGAACTTCTGACATTTAGCCTTTTCTGAAGGTTGAATGGCATTGGTGGTGGTTTTATTCTTATTCCCCTTTGGAGGTGATTTGTATTCCCCTTTGGAGCTGAGGAGTTGTGCTGGTTTCCCTGCTCAGCTTTGCAAATACAGTGTAGTTCAAAGTGATGTTACTGCGCTTTATCCACCAATGAGCAGTTTTGCCCATTCCCTGTATCTAAGGTACAGATTCCATGTGGATGTCACAAAATCCTTTTTTCCATATTTTGTGTTTGTAGGACAGATTTGAGTCATTGTCTCTAGGATAAGGAGATGGTGAAACCCTTAGTAATTCCTACAGGGACTATTTATGTAGAGGAAGGATATTCTTGTTTCAGCCTAGATCTTGCCAAAATTTTTTTTGCTTATATGGTTTTTAAAATAGCGTAAATTATATTCCAAGGATTTTTATCCGATTTTACATTGTCTGTACGTGTGTCTATGTAGATAATTAAAGTAATGGTTTAAAATTTTTTAGGATTTGGCCAAATTAAAACTAAAGGGTTTTTAATATATCTCCAGCTATGTGTTGCAATACCATTTGACTGTAGGTTTTTTGATAATTTTTTCTTGATTTTCAAAAGCTATTAATAAATGCCTGTACTTATTTTTGTATAAAATCTGCTTTGATAACAGATAAACAGTCTGATATTTCTACATGTGAAAGTCTGTGTACAAATAGTGTTTAGATAAGCTGCTTTAATCTCTTACTGTGCATATTTTATAATTTTATAGTTAATTCAGGATGTTAAGAGTAATTTTTTTGTTGTATACATTTCTGACTGGTTGTAAATTAATCACAGAAGTACAGTGTCAGCATGAGTTAATTATACCAGTAAACCAAATGGCTATTTCATTATTTTATTGAAATGCCAAGAGTTTGAGGAGATCTTTTGTCTTAATAGATTAGCCAGAATTCATTGGGAAAAGTCTTAGTATGTTTAAGATAATGGGAAAATATTGCTTTCAGTACATCCTACAGAGATCCTGTTTAAAACAGATGACAGTCTGTCACGTTCAGTAGCACATCAGTCATCAGATTTATTCTAATTCCTTAAGCTGAACTTTTCATTCAAGCTTGTAGATTGTCTTGTCAACCTACCAAAAGCCTCATAGCTTTTCTGTCAAGCATAGAGTTGCACCAGCAGTTCACAAATAAATGCTAAGCTGCAAAAATACTGTTTATTTTCTTTAACCTTTTATTCAGTTAACTACACTGTTCTTTCGTGTTATTTTCTCCATATGTGTTTATCACAAGGTATTCGAGGGACTGCTTCCTAAACATGCCTCATCCTGACCATAGCCACTTCAGACCAAGGACCACTCATTTTGGGACGTGTTGTTTTTACTTGTAGCAGTCTAGACCACCGTGGTTATCACATTCCTCCTCTAATCACAAAGGCCCAGTGAGCAGCTTCCCTTGCTGCAGACCTGAAGGAGTCCCACTGCTGCTGCACTACCAGCTGTGGTGTGGCCAGTCTGGCTTTGTGTGGAGTGGCTGTGGACTTCTTGCCCTGTATGGAAAGTGACACTTTTGCTGTCAGCCCATATAGCCTTGACGTTCTTTGTATTTATTCATTACAATCCTTCTAGGATATTCTCTCATGCTGTATTGTATGTGTCTGTGTCTTTTTTTTTTTTTCATTTCCTGTCTGACCATCTCTAATTCTGAGCTTTTTGCTTTAAATGAAGTCTTCTGTGTAAACCGTAGCACTTGCTTATGAAGTCTACTTGAGCCTTACATGGTGGTGAGAACTTGACTTGAAACATACTTTCTTTGAAGTCAACATATGTATGTCTGAGGTAGTAAAACATTGAGCATGGTTAGTTGAAGTTAATTAATTGAATTAAGAAAAGAAAGTAAACTATTAGATTGGTGCATTTGTATAAATTACATTTAAGGCAAAAAACTTACTTGTAAAGTACTGAAAGCCTCATGTTCAGATAAGACTAATCTCTATATTAAATTGCTAATGCTATGGCATTCAATATAAAGTTGTGACTGCCCTTTAATAGGAAAGAAACTTCCTTGGTTGCCTCTTCTAGCTATTAAAAAATTAAATCTAAGCTATCTGTTAATAATTTTCCACAATCACCAATTTCAGAACTCTACTTTTTACTTCTAATTCTTCACTGTAACTTGTGATTTCTTCTAATATATGTTTTTTCCTGTCATTTACATGCAGTGCTAAATTTCCTCTCTTAATCTGGTGTTTTTCTTTGTTATAAAGCCCTGCTCTTTTTAATATTTTTTCTTGGTCTGTTAAATGGCCAGTATGTTCTTTTAGCAGGTTTATTCCTTGAATGGATATTCTGAAAGACACATTGTACATGTCTAAAAAGGAGCGGTGGGGTTGAAGCCCTAGATAAAATTAAAGCCTGAGTATATGAAAAAAAGATTGTTAAAATGTCAAGATAATGAAAAGTCAGAAAATAAATTATACCTATTATTAATTTTGAATTGTATTCAAACATAGAAATATGTATCATAGACAAAAGCTGATTACAGAGAGATAAAATTCAATTTTACACTAGGATAATTGTTTTATGTATTTTACATTTATTTATAAGATCAGATAAAGGCCTGGAATTCTCGATATAAATCACAGTATGGTCCTGATGAATGCCAAGGTCAGTAAAAGGAAACCCCTTCACTTACAAAACACATTGCTTACTGCAGAAAATACAAAGTGAATAAAATGAAACTGATAAGCACCATCTTTCCTACTATACATTCTTTACTTGCATTATAATGTTAGAGCTTAGAGTAGCTTTGGTTTTTCAAAGGAGTGAATAGGTATCAATGCTCTCAGCATCCTCCCATATATTATCTGTAGCCAAATTAACATTCCTTTGCTAAGTAGAGATTAGTGCAAAACTTACGTGGGGTCTGTGAGTGAGAATGGATCTGTTGTCACAGTAACACCGTGAAATTAGCTTGGCCCTCTTCAAATAGTTTTGCATGTGCTGGAGATGTAGTTGATGGATCCAAATGCCACGTAGATGGTGGAGCCCGTGATTTAAGAGTACATTTCTGTAATAAATTACTTCCTATCAGGAAGGCTTATTTTATCCAAAAAACAAATCTCTGGTATGTCTTCAGGAGAAGGAAATTTAACTATTTTTCAGACTTGACAGGACAATAAAATGGATTCTAGGTGACTCTGTATTGGGTACCTCAGCTGAGCATCTGTGTCAGTTTGAACTAAAGAAGACACCCCCTTGATAACTGAATTTCGAGTCAGAATTTGAAACATGTAGATAGTGAACTAAAATGGCTGCCATTCATCTTACCATATACATTTCATAAATAAGCTGTAGTGTTCAGTGAGGGGTTTTTTCATATGTGGTGTGTTGGAGCTTTTGAGTCCTAGGACAGTAAAAACCAGAGTTGTTGACATAGCATCTGCTTCACAAAAATGTGTTACTAGACCTGACAGGTATTTCATCAAGCTGGACATTTTTCACAAGTGTTGGCTTCCAAAACACATCCTCATCAGCTGCCTTTATTCGGCAGCAAGGAGTTCTGCGCTTGTTGCTTTGTCCAGAGTCCAGCTTTTTTGAGCTTCTGTCAAAGTACCGGTGTCACTGAGGTCAGGAATTTGCCCTGTTACCCAAGTGAGATCATGTCAGAGAGTTGTGGCAATGAGTAGTGACTCTGCATCTATAGGGTGAGGAACTGGTGTCACTGAGCAGCTCTTCTAGGTAAGTGCTGGGATTACAAATGGTCTTTTGTTTTCTTCCAAAGTTGTAAGTTTTTTATAGGCTTGTAACTTGTTCTGTTTCAGCAAAGGAAGGGCCAGTGCTGCAGGGTCAGAATCTGACCTTTGATTTCTCAGGTAGGATTCAGGGAAAATGGTTTTGCGTGCCGAGTAGTTTAACAACTATGGAGTTCTAGTATAGTGCTTGGTAAGCTTCTGCACAGGCAGTAGCTCAGCAGCTTTCATCTGCTGGGCTGGTGATGAGATTGCTGGGGTCTGCTTCCATGTAATCAGGCTTTCTTTCCAAATGCTGAAAATTGATTAGACTGTAGAAGTACAGACACAGAAATGCAGCTACCTGTGAGAACAGATTCACCTTCCTTTTCTGATACAATTGGATTTCTTTCAGGATCATAGTGAGGCTACTCAATACAATTGTGAAAGGACAGTAATGGACCCTGTCCACCTGTTTGTTCATGTATCCTGAAATATAAAAGAATGAAGCATCCATGAAGGATTCCTTTGTCATAAAAGTTATGGATTAGGGTGCGATGGGTGTTTCCAGAGACTATTATTGTGGCATGTACAGTCAACCAGTTAAGGGTGTTTAAGTTGTTTTCTGCACTACAGCAGCGTAAATGTAGGGTGATCTAAATATGCCTGGGAGCAATCTTGAGCTTCTTGCTTTACGGATTCAGAATTTGATGGTAGCAAGAATAAACAGAGTTGTGGGGTGTAACACTTCGCACAATGTACTGAAGGTGACTGCTGTGCAGGTGTACAAGGTAACTCTAATTAAAACAGTTTCCCCTTGAAATGTAATTTTGTTCCTCCTCTTCACTATCCAGTGGTAGACTAATATTTGTCTCCGGAATGTTTTTCCAGGATCTGAAGTGGAATTACAGTATCTGAAGGTTACTAAATATTAGGCAAAAATTATAATTCTCTTCATAGTTTAAAAGAATCTTTCATATTTCAAAAACCCTCCTGGATGTACAATTCTTTTGGCAAACATTCACTGTCTTGCACTAGAGAGAAAACTTACTATAAATAGCATAGGCTGCTTTCACAGTGAGGTTCCCCCCCAATTGTATCCAAATTTACCTTAAAAGTTAACAACAACTAAAAAAAAAATCAAACTAGGTACTTTATTGAGAACCCCTTTAGTGTTACATATGACACTTTCTTTCCAATAATACAGCCATTCGGTTCATTAGAGAGGTTGGGGAGATTATCTGTACATCTTCAGCTCTTAAGAATCCCACATGTAAAAAAAAAAATTGATAGATTTTTTTTAAACTGTAATCCTGTGGAATATAATTATGTGTGAAAGTGTCACTGTTTACTAATACAGGCATTATATGGTAAATAAAAGAAAAAAATTGTTCCAAATGCTATAGAAATTCATTCAGATTAATGTTAAACTCCAGTTATAAAGAAGTTTGTAAAAATTATGAGATGTTATCCAAAATGTTTTGGAAAAAACCTTTAGCTCATCTGATTATAGAAAAATGTGATCAGAGCATGAGTTTGCTCGTTAAGGGGTCTCTGGACTTCTCAAATGTCTTGAGAAACAGGTTTTTAGGGAGGTGTCTATTAATGGATGTCTGAGTGTAGGTGTGTTTTTTCACTCTGTCCTGAAAGCACTGTGGAAAACCTTATAAATATTAAACTACCTTTTCCTTAGGTTTAGTTTATATATAGTATCTTTGATTAAAAAAACAAAAATAATCTTACACCTCGGTAAAGTTCAGTGTGGTGTAAATTAAATTGAATTCACTTAACTCTTTTCAGGCAGACAGCAAGTTATGGCAAAAACAGCCACCTTTCCACAACACCTCCTTTCCCAAACCAGACTGCTCAGCTCAGACGGTCCAGCTGAGGAACTGAGTACAGTGGAATACTTTCTTTGGATAAGCAGAAATATGAACAGAAATAACTGATTCGATATTGTGGCTTTGAAGTCTGGAAGAAATTAAAAGACAAATGTTGAAGGCCACTGAAAGCAGTGTCAAAGGGTCATAACTTATACCAGAAAGATTATGCCTTTTTTTTTCTTTACGTTTAAGTCTGGACGTGTTAAGATTTGCCTTTGACAGTAAGGAGTTACAAAAGCACAACACTAAAAAAAGTTGCTTTCATTTATAATGAATTTTAGGAAATATTTCAGAAGACTTTTCTCTTTCTTCCCCATTGGACTGTGAAATAGGAAGTTATTTAGGACTTTTCTTTGTGTTATGATTAGGCACAGATGCCCTAGTAGTGCACATACCTAACTTTGTCAGGTGCTCCTTCAGCATGACAGGGAAGATAAAACTGTGGAGCCTGCAAGTCTTGCAACTTCACAATGTCCAGGAATGTCTTCAGAATTATTCTGAGTATTTGAACTGTTCACCAGATTTTCCCTTTTTTAAATCTTGTATTTCATCTACACTTCTATAGCTATAAAGTCTTGATATTTTTTTAACTTTTAGTGATGCCAAGCAGTGAAATACATAACTATCTAACAAACAAGCCTCAAAATATTCAGCACAATTATGTGCAAGAGAAAGCAGCCATCAAAATAAGCCTGGGTTTCAGAAGTACTAAGGAAGGGTTTTTCTTCCTCCATCTAGTAAGTGATTTAGAGCTCCTTTGCTGCACCCAGGAATAACTGGTCTGGGGCCAATATTCAGCTCCTGTCTCAGCTCTAGTGTTTTGGCAATTAAAACATGAATGTATCTTGATGAATCAAAGAATAATTAATGCAGGGTATTGGAATATAGGATGAACTTGTAAGAAAGAATAAAACATCAATTTCCTTTTACAAAGAAAAAAGCCAAAGAGAATAATTTTGCTGAAAACTGCTAGATAATCCTAGGTCTTGAATTTTTCTAGGATTTTTTTCTCCATTTGTCTGTGTGGAAAGAATCTGATGTTAAGACTCAGAACCCCTAAGAAGTTTTTCTGTCAGTTGTGTAACCTGCAACTTATATGAAACTCTTTTGTAGTTTATATTCTCAGAGGAATACTTTAGGGCTTCTCCACTGTAAATTACTTTCATGGTTTTGACTGAATAATGTGCTTACTAAGGGTTTAAAATGAACTCTCTTCAAAACCCAGTAAACAAATTTGGGTTTTTTAAAAAACATATTTGTCCAGCTTCTTCATTCTCTGTGTTGCATATCATTATAAATCATCAAAAGATTGAAGAATGAGAATGACCCATATATTCAAATACTAAATTAAAAAAAAAAAAGCTGGGCTATTTCATTGACTGAAAAGGAGCAGAAATGACAGAGTTTTCATTATGTGTGTTCTGACATTTCTGCTTGTGTTTAAAATTGTTCTGCACCTTGCTTTGGAAGACCTTTTGTAACAAAGCTTTCCATTGTTTGTAACTTTTAACATTTTAGACAGATTTTTTTTTCACAGCAGGAATTTCCTGCATACTGGGTGAAGCTGACTTACTTTTTGTAAGTTTCAGCTGAGAGAAAGTTTTGGAGTTTTTCCGAACAGGAGTTAAGGGATAAGTAAATACGTTGTTTTCCCTGCCATAAAAAAAAAAATGCAGCAGTTTGATTGGTAGCCTCATATGTGATTATGTTTTGCATTGCTTTCTTAAAGTTTGGCAGGGAAATTGATCCACTGTCAGAAATATCTGTTTGTGACAGATGATCTAACTTCAGCTAATGCCTCTTTTTTTCCTTTTTTTTTTTTTTTTTATTATTATTGTTTGCTTGTTTTTCTGTGATTTTCAACTGCCTGGCACTGGTTTGCAGTCTATGGTGACTCCTTTTATTCTTGCATCTTTCATTGTTAGTGCAACATCAGGAAACGGTGGAGCAATTGCTATGATGCTGAATGTTTGCAGGTTTAGTCTCTTCAGTCTTTAGCTTACATTTAAATTCTGGACATTCTCAACAGACTTATTTCACTGAGGCATCTCTGGTTCTCATTGAGTTTTGGCCCACCTCAGAATATCTTACTGTTCTCTGGGAGTCCAAGATCATTTCTGAATGTATAGCTTGTTATTTTGAATTGTGCTGGTTTTCAGATTTCTTTGATATTACAATAAATTTCAGGGAAGCATCTGGATTAATTTGCTAAAATCACCAACCTAGTAATCATACGTAAATATGCAACTGCACATAAGGCATGCTATATATCATGCCTGTTAAGCGTGTTGTAAAGCACATAGTCAATGTGTAAGTGTTGAAAATGCTCAGAAATATTGTTGTTGAAGTGTAGCAAACATAAAATTGTAGGATAATTTAGGTTGGAAAAGACATTTAAGATCATCCAGTCCAACCATTAATGCAGAACTGCCAAGACCACCACTAGACCATATTCCCTAGTACCACATCTACGCATCTTTTAAATACATCCAGGGATGGTGACTCTACCACTTCCCTGAGCAGCCTGTTACAAATCTTGCCAAACCTTTCTGTGAGGAAATCTTCCCTAATATCCAGTCTACACCTTCTCTCATGTAAGCTGAGATCATTTCCTCTTGACCTATTGCGTGTTACTTAGAAGAAGAGATAGACCCCTGCCTCACTACCGCCTCCTTTCAGGTAGTTGGAGAGAGCAGTGATGTCTTCTCTCAGCCTCCTTTTCTCCAGGCTAAGCATCACAGCTCCCTCAGCAGCTCCTCATAAGACTTGTGCTCTAGGCCCTTCCCCAGCTTCATTGCTCTTCTGTGGACACATCCTGAAGTGTGCCATTTCTCTGTAACTTCCACTGCTTGCCTACAAGGGTGAAGTTACTACGCATAGTCAATGAAGGCACTATGTACTGGATCTAGTTGCTACACTAAAAAACAAAATCAGAAGTTCAGGCAAGACTGTATGGTTATTGAGTCAAAAGGTATGTGTTCACACCTCAGCAACACACTATGTTCCTATGCTTTTACTGCTGTGCAAGCAGGGTTAAGGGAGCAATTACACTTGTAGTTGAAGGATAGCTTTCTCTTCAGGTAGTTATCTAAGAAAAGGATTGTTAATTTGCTTGTAAAGAGCAAATAGGGCTAGTGTGGAGTCAGTGTTATTTTTTTTCTCTGAGCTTTTTAGCTTGTGAAATTTCAGGTGATGTGATTCCTTTCAGCAGCTGAAGCATACACTATAGAATTGGAGTAGTTGCATAATTTGGGTAGAACCAGTGCACTGGATATGTTGCTTTGTGACAGCGGTGGAGGCACATTTGTGTTTTCATGCTGATTAAAACAGCCTGACAGATACATAACTGGTGCAGCTGTATTTCTCTGCAGGAAACCAGCAGGCCCCTCTCAGTCCCCATGTACAGGACTGAATCTTGAAAGGTTGGCACATTTCTGACAGGCCTCTGCATGTTCAGTGTTCATGATAGTTTTTGGTCAGGCTCCAATATACACACTGTTTGTAGCCTTTATGCTTTTTACTTTTACTGCATTTGCTGTCAGGAAAAATGGCGCTATTTGAAGGTTCCTTGAGAAATGTGAGTTGGCTGGATGAATCAAGTTTCTCTGCTTCAGTGTGGTTTTTTGCCTCCTTTTCTTCATTGAGTCTCTGTTCAGTCTTACTTCTTTCTATGAAGGCAGCCAAACAATTGAAATGTTTTTGGCAGAAGACGTAATTTCTGCTTAATGCTATTACTTGTGCTAGTGGTTTTTGAATTTGGCACTTAGTTACTACTTCACATTTTTATGTGCATATAATGTTTTGTGATTTTATTTTTGCTTTTATGGTAAAATCTGGGCTAGCAACTTAGTTCTGTGATAAAAGAAATTATGATTTTGGGGATTTGGGAATTTCAATATACTGAATATACTGTACAATGAATTTTTCAAACATAAGCACTTTAGACTCATGTTTCTTGAATCATTTCCATAGTTAGCTTTGGAGCTCTTTAGTCACAATGACATTTTTACAAGTTTGGGGGAAGGATGGGTTTTGTGGGGCTTGAGGCCAGAGCTTTCAGAAAGGCAGGTAAAATAACTGTATCAGTGGTCCACTTTTGATTTACTGAAGGATGATGTGCAAACTAACATTTGACATTTAGCCTAATGCCAAATCATCCAGTCATTAGTAAACTGAAGAAAATTGGGTGCTCAAGACCATTGGAGCTCAAAATGCAATGCACATGCTGCTGTTGCACTGTTTCCTCCCTGTTGGCGTTTAGCCTGTCTGCCACATGGGTGGTCTTTGGTTGTGTCTCACTGCTGTTTGGTTGTTGGTTGGTCAGGGGCTCTACTGACCTACTCTGTAAAGCAGAACCTAGTATTTTTTCTGTTACAGGAATTCTAGTTCTGGTGGGTTTGTTTTGTTGCAATCCTTAGAATAATAAAGTAGGTAGGCAGGAATGGCATATCATCCAGTTCAGAATGGGGCAATCTCCAAAGTTAGATTGGGTTGATATATCCAGATGAGTTTTGCCCATATCCAGCTATAGAGATCCTGTAATCTTTCTAAGCAACTAGTTCCAGTGACCTTCCTCACTGTGAAAAATTTTCTCTTACCTATAACTCTGAGTTTTCTCTGTTGCAGCTTGTCTCTCTCAGAAGGATCTGTCTCTGTCTTCTCTATATTTGCTCACAAGGCAGCTAAAAACCAATAAAATCCCTGTTTAGCCTTTTCTCCTTAAAACCAACTAAACAAACTTGCAAACTCCTCATAACTCACGTCCTGCAGACTCCTAATCATCTTGAATCACCTGCTGGACTTAGTTCAGGATATCCATGAGCAGGTCAAACCGGATGCAGCACTTCAGATGGGCCAAATGTTTAATGACTTCCCTTTGGCTGCTGACTGTGATCCTGTCAACAGAGTGTAATACACAGGGTAGCCCTTACCACTGTGTAGTGCTGATTCTACTAAAATAGTATTTTGACTCCAGATAAGACAACAGCTAGTTTAAAATGTGCATATTTCTTCCTATCTGTAAGGCTACAGAAATTACAATCTGGTTGTAAAATGTTTAGAAATGAAGATCTGGCCGTCTATCACAATATATAATGTGATACATAATACTGAGTTTTAAGGCCAGTGAAGAGTTTACAACAAAACTGAAGGATGCCTTTATGATTTGGCTGTTCACACCTGATCGAAGCATGTCATAGTTTCATTATTAGAATTAAAATAATGTTAGTTATAGTGTCACAGAAGAAAGCTGCTTCACAGAATGCATGGCAAGATGAGAAAAGCTGTGAAAAAAAGGGAGACGGTCTTTGTCAAGATTCTCTGCAGTTTTCTTTGCATTTCAAAGAGCTGGTGGGCAGGAGGAAAGGAAAAGGCAGGTATTGTCAAAGAGAAGACAAAACTAAGGAAAAAGAAAAGAATTGGAGGACAAAGGACAGCTAAAAACTGGAAAAGAAGACAACAGAGCAGGCTGAAGATTGTTTAATAAATAAAATACAAATGAAGATTATTAATGTGAAAACGAGAGGGCAGAAGAGATAGGGGGCTGTTGGTGAGCTAATATGCACATAAATATTTCCTGATGAACAGAGAGAGAATTGAGCCTTGAAGACACTTAGTTCAAGTTAGAGAGAAAGAATAAAGAGGGAAGTACCTGTCCTTTATCCAACTAAGTTTAATTTAGGAATAGGTGAAACCTATTATAAACCAGTTGGTTTTATGCATTTTTATGCCTCCCTTGTGCCTTTGTCAAAAGCATGACAAAGACAATAAGTGCTCTTTGGTTTACAGTATGCCATCATTAAAAGCACCAGATGCAAATTTTGTAGTGAGAATATGAAGAAACTGCTGCAGCAACAGAGGAAAATTATCTGAGCCCTCTTTCTTGTCTTTTCTTACTTATGCAGGTTAGTTGAAATCAACTGCATATGTCTTATCTCCTTTCGGGTCAAGAATCAGCAGGGAAGAAAAGCCAGGGATTACTGCTTCATTCTGCCCTCTGGAAAAATGTTTTTATCAAGCTTCCAGATAATGAAGTTACTTTTATTAACCAAAATCTTGAAGTCTTTTTAGCAATGTGAGAGTTTATAAATTTAAAATAATGCTCATGTTGCATTCATCCACTTCTAAGGTTAATCCACTTGTCTATATTTTATATTCTTTTTAAAAGAAACAGAATATTTTGCATGAACTACTTGTATGTAAAAGCATATAAAAGTAATAGAATACAATACAATAAGTATCTCTGTAATCAAAAATATAAGTATCTCTGTAATCTCTGTAATCAATGTTTCATTTCACAGCTTTTAAGTATCTAACAGATGAGCATTATTCCACTTGTAAAAAATACTTGCATTGGCTATGTCTGTTATCCTTTGGCTAGTGTTTTTATAACTGTCCAAAACTAGTTTTAACTTTCTTTGAGTTGCCTTAGATTTCTGATACGCCATAAAGTTTCTTAAGATAGGGAGGAAATGTGACTCTTTTTGGAGGAGTGTATCATTGAATCAAAACTTGACATCCACCTGGGCTGAGAAAACTGTCTGTTTGTTCCCTGGGGAAATGCTTTGAGAAGGTAACTGG
This sequence comes from Promerops cafer, assembly GCA_013398275.1. Classification (NCBI taxonomy): domain Eukaryota; kingdom Metazoa; phylum Chordata; class Aves; order Passeriformes; family Nectariniidae; genus Promerops; species Promerops cafer. The sequence continues at coordinate 533,400 of VZSE01014783.1, read as the reverse complement.
TTTTTATGAAGAGTACCCTCCTAAGTTAATTTTTTAACTCCAGTGTGCCCTGAGGCAAAACGATTCAGGATATTTTAGAAGATCCTGCCAATCTAATTAATCTTATGGGAATAATGCTAAAATTAATTCTCTGTTTCCCTCTTCATAAACTATATGGTACTTCATCCCTGCACTGTCAATGGCAACTGTTTACTGCGTCTTTAAGGGGGACAAAAACTGCCTTAGTGCTGTTCCAAGGAGTAGTGGGGACTGGTCTCTTGTTCCACCAGAGGTGGGGCAGGTGGGATAGCCCTCTGTGTGGAAAAACTCTTCCAGGACTGGAGGATTTTTTGTGAAGAATGGGTGAATTTGTTCGAAAGCAGCAAACGTTTGCATCCTGTCACAGCAGCTAAGGCCATGATTCAGTGGTTGACTTCAAATTCTTTCAAGGCAAGACCAAGGAATGGGGGTTTGCAGTCACTGGGTCTCTGTGTAGAGTGGTCCCAGCTGTCTCTCTGTTCCTGAGGAGGGGACTCAGTAACTGAACTCCAGCTTAGAAGATGGACTTCTCAGTCCTGCCCAGGGAGAGAAAGCATTGGCATTGGTGTTGCTGTGGTGCTCTTGTGGGGTTGGAGTTACCTTGGGGAGCTCCTTTGTATAGCAGTTATTCTGCAGCCACTCAAGAGGTTGGGGTTTTTTGCCTCAGAGAGGGGAAATACTGCTACAGCTGTAATAAAAGCCATTTGGAACTGCACAAATAAAGCATTGTATGCTCCTATCTTGCAGGTATATGTTACTTTTATATACCTCTTGTTTTTTATTTAATTCCTATGTGGTGTTTGTGTTGATGAATAATTAGAACCAGGATTGGTACACCATCCTTTTGAATAAGCCGTTACTTTGTTTAGATTTTTTTTTTCTCCTAAAATCCATTCATATTCCAAGGTATTGAAAGGCAAAGTATTTTAATGGTGTTTTTGCAGAATATTTTCCTGAATGGATGAGGAAACAGTCATTCCAGTTAACACTATATAGAAAAGTGAAGGCAGTGCAGTGAGCTTAATTTTCCATTTTTGTCTGTCATAGACGTAAATAATTCAAGCATACTAGCATGGAAAGAAGTTAACAGTTCGAAACCGGAACTGCATGAGTCTCGTAGGATAATATTAGTATTTCCTGTGTGTTTCAATTTGACATTCTTAAGAAAAAGGTTGGTTTTCCTGAAGTGTGAACCATTTTATAGCTAGTGCTGTTTTTCACTAGGCTCCTGTGGTAAACTAGAATGTTCATGTATTTCATGTGTATGCTTATGTAATTAAGCATCCACTAATTTCTTTCTCTTTGGAAAATACTTCTCCAAATCAGCACTCCATGTATGAAGATTTAAGATTATATCATCTGTTTGTTTAAGGTAAGCATTAGGACAGGTATTATTTTTTTATAATGGATTCTTAATCCCTTGTCTGTGAAGTGTTGATGTTTTCATTAGAGTTAAAATATGTTGCATGTGTACAGAAAGCCTGAAATCTCAATGTGGTCCTATCAATTTTAATTATTTGAATCATTAGAACAGCTAATTTTTTGCTTAAGGGTACACCAATATACCATTGAATTTGTTTTTTAAGGTTTTTTTCCAGTTTAATGTCTGAATCCAAATTCATAAAGAGTTGGAAAAATGAGATGTCTGAGCTATAGGATTCACAGGGATTTTATATGAAGCCTATTTAATCAGGATAACACTGTTATTAATATTCATAAAGTCAGCTGGAACACAAATGACAGACTATGGAGCCTAAAATTTTTTACTTGTGAATTTATTAAAAGCAGCTTAAAAAATTAATGGAATTTAAGTAAAGTTGACGAAAATGAAAATCTTATGTTAGCAGAAAAAAAATCTATATTAGAACTTTGTCTAAGACCATCTTGCATTGATATCTTTGACAGATTTCATTGGTACTTAAAGAAGAAAGATGCATGAATGGTCATTTAAAAGGATTTAAACACATTGGCACATTAATTTTTACATGAATAATAAGTAGTTTCCAAAAGCAATTAACTTACAGTGTACAAGATTTGAATAGAAAAATAGGACTGTGACATCAAAGGGCAAAGCAAATGTGCAGTACATTTTAAACTTTTAATAATGAGACTTTTAAAATAATTTTTTTTCTTTTCCACAGTAAGTAAAGTAACACCAAAAATATTTATGTACTGTTTAGGTTTGTTTTGAAATACACCAAGATCTGGAACAAATAAATATTTTTATGCCAAAGTGCTATTGGTAAAGTACAATTTTAAGGCTTTTGCATTGATACGGTGCTTCTGAATCAAGCTTTCCTACAGTTTCTCTGTGGAAAACAGATATATACTGACCACAGTGTGTGATTTTTCTCCCATGCTGCTATATGCAGCATTTGGAAACATTTCTTATTTCTGTACATGGCAAAACAGTTAGGTCTGAGAGTTCTTTCATTATTGTACTTAACCATTAATTTTATGTGACTGTTGCATTTTATGTTCAACCAATGGGGACATTTTCTATTTTATTTTCACTTTCTTTCATGATGTCTTAGTAGTTTTACACTAGCACAAGTTGGATAAATAAATAGTGAATAAGGAAATTAGATTTAAAATTAGCTCTAGAGTTTGGGTTATGGCTTCATTTTGTATTTTCAGTTTTGTCTCAGTCTACACTTTATTTTAATCTCCAGCTTTAATTTCCTCTCATTACACAGATTGATTATTAACAGATTGTCTTCAAATGACAGTCAGGATTTAGAATAATTGTATTCAATTTTTCTGATGATTCCTTGTGTGAAAACCTTAATGGCCACTTCTGATCATTTTTGAAATGGTGACTTTTAACACTTACTGAATAATGATGGCTCAGTAAGTTTTGGTTCTAAAAATACCTTATGTTGAAGGAACCTTCTGTAAAGGTACATCTTGAAGGATGAGTAAGTGCTGTGCACATGTCAGCTACCTCTTGCAGCATTTGTGTTCACAGCAACCAGTTTAAATACTTAGTGTCTGGAACATTTTCTTGTTCTGTATCCTAACATTTTTTTTTTCAAATTATGGGGAAATTAAATGGCACAACCTAGGGAGCCCCAAAAATCTTTCTGTTTTACTTTGATCGATAGGTGACCTTAATCTGATATCAATTTTTTTTTTCATTTTCTCTATTTTTAAACCAGAAAATTCCTATTAGTTAACAGAACCTATTTCACCTGTGAACACAAAGTCTGTAAAATGAGCCTCTTGACTTCAGTCATAAATTTTTCCTGTGCCATAGTCTATTATTTCCGGGAGAGGGCAGCATTTTCCTATATCAGGTACAGAAAGGCACATGCCCTGCTTAGACTGTCAATGTTTCTTGTAATTACTCCCAGTATATTTGTTGCTTGCTTATGAATTAACTTGCATTTATGGAACTAAATCATTCCAATCATTTAATTACACCTGAGGAGCTGAACTATAATTGCTTGCTTCCAGCTAGGATCTGATATGGCTTGAGCAGTATTAATTTGGTGTTTACTTTTCTGAGTGCTAAAAGCATTAAAATGATTGTGCAATGGGATTACATTTTACTAATTGCTGGCATTCATTAGCTGGGTAAATGGCGAGGAAGAATGACTGTATATTGTGGAGGGATAAAATTATGGTTTTAAATAGTATATTACTAGACACATTAAGGCCCTAAGACATGTTTTAAAATACTCCAGAGGTTATTAAATACCATATTTTCTTCATGTCTTGCTATATGAATATCTTATTAAAATACTGCAATTATTATGAACCTTTTTGTGCAATATGTAGGGAAATGGCTTCATTCACAGAAACCTATTTCTTGATATTAATAACCCTCTATATTTTCAGCTAATCCAAAAGTAAATGAGGAACTTAGGAAAAGATTGCCAACTTCAAATCAACACAGTTACACAGAATTGAAGAAGCGTATGGCTTCATTTGAGGGATTCTTTTAAGGGGCTCAGTGTTCTGCAATATGAGGTGAACTTTTTTGTTTTGTTAAGACCTAAGCACATCAAATCCTGTGCATTTTTTTCATTGTGCAGATTTATAGTCAACAACAATTATGAGCTAAATATGTATTTCTTGAATGTTTGTTGTACCTGTTAGTGTTGAACCTTAAGTGTTTGTACAATTGATTTTTTTTTTATAATTTTAAATATAAAAATGAAATCATTTGCTTTTTTGGTGTTGTATGGGAAAATAATTTCTCCTGCTGCTTTATTATTTAGGATATGTGTTTTCGTATCATTTGCTTGAATTGTAAAATATGTCCTTAATTTTTTTTATTTAATCACTTACATGTTTCAGCTTAATGACAACTGTCTGCATGTTTTCATAATCTAGCCACTGTATCTTCAAGGCACATGTATCTTTAATAATTGTGAAAAAAATATAGCAGGGAAAACATAAAAAATAAGCACAACTGCGTAGTTAAGGATAAAAATTGTCCTATGTACAATATTTTTTAAAAAGGTGCTTGAGTAAGTAATACAATTTGTGGTAAGCTTACTGTGTTACCAAGATTACAAACTTTTTTAGATTTCCTTGTGATACAGAGTATAATTGAATTTTTAACACATATGAGAGCATATCTTTTAACACCCAAAAATGATGCCTGGTAGGCATAACATTTTACTGTTGGTCTTATTGAAGGTTACTTCTTGAAGATCTTTGATTATATGAAATATTGCGACTGTATAATTAACTATAGTCTGAAGCAATATGCATGCAAATACTAGGATGTATTATTTAGCTGTTCAGAAAAACCTGCAAATTCAGAGTTGGAGTGGTTGTGGGCCACTTTACCTGTATTTTATCTAGGAAATTAAAGCAAGAGAAAGAATGCTGTAAAGTGAAGGACATGCAACTATCTGTAATAACTGCCAAAGTGAGCAGTCTTCTTGTCTGTAGCAGGACTGCTTGGTGTGGTTTGGGCTGTGCTCAGTAATGTGTACTTCCAAGACCAGACTCTAGAAGAAGAAACCAAACTAATAAATATTTCAACAAAGACATCACATGCAACAGAAAGCTGAACCAAACAACTATAAAAATTAGATGAGTGAAGAAAAAAATATTTTGCTGAGAAATACAATTTTTCACTGACTGTTAAAGTATGCAGACTTCATTGTACCACTATAAATACCTAAAATAATCTGTTTTGTAAATTTTTTGTCAAATGAAGGCAAAGTATAGGTGTATTATATTGTTTCAAGTTTATTTATCTAGAGTTTGTTTTATTTCAGCTCTGAAACCTTCAAGCAAAAACTGGACTCAGTGCCAGATCAAACAAGTTCAGAAGAACAAATGGAGAACTGGTCAAAAGGTAGGGACTTAAAGATATTTATAAGGAACCTTAGGTGTTATACCAGTGCTAGGCAGTGACTGGAGTGTGTTTGTTCTTGCTGATATATGACTGACATCGGAAGAAAAGAAAAAAAACCCCTCAACCACATACAGCCCCTTAAAAGTACTTGGAGTAACAGTAGAGCGGCTACATGAATATAAAGCTTCACCTTTATTTTCTGGATTATTGAAAATGTTTTTGTATAACTTTCAGAAGTCTTGTTTAAATTCTTAGTCTGTACATTGCACTTCACTTTCAACCTTTTTTTTTTAATTGTTAGCAATAAATCTGAAAGTCTTTCTTAAAGTAATTTTCTTGACTATTCACTCCTGGTTTGGGTATGATTAAGCCATCTACTAATATCAGTGAGTTTCTCATTAGTAGCTCACCTGAATTTAGACAGTAAGGTAAGGCTTGGAGGTAAAGGTGACCTTGGTGAACTTGGAGCTTCCCCAGTTGATGGAGCTTTCATCTTCATCAGGATGCAAGTATCTTTTTGTATTTTCAGTTGGTTGACCAGACACAATTGTTCTCAGATACATTCTTCTGTTTCATGATAGAAACCTTAAGGAAAAAAAAAAAAACGCTGAATTTGAGAGTACATTACATGACTGACTGACATCGTAGAAGAGAATTTTCAGAAGTAGCTTGTGACGAGATTGTGACATATAGAAGGAAGAAAGGGAGAGACATAAAAAAGAGACCCTCACTTTAGGGCGGATTTTTGCTAGTAAGTGACTATGAGTAGGTTAAAAAATCCAAAATGGTATAGGTGTGTCAACATCAAAATTTCCCTCTATATTGGAGCCTCATAGCTTCTTGTACATTTCCTTTTTTTGAGTTTAATATTATATATTCTCTCTCAAAAGATAATAAATGTCAAGTTTCTCATGGCGAGTCTGTTTAGAAGAAAGAAGAAATGCTTCATTTTGTAGATGATACTTTTCTTTCATACGTAAAGGAATTTCTACGTATATTATTCTGTAAAGTAAACTACTTGTAAACCCTTTTTAATTTATGGAATTTTGAGCTGTTACTGAGTGAAGTTCAAAAGTTTTTGAATCATATACTCTGTAAGCAAAAATAGCCATGCTGGTGTAAGTTAGTGGAGAATTGCATTCTGACAATTTAAACATGTAATGGCTTAATTAGGTTTAGTATTTTTAGACCTTTAGGGGTCAGCATACCCTAAGAATGGTTCAAAAGGTTAAGTTTTCCAAAGTAGGAAAATGCAACTGATTCCCTGTGAAATATTCTCTGTCTAATTGCAAGAAATGATGTTCTGCTACTGCTCAGACATATTTTTAAAACTGAGTAGTTACTGAATTTCATATGTATTATTTTTCTGATGCATTAAGTCAATATTTTGAGCTGTTTAGACAGCTGCTTCTTCCAAGCTAACGCTTATGGATTCATGTATCCAATAGAAGTTGTTATATAAACAAAAGTAAAATTTATACACTTTCCTTTAGCATAGTCATTAATAAGTCATGTAATTCTTTGTGCTGTTGCTCCTAGGAAAGTTAGAAAAAGGGATTATATGTCATCATACCAGTGTATGAGAAATATTTTTTTTCTTAGAATTTAATTTGGGTATTAACAGCTAAATTACATTCACTTATCATAAACATAATAGGTCAATTTCAGCAACATAATGTTCAATATGTACCCTTGGTAGATATTCTGGTGCATTTTCTCATTGTATTACTTAATCACAGCAACTTTTCATTTTCTGTGTAAATGTGTGTGTTGAGGAGTGTACTGTTTTGTGTCCCGCTTGCTGTGTCATCTTTGTATCTTTCCTTTGTGTGGCTAGTACTGTACTGTATTTAGATGTTCCTTTTTTGTAACATGGAAGTTTAAAAGCTGGGTTTAGAATAACCCTATAATGGTTTATTCCAAATTTTTAATAGCATACTGAAATACTGGAGATTACATTATTTATCAAGAAATAAGGATGGTAAAGCAAATACAAGATTAAATTTATCTGACTAGATGAAAATACAGTCAAGCAATGAGAATTTTAAAAAATAGAAAAAACAGATACAGAGAAGTTATAGGTTTATGGCGGTTATGTGGGATAATGTGTAACCTGTTAATAGATGTTATAAAATAAAATACTTGAAAGGAAGGTAGTGTTTAAGAGGAGTGTATCTGAAGTGTTTGATAGGTGAGATTTTCTTTTTAACTTTCCGAGTTGTTTGGAGTATAGTATCCCTGTGTGGATTGAAGACTTTGTCACTGTTCTGCTCTATTAGGAAGAATTAAAGAAAGTTTGTGTGCAAGGCTTGTTGTTTTGTGTTTGTATCTAGTTTAAATGTATTCTTTCTCTTGTTTTTAATAGAAGGGTAATGCCTTTTTTCATTTCCCTCTAAGGATACTTGAGAGAATGTACCAGGAACATTAGCAGCAGATCAGTGAGGATTGTGCTACTTAGAAATGAAAAATATTCAGGATCCAAGCGAGAAAGCATAGAATAGTATTCAATTATATAAATAAACTTGTATTGGCAAATAGGTGCATATCTTTGCATTGCAGTGATGGTGGGTGTGGGGAAGCACATTGCACTGGGGTAGAGTTGTTACTTCAGTAGGGTTTCCATGCATAATGGGAACTATGAAAACATTAATACTGTGAACTCACAAGAGGGTACCTGAAATTAGGTGGTTTCTCTTCTTATATATATGCTTAGGACTTGATATGGCAGTTTTCCAAAAGTGTTACCAGGATAGGAAAGTGGTGAGTGTGCAGATGCTGAAGACAAATTTGTGTCTTATTTGACTCATGTACCATATTTGAATAGGTGCAGCTATACTTCTATATTATATAGTCTTTAACTATTGTAATGTTTTTGCTTATGTCATATTTATGAATATCCATGCTTTAAGGACAGGTCAGAAATTAGGAGAAGTCTTAGAATTTTAAGTACTGTTTGGTCTGTTTTGACAACAAAAGTAGAATTTTGCTGACTCCAGAATTAAAAGCATTGTACAATTTTTATTTGTAAGTTCCTAAGGCAAGTTAATAGATTGACTTTTGTTTTAATGGCAAAGTTGTTTGATTTCTTAAAAAGTGGTTGTTATGTTTTTCAAGCATTGAATATAATGCTGAGCCATTACTTGAAGCATATATTGAATGTAAGTCAGTGACCAAATTTCACTTTTCAGAATTTGATGGCAACTTTAGTTATGATCCATAAAGACACTTTCCATGTAACTTCAAAAGAATGCTTGCAGCTTGTAAATATACTTCAAAATTGCGTACCTGGAAACTAGTTCAGAGGAGAGTAGCTTTAAAGAGATGTGATAATGTAGATTGGAACAGAACTGCAGAATCAGCTTGTGCAGGGAAATTTGTAATGGAGGTGTTTTATCTGGTGGTGAGCTGTGGGTTTTTGGGGTGTTTTACATTAATGATAATTGAGCAAATGTACTCATATGCAAAGGTTAAGTAAAACAAATCATCTTTTTTACTTTCATCTGTGTAACTTTGACTATCTTATTAGAAGTAAAAAACTCTTCTAGTTGTGTCATGGTTTTAATGTACTTTCTTGTGGATTTGTTTTTGCAATAATTATTGCAAGGACTTTTTTTGTCTGGAATTTCTATTGTGTGAGTCTGGCACACACAAAGATAAATGGGTAAAGAAAGCCTTGAGAGTAATATGGCATTGTAAAGGTTTTTCATCTAATGCTCTAGTTGGGTAAAAAAGCAGCTAATGGTAAAGGTGCTGCTTCCTGTTTCTCCAGAATATACCCACTACAGCTGTACACACACTAAAGTAAATCTAAAGCCCCTCTTTCAAGGCTGTAGCAGAGACAGAATTAAGCATACTTGTCATAGTGAAGTCTCTTTCTTCTTTTACATGTCTCAACAGGAGATACTGTGAGCCTGTTCTCCCTCTCCTATCATCTTTTAGCAACGAAGTTCTGTTTACTTGGAAAAGAAAGAAGGCCTGAATATTGTAAGGGTGGTTTGTATGCAGAAAGATCTACGTGATATGCGGAGAGGCAGTGTCCTCTACACCCATGTGGCTCAGCTGATCAGTGTCTTCAATGTATGCTGTGCTTTCAGCATCAAACTCACTGTGTGCTGTCAGAGATCCCCTTGCAAAGTGCCAAGTGTAGTTGCAGGTTTCTCTGAATGATGTAAAAGGCTGAAAAGAGGCTGAGAGGATGAACTTTCATGAGTAAAACCTAGGAAAAGTGCCTAGAAACTATTGAGTGACACTAAGCATGGAAGATGAAGGAAACCTCTTCCATGGAAGAAGAGGGGATAGTGTGACATAACTTAGAAGATAAGAATGAGCCAATGATAACTGAAAAATCATCCAATACCGCTTGGTCTTTCCTGTAAATATAATTATCCCTTCATGTGTAAAAATTCTCATCTCTTCTTTTTCTATTCCATTTCTTTCCTTGTACATTTTGAGTGGTAGAATACAGAACATTTTTAGCCAGACTGTATGCAGAAAGACTCCTCATCAGAAGTACAACTAGATATCCAGTATTTGCCTGACTCACTGCAGTGTTGTGAATATGATTTTGTTGGACCCTTTATGGTACGCTCAAAATGTGTAGGGCCTTATCTACACTGAGGGCTGCAAGCACTAAGGATGGAGAGAATGCACACCTTGAAGTATTGCACTTTGAATCTTAAGTGTGTAAAGTATGAGTGCAGCTAACTTCAGAATGTCTTGAAATGTACTTCAGAGAGAACAACACTTACTACCGCAGTAATTTTTAAGTAGTTCTTCAGAAAGAGCTTTAGAAGACCTTGCACAAGTGCAAGAGGAATTTGGTTATTTTCTTCTTTAGAAACCCTCCTTATTTCTATTTTTATAACAGCTAGAATGAGGCTTAAGTTCAGAGCAAAAATATTTTAAAATAATTATAAAAAGTTTCTTCAGGGAGTGTGTTGCTGACTCTTATTTCTGAGCTCACCTGCATCTTTAGTAGAACACTACTGGAGTAAAGGGTGTGGGGGCAAGGTGTCTAATGGCTACTTTATGCAGTGATCTTTCTTTTATGTCAGACACTTAAAATTGCAATATTTTTCTTTACTTCTAAAGCTGTAGTTTCCTGGGATTTTGTTTAGAACTCTTAATTCAGCAAAGACTTAATTGTTTGTGTGTGGTAGGGGAGGTTGAGTACATTTGGATAAGAGAATTTTCTCTATAATTAATGGGCATTGGGAAACATGACCCTGCCTAGATAAAAGGGAGTTCTGGATCATTAAGATTTAGATAATGGAAGGGGGTTATATGTGAAAAGCAATTGTCTGATATGACAATAGCAAAAGACAAATGGAGTGGGAGGGTTTACTTTGTTTTTGGTTGGTTTAGAAAACATAAACACAGCATGCTTAGTAAAACTCCAGCAGACACTATGTTTGGAAATTATGTAATGACTCCATATAGGCTGTAATGATATCCTGAAACCCTGTATTTAAACTAACCTGAATTACAATGAGAGATAAACAGAATATTTACCCATCCCTTATGAGCTGCTGCTGATATGTAAATTTATTCTTCTACTTTGCACAAATATACTTTTGAGCTACTGCTTAAACACTTCAAGGTCCTTAGCCAAACAGTTTTAATGATGCCTCCAGTATTATGAAAGTGTGACATTTGATGAATGCCTTGTATAGTTGTGATATCAGGGAAAGTGTAAACAAAAAACGCACATCAAGTCGTCGTGCAACACCTAGATAATTTATAATTTTACTGTTTATATCCATCTTGACATTTTTTATCTGCCAAAGGCAGGTTTCATTTGGAATCTTAATCTGAGATTTATTTGGTGGATCTGGAAATCATAGCTAGAGTTCCCACAGGAAATGGTCCATCTACCAACAGATTAAATGGCAGTCCTGCAGTTGTTAAGGGAGCTCTGCATTTAACACACATGCATACTCATTCAGTCAGCACTGTGGAGAAAAATTAAAGTAGTAACCCAGGTTTAGGAACAATGTAGCTAAAAAGTCCCATATTTGCTGAATGACAAAGGGTTATATAGCAGCATTTCATTTTATTATTCGTGCTTGAATTTCTTGTTTGCTTTGTTGAGTCTGCTGACGAATACTAATAAATGCCTGCAACAATCCAGACGAGAGATGCCTGGCAACAAAGCTATGCGGTGGACCTCCCTGATCTTCTCCAGTTCACAACCTGACCTTTTGAAAAATTGGCTGGGCTAAGCTGCAGAATTTGGGTGTAATGGTTATTGTTAACTCCAGCTTTAGGATTTATTAATTTGTGTGATCAAGACTTACCTATACTTCAAAGTTTCAAAAGACCAAACACAATCATCCATCCATTAGAACTAACATTGTGTTTCAGTGAATCCCACTTACTATCTGCCTAGAGATTCTGCTGTTTTGATGCATTCGGAATATAAAAATGCTTTTTCAACTGTGAGACCAATCCAATGAAAATCTGGTGTCTTCTCAGAGACTAATATTTTAAAATAACAATATGTTAATGAATTGCAAACGGAGAGGGGAATGCCAAAGGAAATGTCTGATATTTACACATTAATAAATGCATCACGATTAACTGCAGTGAATACCAAAATAATGATTTGCCACGTATTTTAAAGACTGAGTAGCATTTTTCTATTTTAAATATTCAACAGTTTGTACACAATTGCTGTTTAGATGCAGAAGAGGAGGACAAAAGACTTAGTGAGAGAGACAGGCGAGGGAACATCATTACTAAAATAATCAGAATCTTTAGAGAATTGTAAAAAATTGCCTTTGCCAGAATAACTCCCAGCTGCTTTTAATCTCCTTCTCAATTTATTTCTTTATGAAGGGTGCTGCCAGGGTTCCACACAAGTACAGGTGAATAGAGAAGCATTCAAAACAACACAGATGTCCCCCAGGTTATGTTGTTAAAACAGAATTCACTGTTCTCTTTAGATTACTTTAAGGAATAAAGAGCCCCGAACCATTAAACTCCTGAGTTTTGTCCGTATTCAAGCAGACAAAATATTTTCAAACCTCTTCTTATTTTGTGTATATATGTGTTATGGCATATAGAGCAAGCAAAAACATTAATGCATAATATAGCTTTGATTATTCTTATTGCATTTGCAGGTAACTTTCTCAACAAAGTTGCAGTAAGATTATGTTGTTCTCTTTGTTCAGTTTTTTGGACAACTTAAACGCTTAGCTGTATCCACAGATCAAGTATTTGAATTGCATTGTTGTGTTCACCTGACTGACTTCTAAAGCAGTTTAAATTGTTTGCAAGTTCTTTGCATTAAAATGATACTCAATTTAAAAAAGGTAATTTCCTGTGTTCTGCCTAATATTGAAATTACAGGAAGTTTGTTTATATTATACATTGCACATCTGTCTTCCAATATACAAATACTGTAACCTAACCTGTTGTGTGAATTAAAATTATCATCATAAAGAAGAGTTAAAGGATACTATTTTAGTTACTTAAAATTAAAATTAATTTTTGAAATTGTGTAAATGTTAGTTAGCCATTCATAAGTAAAAGTGATTTTTTTTTCTTGAAGTACAGTAGATATTAGTTTCTAAAATGTCTCTGACAGAAAAGAGTAGAATTTGACATCTCTGAGCAGGAGAAAAGAGCAGGGAAGGCCATCAGTGAGGTAGCACAGGCTCCAAGATGCAGTGTGGATCCAACACCTTCAACTTCTGCAGTTTTTCCTTCTATCATGGTGTCATGGTTTAGGAATGGTATTCTCCAATTTAGCACTCCCACTAAAACCACATGAGGTCCAACCCCCCCCCTCCTCCAACTGGAGCCACAAAAGGTAAAGATCACAGGTTCAGAGAAAGGCAAATTACTGGGAACAGCAATGAGATAAGAAAACGAACAGTAAANCCCACAGGAAATGGTCCATCTACCAACAGATTAAATGGCAGTCCTGCAGTTGTTAAGGGAGCTCTGCATTTAACACACATGCATACTCATTCAGTCAGCACTGTGGAGAAAAATTAAAGTAGTAACCCAGGTTTAGGAACAATGTAGCTAAAAAGTCCCATATTTGCTGAATGACAAAGGGTTATATAGCAGCATTTCATTTTATTATTCGTGCTTGAATTTCTTGTTTGCTTTGTTGAGTCTGCTGACGAATACTAATAAATGCCTGCAACAATCCAGACGAGAGATGCCTGGCAACAAAGCTATGCGGTGGACCTCCCTGATCTTCTCCAGTTCACAACCTGACCTTTTGAAAAATTGGCTGGGCTAAGCTGCAGAATTTGGGTGTAATGGTTATTGTTAACTCCAGCTTTAGGATTTATTAATTTGTGTGATCAAGACTTACCTATACTTCAAAGTTTCAAAAGACCAAACACAATCATCCATCCATTAGAACTAACATTGTGTTTCAGTGAATCCCACTTACTATCTGCCTAGAGATTCTGCTGTTTTGATGCATTCGGAATATAAAAATGCTTTTTCAACTGTGAGACCAATCCAATGAAAATCTGGTGTCTTCTCAGAGACTAATATTTTAAAATAACAATATGTTAATGAATTGCAAACGGAGAGGGGAATGCCAAAGGAAATGTCTGATATTTACACATTAATAAATGCATCACGATTAACTGCAGTGAATACCAAAATAATGATTTGCCACGTATTTTAAAGACTGAGTAGCATTTTTCTATTTTAAATATTCAACAGTTTGTACACAATTGCTGTTTAGATGCAGAAGAGGAGGACAAAAGACTTAGTGAGAGAGACAGGCGAGGGAACATCATTACTAAAATAATCAGAATCTTTGGAGAATTGTAAAAAATTGCCTTTGCCAGAATAACTCCCAGCTGCTTTTAATCTCCTTCTCAATTTATTTCTTTATGAAGGGTGCTGCCAGGGTTCCACACAAGTACAGGTGAATAGAGAAGCATTCAAAACAACACAGATGTCCCCCAGGTTATGTTGTTAAAACAGAATTCACTGTTCTCTTTAGATTACTTTAAGGAATAAAGAGCCCCGAACCATTAAACTCCTGAGTTTTGTCCGTATTCAAGCAGACAAAATATTTTCAAACCTCTTCTTATTTTGTGTATATATGTGTTATGGCATATAGAGCAAGCAAAAACATTAATGCATAATATAGCTTTGATTATTCTTATTGCATTTGCAGGTAACTTTCTCAACAAAGTTGCAGTAAGATTATGTTGTTCTCTTTGTTCAGTTTTTTGGACAACTTAAACGCTTAGCTGTATCCACAGATCAAGTATTTGAATTGCATTGTTGTGTTCACCTGACTGACTTCTAAAGCAGTTTAAATTGTTTGCAAGTTCTTTGCATTAAAATGATACTCAATTTAAAAAAGGTAATTTCCTGTGTTCTGCCTAATATTGAAATTACAGGAAGTTTGTTTATATTATACATTGCACATCTGTCTTCCAATATACAAATACTGTAACCTAACCTGTTGTGTGAATTAAAATTATCATCATAAAGAAGAGTTAAAGGATACTATTTTAGTTACTTAAAATTAAAATTAATTTTTGAAATTGTGTAAATGTTAGTTAGCCATTCATAAGTAAAAGTGATTTTTTTTTCTTGAAGTACAGTAGATATTAGTTTCTAAAATGTCTCTGACAGAAAAGAGTAGAATTTGACATCTCTGAGCAGGAGAAAAGAGCAGGGAAGGCCATCAGTGAGGTAGCACAGGCTCCAAGATGCAGTGTGGATCCAACACCTTCAACTTCTGCAGTTTTTCCTTCTATCATGGTGTCATGGTTTAGGAATGGTATTCTCCAATTTAGCACTCCCACTAAAACCACATGCAGGTCCAACCCCCCCCCTCCTCCAACTGGAGCCACAAAAGGTAAAGATCACAGGTTCAGAGAAAGGCAAATTACTGGGAACAGCAATGAGATAAGAAAACGAACAGTAAAAGCAAAAATACTAATGACAGAGGGTATAGGAAGAGAAACAATTCAGGAGAAAAACACACACCACAACACACTCAATAACAGACCACCCTTTCCCTCCCAATAGTGGTCAATACTGGATGGCTCCCTCCAACACATTTTCTGGACCAGAAGGCACCCCGTCTTCCCAGAAAAGAGTCCTCATGACATGAGGTGGTATAGAATAATGTCTGTGTCCTGGCCATGTCCCCTCCTGGCTACTATAAAAATTAACCCTGTCATTGGTGGGTTTTTTCCACCTGATAATCCACCTGATAATTTTCCACCTGATAATCCAAAATGTTTGCCTTCAGGCCTGTTCGTGATGATTTCCGAAATCCCTAGGCAGTTGGGGTTTCCTATTCAAGCCCGCTCAGGACTGCTGACACTCAAAATACAGAGCCTTCTGAGAGACCAGGAAAGGTATTCAGCTGTCTAATTTCTTCTGTCTCCACAGCAGCTATCCCAAAAGCCCAATGATGCTCTTTTGGGTCCTTGAAATATCCTGTCCTGAGGTAATAGGGATCAGGTGGTTATCTCTGGCCTTGCCTCTTCCTCCTGTTCTGTGGGCCCTGTTACCTCTTTATTCCTCACTAAGCGAACTGACTTGGTCTTGGATTTCTTCTGCATAGGGGCAGCTGCTACTGGCACGGGTTGTTCCCCTGGTTCAGCTGCAATTTGAGAGGCCATGGTGCCTGTAGGTCTGCTTTCCTACCC
>VZSE01014783.1:357940-517345 GCA_013398275.1 Promerops cafer | reverse complement strand
TTAAATATTCAACAGTTTGTACACAATTGCTGTTTAGATGCAGAAGAGGAGGACAAAAGACTTAGTGAGAGAGACAGGCGAGGGAACATCATTACTAAAATAATCAGAATCTTTGGAGAATTGTAAAAAATTGCCTTTGCCAGAATAACTCCCAGCTGCTTTTAATCTCCTTCTCAATTTATTTCTTTATGAAGGGTGCTGCCAGGGTTCCACACAAGTACAGGTGAATAGAGAAGCATTCAAAACAACACAGATGTCCCCCAGGTTATGTTGTTAAAACAGAATTCACTGTTCTCTTTAGATTACTTTAAGGAATAAAGAGCCCCGAACCATTAAACTCCTGAGTTTTGTCCGTATTCAAGCAGACAAAATATTTTCAAACCTCTTCTTATTTTGTGTATATATGTGTTATGGCATATAGAGCAAGCAAAAACATTAATGCATAATATAGCTTTGATTATTCTTATTGCATTTGCAGGTAACTTTCTCAACAAAGTTGCAGTAAGATTATGTTGTTCTCTTTGTTCAGTTTTTTGGACAACTTAAACGCTTAGCTGTATCCACAGATCAAGTATTTGAATTGCATTGTTGTGTTCACCTGACTGACTTCTAAAGCAGTTTAAATTGTTTGCAAGTTCTTTGCATTAAAATGATACTCAATTTAAAAAAGGTAATTTCCTGTATTCTGCCTAATATTGAAATTACAGGAAGTTTGTTTATATTATACATTGCACATCTGTCTTCCAATATACAAATACTGTAACCTAACCTGTTGTGTGAATTAAAATTATCATCATAAAGAAGAGTTAAAGGATACTATTTTAGTTACTTAAAATTAAAATTAATTTTTGAAATTGTGTAAATGTTAGTTAGCCATTCATAAGTAAAAGTGATTTTTTTTTCTTGAAGTACAGTAGATATTAGTTTCTAAAATGTCTCTGACAGAAAAGAGTAGAATTTGACATCTCTGAGCAGGAGAAAAGAGCAGGGAAGGCCATCAGTGAGGTAGCACAGGCTCCAAGATGCAGTGTGGATCCAACACCTTCAACTTCTGCAGTTTTTCCTTCTATCATGGTGTCATGGTTTAGGAATGGTATTCTCCAATTTAGCACTCCCACTAAAACCACATGCAGGTCCAACCCCCCCCCTCCTCCAACTGGAGCCACAAAAGGTAAAGATCACAGGTTCAGAGAAAGGCAAATTACTGGGAACAGCAATGAGATAAGAAAACGAACAGTAAAAGCAAAAATACTAATGACAGAGGGTATAGGAAGAGAAACAATTCAGGAGAAAAACACACACCACAACACACTCAATAACAGACCACCCTTTCCCTCCCAATAGTGGTCAATACTGGATGGCTCCCTCCAACACATTTTCTGGACCAGAAGGCACCCCGTCTTCCCAGAAAAGAGTCCTCATGACATGAGGTGGTATAGAATAATGTCTGTGTCCTGGCCATGTCCCCTCCTGGCTACTATAAAAATTAACCCTGTCATTGGTGGGTTTTTTCCACCTGATAATCCACCTGATAATTTTCCACCTGATAATCCAAAATTTTTGCCTTCAGGCCTGTTCGTGATGATTTCCGAAATCCCTAGGCAGTTGGGGTTTCCTATTCAAGCCCGCTCAGGACTGCTGACACTCAAAATACAGAGCCTTCTGAGAGACCAGGAAAGGTATTCAGCTGTCTAATTTCTTCTGTCTCCACAGCAGCTATCCCAAAAGCCCAATGATGCTCTTTTGGGTCCTTGAAATATCCTGTCCTGAGGTAATAGGGATCAGGTGGTTATCTCTGGCCTTGCCTCTTCCTCCTGTTCTGTGGGCCCTGTTACCTCTTTATTCCTCACTAAGCGAACTGACTTGGTCTTGGATTTCTTCTGCATAGGGGCAGCTGCTACTGGCACGGGTTGTTCCCCTGGTTCAGCTGCAATTTGAGAGGCCATGGTGCCTGTAGGTCTGCTTTCCTACCCCCCTCCCCTGGAGGGTGTTCTCTGGTATTGAGCTGTGTCCAGTAAAGAGTAGCCAGGGCCCAGCACACTGCAATAAATTTCTCCTCTCTGGAGTTGCCACAGCATTTTCCTTGCAATGCAGCATTCTGTCATTTCAAACAGGGTCTTGTATTTGTTCAGGGATGAGCTGCCAAACCAATGGAGCAGAGAATTTTCCCAAAAACTGGCCCGTTCTCTCCCATATTCTATGCCACTCATGACCCATCTCAGGGCAGATCTCTGAAAGACCTCCCTAGAAATCTCTGTCCTGACTCTAAATATGGTGTAGACTTCACTGAGGAGACTGGCAGGCTTAGCACTAAGAATGTGCTTCCCTTAACATCCAGCAGGAATTAAAAATTCTCAAAAGCTGTTTTAACAGGTCTGAAGGAGGAAGAGGGGCTGAAAAGCTGGGGAAAGTCATCCCCCCTCTTCTTCCCATAGACTGGGTATAATTGTTAATGGACTCCCAGAGGTAGTACCTGAGTAAGGATAGGAGAGAAACACTGAATACACATCCCAAATTACCTTCATTGTCCTTGATGTTATCATGTCATAAGCTGATATCCCACAGTACAGCAACAAAGGGATCCTGATCCCTCTCCCTGCTCTGAAAAAGATCATCACGAGGAGCATATATGGGAATATATACACGGTTATATATACACACCCATTTGAACAGCCCAAGCAACATTGTGACCACTGGCTCTGGACCTAATACAACAAATGCTTAGATCAAATTTGTTTCCAGCATGTTCTGGGCAGATCTGTTGAATCTCAGCCCTTCATGCCTCCCACTGGGCTCCAATTATGGCCGTCTCAATTTAGGAATGGTATTCTCCAATTAGTTCTCCCATTAAAACCATGTGCCACTCCCTCTCTGCCCTCCAAATTGAGGCAGGAAAAGCAAAGATCATGGGTTGAGATAAGAGCAATTTACTGGGTACAGCAATGAGATAAGAAACTGAACAGTAACAGCAACAATACTAATGATAGAGGGAATAAGAAAAGAAACTATTGACACAGAAACCATACCCCTAATCCCCCAACCACCCTTTCCCCCGTAATAGGCAATACTGAACAGCTCCCTCTGCCACATTTTCATGCCCCAGAAGAGAGTTCCTTTCCCCTGCCCCTGGCAATGATGTGTGTTGGTGTCGAGTAACTTCTGTGTCCTGGCCGTGTGCCCTCCTGTCTACTGCAAAAATAAACCTTGTCCTGGCTGGAACCAGGACAGATAGCTTGCTCAATGACCTCAATGCAGTTACTTCATCACTCTGTGCCTTATTCTTAATGGCTTTAAAATGACTATCACAGCACTTACGTATCTCCTAAAAAATATCTATGAGAGTTTCCACAAAAATGTTCTTTCTAAGGCTTATTTCAATTAACATCTTAAAGTGAGAGGAGATCTCCTATCTCAGAGATAAATCCAGGATCTTTATGAGTAAGAGTTACTTAAAAGTAAGTCGACAGTCCCCATTCTTTTGAGATGACCCATGATGCTCTCTGCAGAGCCCGTGGTCATGTATTGTTGAGGCACTGAATGTACAATGCATCTATGTTGGGATTTCCTCTTTGTTACTGCCAGGGGGTTGGCAGGTAATACGTGGTACTTTGGCTGGGCAGAGCACAGAGAAATAAAAGGATTAGCTTTGTATTACAAATCTACTCTGAGCTCAGTCTTTGCTTGTTATCAGGTTCCTGTGACTGCCGTTCCTCCATGCTACAGAAGTGATTTAGTGAGATCTTAGAGTCCTACTGAATAATCATCTTGAAGCTTGCTTAGTTTTCTTTAAACATTAGAAAAAGTTCATCATGAAGGGACAGTTATTTACTCTTAGTTGCAGATTACTTGGTCTCAGTATACTACACTGCTGAAGGGGCCTAAATAATTGCTAGCATAAGTAAATCTGTAGTAAGTCCAAAGACAATAGAGCTTCACTTTTTCATGTTGTTTTTTTTGGAGAAAGCGTATATTATGGACCTTGTATTTTTGTACTGACCTTTTGTAATTGTTTTCCTGAAACAGGAATTACTTTCTTGAAAATTAGGTACAGCACCTTTTCTTAGGATTAACTTTGAAAAAATTTTTGAAGATCATGGGAAAGATAAACCAGTGAGGAAATGTAATGAACACCTTTGACATAGGCATGTAAATCATGTATATTGCATCTGTGTTAGCTCAAATATGAATGAAAAAGGAAAATACAGGCATTCTGAAAATGCATGAGTCCTAAATCAACTCTTACCACTAATGCCAGACAATGGGATCAGACTTGTTCCACCAGACTCATTTTCTTTCTTTGCATATTTATGCCTATAAAAGCCTTGAATTGTGGTTCCTACTCATTTTCAAGATTTATGCCTTTTAATCATTCAGTAAAGGGTAAACTCTTGAACAGTCTGTGTCTTTCACAGTCATTCTGTTTGGTTGAAGTTCCAGTAGTTAAATAGCTGAGTGAATGAATGTTTGTCTTTTGACAAAATGGTTGACTCATCATTTTCAGCTCAAAAACGAATACTCAGCCCTAGTACTAATTTCAATTGCATAGCTTGAAAAGTTAGTGGCCATCAGACTAAGTTTTTAGTCTTATTATTGTAGGAAAAAAATTAGATAATTTAAAAGCCAATAATAAAGAATAGCAGTTAGTCAAGTGAAAATGAAGGTGAAGTTCTAAAGTAATGCTTTTACATGCATAGTTATTGCAGCAAGTGTTGTAGATGTGTGATTTGTAGTGGGGCAAGATCAAGTTTTTTTAAACTGTAGGAAGTGTGTCCTATTATTCCAGTGGAAACAGGTTAGTTTGGTATAGGACCAGGGTGGCTTTTTGCATAGATAATTTTGTTGGATAGTAAATATTCCCTCTTGTTTGAAATTCAAAATGTTTGATATTATACACACCAAAAAAACCCCCACAGACATTGAAGTTGTGTTTTTGTTTAAACTGAGAGGAAAAAATACATGCTTGCAGCCCAGAGAGCCAGCAGCGTCCTGGGATGCATCAAAAGAAGTCTGGCCAGCAAGTTGAGGAAAATTATTGCACCTTTCCATTCTGCCCCTGTGAGACCCCATGTGAAGTACTGCATCCAGTCTGGGAGCCCCAGCACAAAAGTGGGACTGTTACAGCAAATCCAGATTTGGCCAGGAAGATGATCAGAAGGCTGGAGAACAACTCCTGTGAGGACAGACAGGCTGAGAGTGCTGGGGATTTTCAGCCTTGAGAAGAGAGATCTCTGGGAAGACTTCACTGCGGCCTTCCAGTATTTGAAGGGGGTTTATAAAAAAAGAGGGAGAGCAACTTTTTACACAGACAGATAGTGATAGGACAAGGGGGAATGGTGTCAAATTAAAAGAGGAGAGATTTAGGTAAGATATTTGGAGAAATTCTTTACCCACAGAATGGTGAGGCACTGAAACAGGTTGTCTAGAGAACTTACGAATGCCCTGTCCTAGGAAGTTTTCAAGGCCAGGCTGAGTGGGACCCTGGGCAACATGATCTCATGGGTGGCCTCCCTGCTCACAGCAGGAAATTTGCAACTAGATGATCTTTAGGGTCTCTTCCAACCCAAAACATTCTGTGATTCTATGATTACCAGGAGGAATTCTGGAGGCTTTTATTAATTGAGGTTGCACTTCCTCAATTACAGCACAATGTTTCATTCTACATTTTTTCAAATGTTTTTAATCTGACAGTGTCACAGTGTCATAGCTACTGAATTTGCAGTCATCTTTGCTCCTGCTCGCAGGGTGTATATGGCTCATTCTCTTCCTTTCTGCTTTTGCTTTTTCCTATTAGGCCTCTTCCTGCCATCCCTCTAGGGATTCGTCCACTCATGCAGTCTTTTGCAGACAGATGAGAACATACTGTGTCTGTGCCACAGACTAGCTTAAAACAAATAGTGGTAAGCTATAGGTAGCAAGCTGTAAGTACTACACTTGAAGCTGATTTGATGCACCTGGCACTTCTAGTGTCCCCATACTTACCTGAAACCAGATCTGTAGCCAGTCCTGTATTTTGAGGTGCTACGTTCTGTTGGGTTTTGTTTGTTTTCCCTTACTCTTATTCTGCGGAGATTCCCTGCAAACCTCTGAGGTGAGCAGTGCATTTTAGGAGGGTGCTGAAAGACTATAGACAGGGGAAAGGGGGTGTCCACCCATCTTCTGCTGGATGATGGGACTGTTGAATGTGCTGAGTGGTATAACAAGGGAAGCTATTGCCTCTTCAGTCTTCCAGTTGAATCTGCACCTTCTGTGCATTTATCACTGTTGGTGCGGGATTCTCTAATGCTGTGCTTTCCTTGATCTCGGTACTTATCCCCCACTTCTCAGAAGAAGCTGTGAGGAATAGTGGGTGCCTGAACAGTATGATGTGTTTAATGTTTTTACTTGACTTTTTAACCACTCCCAGCTTAACAACATTGAATTCTGTTCTGCCTTTACTGTTTCGAGCCATGACAGCATTATCTTCCCCTTACGTCCCTCACAATCAATTCCCAGATTTAATTCTAGTGTCTTTATATTCCTTCTTCTTAACATTTGCTTTTCTTTCCCGCAATGCGAACAAGCTATTCATTCAAGATAAATACATACAGAAGATCAGCTGTTCAGCTTCTCCCTATAGTGAAATATTAATCTGGGCTACTAAACTTGTACTATTTTATGTGGAAAAAATGTTGTTTAGTATACTCAAGAACCAGAATCAGCAGTGGTGGTACCGCTTAATGAAATCTACATAATTTTTTCCAAAGCTTGCAGGGCTGTTTTACCCTTTCTCTGATGTTCCCTGTGCAGCCTGATTATTGCAAATGCTACTTACTCCCCAGTGTGTGTCTGCAGCATTGGTAATTAGCGCACAATACGATTTGCAGGAGGCATGAGGAAAAAAAGCACTGAAGTGCATTGATTAAAATTGCCACTTGGTTTAGGAACAAGATGTCCTGGGTTACCTACCATGTACCAAAGCCTAAATTATTTGAAGTGGGGGTCATGGGCTATATGAAGAATAAAGTGGTTTTAAAAATAAAATGAATCCTATGTCCATTAATCTGACAGTGTTCAAAATGTCTTCCCCAAAGCATTCTACTGACAAATTTCGCATGTTGATAAAAAAAAACAAAACAGTAAAGCTTTATTAAATGAGTAAAAACCTCTCACCTTAATGCCCTTGGGCGGAGTGCTTTCAATTTTGAGTTGAAGAGGCTGCCATCATCTTCTCTCTTACAAAGCCAGTGGAGTAAAAACAGATCCTCTGTGTTTCACCTAATATTTCCAGGAATGCCACTTACAGCCTTCCTGTGATGCTGCTTAGTCTTACCCATGTGCTTGAGGGAATTGAATCTGGATGAAAAGATGTCCTGCATATGTATGTTGTCTAAAGAAGCAGCATTAGCATTAATGAACGCCAACACAGTTCTAGTACTATTCTAAATTCTCTTTTTTCTTTAGCTGCAGTAATTTACAGTTAAAAACACATATCTTGACATGGCCCAAGGATTTAGCAGAAGTGCAACTGCTAATGCAGATATTTTCCTCATGATGCAGTCATGTTCACTTCTGGTTTTAAAAATAAAAATCTGCCTGCTGAACTGACCTGTCATCTAGGGACCTTTGCTTCTCATTGACAGCTCATATTCAGAACGTTATAGAAGGCCTGCCAATGCTCATCTGACCCTCTTACTCCCTGCTGCTCTTCCATATAGGCATTAGTGATACTGTTGGGGTGGCCTGGGAAGTATTGCATGTGACTATGGCTCTGGGCATGATGATCAAGGGTGTGGGAACCCGGGTGATGTTTGCCTTGATCCTTCTCCTAAGAGAGAGGGGCATGAAGGAGGATTGAGTGAAGTAGATGAGGCCTTCTTCAGAGAATTGGAAGAACTCTCATGCTCAAAGGTCCAGGTTCTCATGGGGTACTACAGTGGTGTTCATGATCTGCTGGAAGGACAACAGCAGGGCTCAGGTCATCTGGAAGTTGCTGGTGACAACTTCCTGTTACAAATGATTGAGGTGCCAGCAAGGTGATCTCCAGTGGTCTCTGCCAACTTCAGTGATTCTTCTGTGGTCCCTTCTTAAAGTCCTGGAATGAAAGGAGCAAATTAACAAAACAGGAACTGTGAAAAGAAGAAAAACTTGCTCTCATGCTAAGGGAATAGAAGCGGTCTAAAACATCATCTAAACTTTTTAGCTCTCTGAAGTGAGATTTTCTTCTCCGACTTTCATAGGGCCAAAGTAGAGTACCATGGTGCTAAACAAGGAACAAAGGTTCCTGGCAATACCGCCACTGGTTATTTCAACAGATGTGCATTGTGCTTGAATTCTTCCACAGAATGCAACACACTTCGTTTGAGGCACTTCCATATATAGCTTATGGAATAAGTGGATGCCCTAGAAAGGAGGAGGAGGAAAAGTTGTTATGGCAAGTGAAGCATTGCACCTTCCCTGCAGCATGTGACAGCATAATTTGCAACTGCATTTATACAGACACTGCATCTGATACAGGAGAAGTGAACAGGATATTTCGTAGGAAGTTCTTTACAATATAAATCAAATGGGAAACACAACTCCCTGTAAAATGCTTTGCAAGTGTGGAAATTCAGACTAGGTTAGTTTTCAAATAGTACTTACTGGAAAGGATACAAAATTTTGCCCTTAGGTGTTGTCACTCACAAATTGAGTCAGGTTCTTAGAGTATATTTGGTGATTTTTTTTAACATACGTTTTTTAGAGATCCTTGCTCCTTACGGTGAAGAGACGTAAGAGATCAAATCCTGTTTTTAGATGTAGGAGCACTTCAGAGGAAATCTGCTCAAAAACCTTCAGGATTTCAAGCCAGTGGAAACAGCGTACACTTGTTTGAAGAATCCAGGTGTCTGTGGCCTTATGTTCAATTTCTGCACTAGCTGTGAAATAATATGAGGAACATATTTCAATCACAGTACTGAAAGTAGTGTTACACTTACTGAAAAATATTTTATGGTGATGGTCCCCACATGTTAAGAAACAAAGATTCTGATACTCTGTTGACTGTTTTTTTCTAGTATAAAGATCAGTGGTTACAGTTTACAGAAATGGTTAGAGTGGATTCAAGTAAGTTTGTGCTGAAGTGGGTGCGGAGAATACAGATGAGCAGTGAGTCCCATAACTTTTTCCTGGAGGTGGTAATGCATAGCTTCATACTGGAAGCTGTTAAACAGACTCCAACCAATTCCCAAGTCATCTCTTGGGGCCCTTGGGCTGTTTCCTGTGCTCTTGGCTATGTCTTTCCTCGTTTAAGGAAAGAGGAATCTATTGCAACACACTTGAGAGACAGTTTTCAATATTTTTTACTTGGAAACTGTGCTTATAACTGTGTTTACCTGTAGGATGGCACCTTGATACCGATTGATTTGTATTTTTGGTCTATTTCTACTTGATATCAACTGTATAGACAGTTTCTTATTATTTTTGAGGAGGACATTATAAGGTGGATCAAATAATATATGCCCTATATTTTATCCAAAACGTTAGGAAACACTAACTTTATTAAATAAGCAAAAGCTCCAGTGTTTGTTCTCTACTAATCTAAATGAAAGAATGAAAAATATATGCACCTTTTTTCCATTTCCAGTGGTTTTAGGCTGCTTCCTTCTCATTTTTAATATAATTCTATAATTAAAACATACTTGTTCTTACTTTATGAAAGAGCATTCGTGGTATGTGGATCTTTCTTTCATTTAAAAGCCTTGATATCAGAAATATGTCCTAAAAATATCTAGTAGCCAAGCTAAGAGAACTAGCTATCACACTCAACATTTTAATCAGATAATTTTTCCCTTTGGCACAATTTCTGCTTTGCATTCTTCAAGTTCTTTAGTTGCATGAGCCTGTATCTCGCACTCTTCAGGAATGAATAATGGTGCTTTAAATTTGTTGTTGCTAATTACAGCTTGATGATACTCCTTTTGTAGCCAAAATGGATTTGAAAGAAACCCCACTAAAAGAGTCTAGTTATAACCTAAAAATTTCCCTCTCTATAGCAGAAATTCATCATATCTCACTATCGTAGAGCTGAATTTTGTAAGAGATAGGTAAATAATTTTTTTTACAGTCAGCATTATTTTAAGGGAGAGGAGGGATTAGGAAATGATGATGAATTTTTCATGTTTTCATGAGAAAAATCCAGTAAATAGGTTGTAATTCCTACATCCATCCATGCTGTAGGTAACAGGTCTCATTCCTTAGTGAAGGGACAAAGAAGTTGTGAATCTGAAACTAAATAACTTGTTCCTTTCTACTACAGTATTATATTCTTATAACAAGCCATTTTCAAATGAAAAATCTCAAGTTTGTACTTCGTTCTCCAAATGAGAAAATATGTTTGCTTCTCTTCCCAATTAGAAACACACATCTTGGATCAGAAAAAAGAAGACCGTGGTGCTGAACTTCAGTTTTATAAGAATTCACAAAAACCCACAGAATTATTTATCCAGGAAGAAACTGAAGCACCGAAACTTTCAGATTTGCGAGTAACCAGTCAAAGAGGAGGAGTCCTAACTTACTGTAATTCTGGTTCTGAAGAATCAAGGTAAACCCAAGAAATACCCCTCTATATAGTTTTTCTAGATTCAAATTATTGACCATATAGACATGGATTTTTGAGTAAATATAGGGAAATTTGCATCCCACATGAGAATCAGTAAGTCAGCTTTTTACTTAGACTCACCATATCTGCCCTTCTTCCCTTGTGGAATGTAGCATTTCACCTCTGTATTCTCTAGCACCTAATAGAAAATATGATCATTGCAATGGATTATATCACACACTGTGGGTATTTCAATGATTGTGATCTCTACAGAGAATTTTGAAAATGCATGCTGAACAGGATTAAAACAAATCTTGAGAATCCAGTAGTAACTGTGGCTTTACACAACAAGCACCTGAAATGTGATGAGTGAGTAGGAAGCAGGAATAAAGCAGAGTGAAGTCCAGATGAAGCTGGAAGAGTGAAGATAAGGAATGGTAATACCTTGTAGCAGTCTGTGACAGGAATCTGAAAATGGGCTAATATGGTTGAAGAGTTTAACACAGACTCTGAATATTTTATTGTGTCATTGATTTTGGTCATTTCTTGTCACTAGTGTTTTTACTGTGCAGTGGCCCTCTATAGCAGTCTTAAGAAATATATACACTCATTCTCTATGTGACACAAGGTACAAAGATATAACTAGCTGGCTAATTATACCTTTGACTAGCCAGCTGGTTAGGGAACATGCTGCTAGTTTCAAGTGACTTAGGCAGTCTGAAGACCAATTTTTATCTGAGAGTGTCAGAGTTGGTTTTGAAAATGGAATCAAGGCTGCAAAGCTCTATTACATACTTTTGAAAAATACACTAATTCCTCACCTATATGGGAGATTCTACACCCCGTTTTTTATGTTCATTATGATCTAAAGGTGCCTTTTGAGCCAAACCCAATCCTTAACACTTCTTCATTTTCCTTTTTGCACTAGCGACTGAGATTTGCTGTAAGGGCAATGTGTCCTGCACTAAATGCCACATATAATCCAGAATGTTTAGGTGCAGCCCAGCAGAGTCAGCCAAAAATTGTTCATTTTACCTTTCACCAGTGTCACTCCCACTGACAATCAGGCTTGTCTTGAACATTGAGATTAACCTCCCACAGCAGTCAGCATGGTCAACCATCTCAGCTCCAAGTATGTTATATGTAGGATCCTAGAGCTATATGTCAAAACCTGTCTTTGCCCAAATAGATTGTAATTAGAATATATGTTAACATTTCTTGATATAGAAAAACCCAGGAAATGTTGAGTCAGTGTTGATATGTGTTTTAGATGGTGGTCTTGGTGTACTGTCAATGTGATTTGTCATTTTTAGTTTTAGGAGAAAGGAAGAAAACATTTGAGGGTCATAGAATGGTCATAGAATTATAGAGTGGTTTGGATTGGGAGGGACCTTAAACATCATCTAGTTTCAACCCTTCTCCCATGAGCAAGAACACCTTTCACTAGACCAGGCCCATCCAACACTTGGAACACTTCTAGGAATGGAGCATCGACAACTTGTTCCAGTGTCCGACTACCATCTGAGTAAAAAATTTCTTCCTGATATCTAATATAAACTTAACCTCTTTCAGTTTAAGATGATGATGAGTTATATTCAAACTTGTTCATGGAAGCATCTCTTGAACATGGAAAATGCACAAAAAACACTTGAGTTTTGTCATACCTGGGCAACAGTATCTAGATGCATCTATCACTTGCAGCCCGAAACAGTATTAAATGAAATGTGCACAGCAAGGGTTAAATAGGATTGGAAGGATCTTGGAAGGGAAGACATGCAGTTTAAGCCAGGCTTTCACCTATATGTAGTGTAATACACCTCGTAGTACTTTCTTGATGTTAGTCTCCATGCTGTCTATGTTTAATGGGCTTTAGGTTGCGCAGCTTGCCTGCAGAATACAGATCTTAACTTCCTTCTTAAAGAACCACAGAGAAAATAAATCCAGTGGAAGCAGGTGAAAAAAGGGTGGCTGAGTACAGATAACTGTCTGCCTAAGAGAATGACTCTTTGGAGCAGTAGATAGCCTACTTTATCTTTCTAGGATGTGAATTACACATAAAATAATGTCTACAGTGGAAACAGGAGTTTAGAAGGTATAGCTTTTCTGTGGCTACTTCTTATCAGTTACTGGCTATGAAGTGTATAACCAGAAAATGCTTAGGGAAAGCAAATGTTAAAAATATTTGCCAGTTCCCTTTCTAATCATTCATTTACTGATTTTGCTGCCATGTTACAAGTGAGATCTGAGTGATCTGTGAGTATCAATGGATACCCAAGAAGTTTTAAGAGAGTCTTATTTTGAGACAGAATTTTTCTGGCCATTGAATCTTATTTTAACTTGTCTATGGCTAGTAAGTTATAAAAGTTAAAAGTCCAAGTGGCATGCAGTATGGAATTCCTGTTGTCAGTTATAATATTTAGAATCATACCATCATTTGACAGATTTCTTCAAGATTAATTCCTAGATCTTTTTTAGTGGATATTCTCATATCACTTCCTGTGGAATCATCCTACAAAAAAAATTTGGTTTGCTTAAACCTGAGCATTACTTGATCCCCAGATGTTTTATTACTTTTTGCTCTGTGTTAAGAAATGGTTTTTAATATTTACTTTCCTTAAGCATTTGCTGGTTTTAGACTTCATAGCCAATTTATATTCATCTGTTTTTTGCCTTAGTACTGTAGGATATTTATTTATTATTCCAGATTTACAGATTCTTTTCAGAATTACAGCTTTAAGAAGTGGTAGAAGCTCATCCATTTTTTTCTGACTATTTAATACATTTGCAGAGGTTAACAAGTTTGTTAACAAGTTTTGATAATTTATTTCTGTGCATTTTGTTTCAGAGGGGTGGAATAACAACTGTTTTTTAAATTCTTTTTCATTTCTTTTTTTTTCTTTTTTCTTTCCTTTCAAAATACAGCACTGTAGAAAGAAAGGGTAACAATGCGCTCCCTGAATTTATATCCTCATGGATTGATGTTGAAGATTTAGGTGGAAAAAGAGAAACTGCATTCCTTTTAAAAGAATTGGACACTTTGAGGGCCAAAAATAAAAAGGTACAATTGAGATATTCAAGATACCAATATTTGCTTTTTTATAATTGCCTTGCAAAACATACATTTTAAACTGTGCCTGATTTAGTTTTGTTATTTATTTTAGTGCACCAATCACTAGCTTCCTGTCATTTTGGATTCCTAGTATCTGCTTAACAACTATTTCTCTGGAATTAAAAAAAAAAAACCTCCAACCTACTCTCTGACTTTTTGATCAATGATATAGATTCTTGCACCCTGGATGAAAACCAATGAAGACCAAAGACTAGACCAGGATTTCATGGATAGAATCTGGAGCTCATTCTTCTGATGCTTCTGTATATGTGGCCTAGATAATTAATGTGCCCTGAAAACTCAGCTTTATTGAAGGGGAGAAATTCCATCTTCCTTGAACACTGCATTGGTTCTGGTGTTAGCTGTGGTTGCATGTGCCTTAACAACCTAACAGTCTCTAGTCTTTCCATGAAGTGTCATTGAATATTCAACCTCAGATACCTGTCTAAGAACAGATTTAGTGAATACCCTTTAAAAGAAAGGCCTTGATATGTGAAAGAATACCAATCTTCTGTCTGATGAAGAACATGAAAAAATATGCATTTACACCAGTCTTTTCAGACTGTGATGTCTGTCTCTTGGTAGGAAACAGGCTATTCATGCAACCACCTACATTATATTCCATGCAATTCTGAACTTCCTCAGCAAAAAAACTACAGTTGGGGATACCTGAGGAAGAGAATCCCAAATAAAAACAATGGCATGTGCATTGCTACTTGTTTCACAGAGCAAGATAGGCCAGATGTTAAAAAAGATATTCTTAACATTTGTTCTTTAAACAAATACATATAATAAATTGAACTTCTGTTTTAATGCTTAGTGTTTGCATTTTGGGGTGAGAAATTGTTATTTGCAATTTTATTGTGGTTGAATTACTGGTTGACAGTTTCAGCCAGATAAGAATCTTACTGTCCATTTGTTCAATTCAGCTTCAAGATAAGCTGGCTGAAAAAGACAAGGAGCTGAAGACAATGAAACTGGACTTAGAATTGCAAGACAGAGCTACAGAAGCTAAGATTGCAGAAAAGATTGCAGGTACAGTAGGCAAGCGTTTAACAGATGGCTGTATGGCTCATACACTGCCCGTGGTTGCTATATGACGTGGCCTAGTGAATGTTAGCTTTATTTGCTAAAGGAGGGAAGATTTGACTTTTTTTTTTACGTGTGGCTGTTTAGAGTTGCTTAGAAAATAGATGGCTTTAACATCCTGGTACTGGTATTAGTAGGAGCTTTACCTGTATTCATACTGATTTGGGCATTAAATGCATTGTTAACACCATGTCAATCCAATCACAAAAAGGTTGTTTGTTTTGTTGGAAGGTCCTGAACAAACAAGGGGAAATAATGATTACCAGTGCCTCTACCTTTCAACCAGCAGTTCAAATACCACTTATTGTTTTAGCTGGTTCAGAGCAATACTACCCCCTCTCCGTGTTTGGAGATAGTCTCACATTCACCTCAACGAGGGACCTGCGCTGTTCTTGAAAAATCTGCTCTTTTGGTAGTTAAAATGAATTTTTCTCAGATGATGGCATATATCCAGTGCATGAAGTTTATATGAATTCTCAGAAGGAAAGGTTTTTAAGTTTATAGCTGAAAGTGACTGTGTGCTTATATTTGTTGTTAATTGTTCTTTGGATAGATGTACAAGCATGGAGATAGTTTGTATTCTATGCTTGTGGAAACTGCTAATGTAATGAAGCTGGGCATTCTTGAAAAGTGACTGTGTATACAGTGTACCCAGTAGATGAAAAATACTCTCAGGTTTTCATGAAGATGTTTAAAAAAATTAATGGGAGTGCTTTTATAAATTCATTGTATAATTTGTTCAGAAAGAAAGTGTAAGCTTGGTAAAATTGTTTCCTCATAGATCACGCACACTTCATGGAGTATTAATAGTACTAATAGCTGTCCCCAAAATATTTGTACTAAAGGGAGGAGTAACTGTCTTCAGGCAAATGGAGCAGATAATAAACTCTCTAGCTGAAAAACAGATGGCTGACATTCCACTTAATATCAAACTCCTGAGAACATGGTATACTGTGAATATTATAGATAGAAAAGAGAGTTCCTAGATTTTCTGTGGTGGGGGAAGGGAAAGTCAAATCTAATCAACGTCTTAGGAAAAAAATTAAATACAGGCATAATTTTTATTCTTATTTCATTTCACATAACTGGTTGCTTTATTTTCAAAAGAAGGAAAAATCTGCACTGTGCGTCATTGTTATATCCACCAGTCAAAAGGTAATGCAGATTGTTTGGCTTGAATATGAAGTTTTGTATTTGTTCCTGGATATTTGCCCAGTGTTTTACCTCTGTACTTGATTCTCTTTGGTATGGGTGTTCATTGCTCATTAAAACCTGGAAAGAAAGGTGTGTCAAAAACACAGATAGTTTTGTTTTTATGGATACAGTTGAAATACTTGTTAGGAAATTGTTGCTTTCCTACACTACTGCTTAAACTTTCTAATGATGTCCTAAGCATGTTTTTCTCTTCAAAACAGAGCGGCGTGAATATGGATGTAATAATTTAGCATGCTTGTTCTGTTTTAAAAGGAAGAATAAACCAAATTTTGAAGAGAGCTACATAGTGTAATAACAACGACCTTTAAAAAATAACCTTCTTTTCTCCTTTTATGAGTACAGGAAGTATAAAATCCTTTAAATGCTGAAGAGAGAGGGCAAGAGGCTCCTTACTACTTAAACTGTTTGCCAAAAGGAAGCATCGTTAATATTTCACAGTTTTTTTTTGCTTCCTGTCTTACAGTTCTAAGAATGTTACCAGATTTGCATAAATGGTTTGAAATCTGGAATTATGTGAACCAAACTGGATTTGTGGAAGCCTGTGTGTGTCTCTCTCATAAAAGCCTTGGAGAGAGTTCTAGTGGACAAGCAGAACCTAATAAAGAACAGACGGTGTGTTCAAGGAAAAAAACTTATCCCCCTGCATTAAGTTCTTTGAGGAAGGGAGAACACATGCTGTTGTGATTTCAGGTTACTAGTTAATGTTTAATTACTGCAGTGGGTAACACATGGTAGAGTGAAGCTTGTAAATATGGGTGTTTGCATTTTTATTATTACTTAGTACTGACTTTATGATAAGTGACTCCACAAAATTATATTGTAAAGAACATAAGAAAGGTACACCATAAAAGTGTTATCTACTTTGAGGAATATTAGAATTCTGTTTTAAAAGGTAACCCTCTAATTAATAGGTTTTACCTAAGCAAGTCCCATGGAAAGAATTGAAAAGTGAAGACAAAGGGCATTTTGAAATGAAGCTACAACAGTCTACAGAAACAAATAATCCAACGATTGTCAGTTTATGATTTTTACAGTGTTCAAGGGAAAAAGTGAAGGAAAAAAAGGGTAAATTTGTGAAATGCTTCATGAGAAAAGAAGAAAAAGTAGAATTAAAGCAGAAGATATACATGATAGAAGAAAAGTATAATACTGTGTGCAGTCAATAACTTATTTTCAGAATGTTTTTATTTTTACATTTTGCTAGCTAGCCTTGAAAATATATTTTAAAACTTCCTTGGGTCCCTATGTTAGCTAGTTATGGCTAAAGAAAATTAGGGAATTTAAAGTTTTGATTTCAGACTTTTAGGCATTAGAGACTATTGTTTCTGGCGGACAGTTACCACAGATTCTCACAGTTTATTCACTATTTTTCTGTTGGATTTTGTGTCACTATGACTCAATGTCAGAAGGTACTGTTAGTTTCACTCCCTGTCATGAAGAAGAACAGAGGTGGAGGCAACATCAGGAAAACCCAGGGAAGCACACATCATTAAAGAACAGACCCCAGGATAGTGTAAGCAAAAAAGGGAACACCACATTTGAAGCGGGTATGAAGAATAGCCAAATCTTGAAATTTGGGCTTACAGAACTTTCATATGTTGAACAGAAAAGGGAGTTGGTGCCACCTGTGGGAGCGGAAGGGGGAAGGGGCATACATCTTCCAAGGACAGACTGGAAAATCAAGATGGAGGCATTGCAAAGGAGTAGGTCTTCCAAACAACTAGCTGAGAGGACAGGTCTCACTTTGGATGGATGTAGTGAATGACTTCATTCTTTCCTAATGGAAGAATTAAACAGGGGATATATAGGAACATTTAGAGGAAGGAGCTGGTTGACTGTAAGGGAGAGTTATAGAGCATAGTGGTAACTTCTCTAGACTGGAAAAAATATCAAAGCCCTATTCTCACAGTGCCATTACTGCAGCTAGATATAACATGGTTGGCATCAGAACTGGAGCTCTTGGAATATTTTTGTTGCTATCAGAGTATATATTGAGACTAAGAATAATTCTGAATGAAAATATAATAAAAATATTTATTCTAAATCTTTCTGTAGCAACAGCTATTCCTTGAGTTGAGGTTTTTTTGTGCCAGTTTCTAATAATAATGTTCCCAAATTTAATACTTTCTGAAATCAACATCAGCTCAGCAGAACTGAGTCCAGCCCTGTTTCACACCATTTTTAATGCCTGAAAACTGTATTAGCATTCTGTAGATGCTCTCTGAAAGACCAAGGTAATGATAGGAAATACAGTGTGGAAAAAGAGGAAAGCAGTACTTCTAACCTGGTGGTGTATATTATACAACTTTCAGTCTCTTGGAAACTAGGGCAATATACGTACAATGAAGTCCCTATTTCAGGTCTGTTTTTGTGAAAATGTTGTGAATATACATTTGTGGTATTTTGGAATTCTTGAATATGGTGTGGAAATATTCATGAACATTATTTGAAGTTTTCTAAATTAACTTGAAAAATAAGTACTGAATATGCATGTGCAATAGATTTAATAGCAAAAGTAAAAACAAATATCCAAGTGGCTGTTAGCCTAGAGTTAATTTGATTTAATATACATAAAGTAAGAGGAAATAAGTAATCTTGCCAGTAATAAACTTTGGGTGGCAATAACTTTCAGCACAGAAGAAAAGTATTTTCCATTTCTTCAAAGCTCACTTTAGAGTCCCTTTTTAGATGTTATTTTTCTTTCATGCATGTCATCCATTAAAGATTAGCTGTGGAAGGTTGGAGCATGGAGAGATTATGAATGACAGAACAACTCCTGCAGAATAATAATCAGTTTTTGGTATTTAATGCTGTTTGACTTTTGCAGACACATTTCTTATTAACCTTTGGTACAAACAGAAATCCAGGTTCCTGATATCTCATGGAGAAGATGAATTCAAGATCCTCTTCCAATTAAACTGAAATAAGGCCAATATTGGGCTTTAGCCAAAAAAACTCTGTAGTTCCCAACTCTTGTGTTTATAAGCCTAAATATGAATGATATTTTACAGTTTAAGAAGGTAATGTGTATACTTCCCTAGACCAGTTTTCTGTGCATAATTTATTTATATATTTAGGCCATATAACTCTTAGGGGGTTTATCCTATTAAATGCTTGATTATGGAATACTATTTCCTGAATATCTTTTCAAAATATTTCCTGATAAATAACACTATTTTGAAAATAGCTGCAGGATTTTAATCTTCTGTATGGGAAGGTAGACAATCCATCTAAAGAACAGAAAAATCCCCAAGGTGGGGACATCGTGACTGAGAAATTCTTAGCTTAATTTTTAACAGCTTAATTTGAAACAATGTGATTTTACCTTCAGATTGTCAGAATTGTTGATTGTCAAAAAGTTGCATACCACTCTTTGAAGTACAATATACGATGAATTGGTATAGATTAAAATGTCAATTACTAAGCTGTTTATCAGTGGAGCTTGTATGTAAAAAGCAGGCCAGTTTCTTCTGCATTTTTTATGACTAGTCTGGCCCTTCTTCTTTCCACACAACAAGTGCTAGATGAGCATAAAGAATTGGGTTTTATTCAGGAATAAAAAGGTCTGCAAATGATCTACTTCTTGGGGCATTGCAAAACTTTCCTTTAACATGACAAATTATAACTTGCAAACTTTAATGCAATGTTTATATTTTCCCCCTAAAAGTAAATATTCGGGTATCAGCAATTATTCACTGAAGAAAAAAGTTTACCAGCGTTATGGTTTGAATTTTGAAGTCAGCTGTGTTTAGTGTGTTAGAGGCAGAGGCTTAAGTATTGTACAGGGATTGGCTTTCACAAGCACTGCCTTGGGGTCTGTGTATAATACTCTCTCCTATTCTTTTCCACTTTATTTTTTTTTTAATTGAATTGTGATCTGAGTACACAAAGAAAACCCTATGCAGAGCTGCCACTAAGCAACTTTAGCCTTTTATTAAGAACACTCCTTTTATAGCATTGGAAATGTAGGAGCAGATGAATGCTATGCACTAAATACATACAACAAACACAAAGCAATAAAGAAGTCAGTGTGTTCTATCAGTGTTTGTTCAGATTACTTTATCTATAAAGTCACATTTAGGTGTAAATTACTTTTAGTCTATAACTCCTGATACAGACTGGTGAAAACTCCTAAGTATTTTTCCTATGATCTTCTTATCACTATTTTACTTTTATTTTTTAAGTTATACGTCATAACTGAAAGTAAATGAATAGTAGCTTTCAAAAAAGAGCTAGGAACTTAAGTTGTCTGTTTCGTAATAGAACATGTCAGCACTATTTTTAAGTTGACAGTGAGCCCTGGAGCTCCTGATAGTTTGCCATTAACCTGAATAAGAACTCTGTAAGGGCTTTAGAATTTGAACATTTCTAGGGATTATCTGCATTTTGTAACATGTATAAGCAGAGACCAATTAATGACACATTTTAAAGGCTTTCATGGCAAAGTAGGGTTTTTTTCTTAATTTGGCTATGATAAGATTGACTTATTTAGGGGTTGTGAGCAGTCATTAAATTTAGTAGAAGGAAATCTCAGAGGATTTTGATGTCTAATTTGATTGGATGACAAATACATACATGTTTGTAATTTTGTAAGGAGAACAAGCATATATCCATATGACTAAATAAAATTTAATATATATGTGTAAAATTTACTTATATTAAAAACCAGTTATTGTAGTGATACAGTATTTACTGTATGCTCTGAAATACAGTAGCGGTGTGGATAGTGATCTCATATTTTCTTTAGAAGACTTGGCCTGTATTCTAATTTTAGTTTCTTTAAGGAGTAACGTGAAGTGATTTCTGCTGCTGTAAATGTTTTTAGTCCCAACATTTTCCTCTTTTTGCCTCTCTTACTCAGTTTATTTTATTTACACAAATGACCTCTAGGAAATAAGCAAACCGACTTTTATCCTGGGAGTCATGCTTTCCTTGCTTCCCTCAAAGTTCCATGTTTGGAAAATCATGAAACACTGTTTAAACTAGAATGCTTTCCAGCACACCTTCTCAGTACTGCTGTTTTAAAGGTGGTTTAAAAAGTATAGGAGATAAGTTTGCCAAAAGAATCAGGTTCAACTAAGAAAATATGTACACTGCTTTGACTCAGTAAACTCATACTTGGTATGGTTCATCTTCTTCATATTTACTTTTGCCCATATTAGAAAACAATTAGCTTACTAAACAAATTTGAGTATTTGGGATAAAAAAATCTACTTTGAGTCTCTCTCATTTGACTAAGAATTACATGATATTTGATAAGCTTGTTTAAAAATGGACATATCCAAATATTATTGTAAACACCCATTGATTTGTTTTACCTGCAATATAAGTATTTTACTTAGTTGGCTTACATAGTAGCTAATAATATTTGTTAATGTAATTTAACTGCTGTGAACCTTTACTGAACAAATATTGAAATTTATACAAGTCAAAGAAAGAGAATCTCTAATGACTTTTGTAAAAGCTTCCATTTAATAGTTAAGGAGAAAAGTTTATATGACATACCAGATGCAATTAACAGTAGATTTTACATTTAATAAAAAGAAAGAAGCATATGTATTTGCTTTATTCATTCCATCATAATTTGCATTAGAGCTGTGGGTGTTTAATGAGCAAATTCCAGCTAAAATGCTATATTGATTTTCTAAGTGAACTTTGTAATAGCTATCTACCTTACAAAAGCTCTCTGTTTACAATTGTTTTCTTTACTAAAAACTAAAAATGTTTTAGAATTGATGAGTTTAGCATAATGATTCTTTTAAAATAAAGAGCTCTTTTAGAGTATGCAGGGGTTTTAGTTACAAGGAGAAAGATGTTATTAAATTATTCCAAAAAATAAAGTTTATACAACCAAATAGTAGTGCTGTACTTCTATATACTACAATATTTGCAAGCATGGGAAAATAATCCTTTTTTCTTAATTCAGTTCTCTGGGATTTAAATATTTTAACTCTTGAATGCCATTATATATGTATGAATTAGTAAATGACACAATTCATTTTAGCTTAATACTAGACTATTCATACTTCATTTCTGTGTGTCATTTTCTTACTGGAAATATGAATTCTGTACAAATTTGTGTTTCTTCTTGGTCAGGCCTCAAGAGAGAAAGGTTAGGGGTGGTTGGTATGCCACTAGAAAGTCTCCAAGGAAAACCTTCTAATGTCGACCGGAGCAGTTGGTGAAAAAGTAGCTGGATCTGTTTTTTCTTTGGATCAGGCACCAAGTCAGTGTGGCAGTATGGAGTTAGTATTTTCCTGGCTATGTCATATCTTGAATGGAATTTAGAAGCTTGACTTGGTGATACTCTCAATCAGTTTTCCCCCCACATTTTAAAGAAGCATAGGGTGATAATCTGGATAATTTTTACTCTTTCTAATATGAAGGAATTTCATGTCATTCTTAAATAAACTCTAACTGGACAGCTTATACATCACTTTTTTTCCTAGATATGGTGCAAAATGTTTTGCTTTGCTGCTGCATTTGGACCTAAATGTGTATGCATTTCAATTATTTCAAGCATGCTGTGGTCCTTATGGTCCTGAACTTCTATTTGTGACTCATCCATATCTCAGTGTGAATTGGGAATGTTCGGCCTACCTGCAATCATGTGACTGTCATAATATTCCCTATAGTAACAAAAAAGGAATTAGTAAAATATTAAGAGTCAGAAATGTATAGCCATTGGGTAACAAAAACATCAAACATAAATTCAGCTTTGGCTGGTGAAGAGATCAGGTGGCTTAGTCTTCTGTAGGCCATTAAAATGAGTTAGATGAGGTCTTTAAGTATTTTTTTTAAATAAGTAATTTCTTTTGGAAGTGTCAGTATTGCTATGTTGCATTAAAATGCCATATATCTGAGTATCTGTTTTTTTTAACTTAGATTACTATGCAAGCATCTTACATGGTTTTCTACGTCTTCCCTTACCTGTTTTAGTATTAAACAATTGACTTTCAATATTACTTTTAAAAAACGCAACCAATACCAGACACTTGTAATTTATATAGAATGACTATAAATTTTTTTTTAATGCAGTTTGTGGATCTGTTCAGTGGGATATTTACACTGATGCTTTAATTTAGTGGAAGGATAAGAAAACAACAAGAAAGAGTTACTCAGTTTAAGTCACTTTTCATAGCTGATAGTTAAAAGACAGTGTTTTGTAATAGACTTTTGGGTGTGGGAAGGGTTCACTGTTCAAAGGCAATTAGCATCTGAGCTGCTATCAGGGGTGGTAGGATTTCAGATAAGCAGGATGCTTAAATAACTTGAAAAATATCTTTCTCTGAATGCTTTCATACTGTTATATGTACATTATTTTGGTTTAATGACAAATAAGCAATAATCTGTTTTTTAAAAGCCTGTATAGTCATTATTATCACTGGCCATATTTATGCAGAGAGGGATTTAGATATGCCAAAAGACAGCCACTCTATGTGTACCTGTACGTTCAAGATCCACTGCAGGTGTGAACAAATTGTGGGGTTTCATGCTGAGGTGAGGGTGTTCTAAGGTGTGACAGAAGGGGTGCACTTGAAGAGGCCAGAAAGAAGTTAACTAATCTGGAAAATAATTAATCTCAGAATAGTAATAAGTGCCAAATCTTCAATTATTTTAGACAACTTTCTGTTCATTGCAGCAGTTGTTTTCAGTGTGAAAATTGCATAGTGTTTTCACTTGCAGCTTTATGGAAAGGGTTCTCTGTGAAGTGTCTCTGCTACGATGCTAGATAAACTGACATAATTTACTGTAAAATATAGCAAACAAATATATTAAGGTACTAATGGTAATGATTACCATAGAGAATCAAACTGCTTGTGTATTCCAGATCCAGTCAGGACACAGCAGGTGCACTGTAGTTTACCCAGGCAGGCATTGCTCTGGCACTGGTTTCCCTGCCATCACAGATCTCAGCAATCGAAGTGGAAGTCTGGTGAACTGAAATGCACAGCCTAGGTTACCTCATATGGTTTTTTCTTGTCCTTGCTGGGCCACCTAGCTTTGCAATATCAGATGCATTCTCTGCAAGAGCTGCAAACTCATTGCCGGATACCAGCCAGTGCAAATGCAGTGTCACAGTGCCTTATTCCTGTCTTAGTTTTTTCCATTCCACATCAAGCAAGGTTTTCTTGTTGCAAATAGGGGAAATAGATCTTCAAGGAAAAAAAGACACTATTCTTCTGGATTAAAGAGAATTTAATCAGTGTTTGTTAATTTTTGCATACATTTCAAAATCTGTGCTTCCGATGCTGAACTTCTTTTGGTGTTGGGACACAACTTGTTAGAGCTCTGACCGGGTGACTAGTCTTGTAGCTCCTCTGCAGACTTTTTGTGACATGCACTTTCACAAGTAACATTTAGCCTTTCCCTTTCTGATTTTGTGTAATCTGCTGTTAGCCTGCAACATTTTGCTAGGCCTGCAAAAAATGCTTCCGTACTCCTCAGTGACAGCCTTCTCCCCAGCTTGAGGACTAGAAGATTCCTTTTTTCTTGGTACTGCTAAAATGTATTTTGTGCCAGCAATACAGCTGCCACAAAAATGTGCTACTGTGTTTCTTTTGTTTCTTTCTGTGAAGAACAATATAATGTTTCATTATATATTCCACTGTGAAGTTTTTTGTGCAATAATGTGAATTACAGAGGTGAAGGAAGAGTAAAATAACAAAGGCAAAAAAATTAATGTCAATTTAGGTAAGAATGGAGGGACAAAAGTTCTAGGCTTTTAGTAAAAGGGAGGAAGTAAAGAGGGAGGAAGCCTTTCTTTGAGATCATAACGACTTAAGCAGTGGTTGAGAGAGGAGCAGATAGTTCTGAAAGGAGTAAGGAAGCCCAGCAACAATGCCTTAATAGAGAAAGTTCTTGAGAAATAAATACCAAAATTTGAAAAACACTGTAGTGTGATGTTAGGAGACTATGGCTATACCCCAGTTTGACAGACTAGAAGGGACAAAGAGGATGGACAATTCAGGAACCTACAGATCTCAATTGAATTTTTTGAGGTTCCAATGAGAGAGGATATAGTCCTCTGTCTTGGAGTGACAGCAGTCTTACAGCATCCTGAAAGTCCCTAGACATTTTGAATGCATGGTTTTATGGTGACTGTGAGGAGAGATTTGCAGTATTGCAGAGGGAAATGATGAAAGTATGAATAAAGATTTTCGTGGAGGCAGGGTCGAGGTAAGGATTCTGGCAGTGTGCCAGAGATGGTGTTAGACATATTGACAGGGGAGAGGCAGGGAGAAAATGTAAGCTCAGGATGAGGAATGACTTGAAGGTGTTAGTTTGCTCCCAAGGATAGACAGTAAATCTTAGTTTATTGGTACCTAATGCTCCAAGGTCCATGTATGCTGTAACAGATAATATAACAGTATATTACACAATAAAGTAAAGGCTTGGCAGAGGAGGAGAGATGCCAGCTGTGCCACTCTTGTGATACCGGAGACAGACTATAAAAATATTAGAATTTTTAATATCATTGTGCCACCCTGATAGGAAGCAGTCTGATGGTAGTAGTTTTAGTGTATAATTACTTTTAATTCTGTGTCCTAGAAGAAACTTGCTAGTGTCTTATATGATTCTGAGCTTTAAGAATTACTTTTCCATTAAGCAAGTATTCAAGTGCCCAGCATATTAGTTTCTTTCCCTGTTAGATTTTGTAGGGTGAATTTGAAAACACATAGATTTATTTAATATCTTGAAGTATTGAATGTAACAATTAACAGCAATTTAGTGTTGTGTCTAAGAAGTAATATAGACCTTATGCAGAATAATCCAAGGTCATTGGAGAAGTGTTGATTTTAGGAGGTGGTGGCAAAGGCCAACATAAGTGCATCTAATAGTGCTTTTCCCTGTCAAACTTGTTTGTTGAACACACTTTTGCAGCTCTGGTGGAAGAAGTTTATTCTGCTCAACGGGAACGTGATGAGGCTGTCATGGCAAGGCTTAGGTTAGCCAATGAAGAGAGAGATGAAGCATTTCTACGAGTCCAGCGTTTAGAAGAGTCTCTCAAAGAGTAAGTATACATTTCCTGCACCATGTAAAAAGGCTGTTGTGTCAGTCTGTGACAGTCAAACTGCTCAACAGTGGTTATAGGAAAACTTAGCACATTATTATCTGTGCAATAAAATAGACTAGGACTAGTCTTACTGTGTTACGGGTTAATTTGTTAGCTGTTCTGTAAAACCATATTTTTCTCTGGAGACTGAGAGAAGGTGAATAATTTTGATCACAAAAATTAAAAATATAATCAAAAGCTTCAGTATTGATTTATTGAGGGAGAAATAAGATGAATGTGACATTTTATAGGGATCTTTTGACACAGAGTACCAGAATGTCAGTCAAAAGTTGCAACATATAGGAAATCAATCAAGCCTTTAAGCCCACTAGACATTTCCTTCAGCAAAATTTCTACTAATTGTATGGGTGACACAGTAAAAATATATGGGTTTTTTCCTATCTTTAGTGTAGGAGCAGTTGTAATAAGGGTACAATTAATAGTTCATAGATTTTTATGTATGCCGTTTTAACACAACAGAAATAAACAATCTTATGTTAAACAGAACTAAGGAGAAAATTATCAAGAGTGTTTTCTTTCTCCCTTTGGGATGTAGGCAGCTTTGAAGCTACAGTTTGCTTCTCTGTACAATCCTTGTCCATCTGAGTTGTGATGATCTTGGTGATCATCTTTGTCAGTCTCCCAAAGGATAGTCCCACAAAGACTAGAGTGACTGAGAAATTTCTCTTACTTTTCTGCCAGGAGAAATACAGAGCAAACAAGCTTTTCATGGCAGGAGACTGAATAGGTGCAGTTGTTAGTTAATTAAATGACAGGCAATTATGTTTTAATTAATTGATTCTACAAAGAACACTCCTCTTTTGGGCAGAAAACCAGTAATTTTCTTTTGGGTATTTTTATACTTAGGACCAGAGAATATTACCTAAGTTAATTTCAATAATCTGCACATAGTTTGTCCGCCATTACTCTGTAGAATTTACAAGTTACTAGAGTTTGTCACAGCCTTGCTGTTTGTCACAAGTATGACTGAGCAGCAAGATTAGGAGATTGCATATCCACAAGAATTAGTGTATAGTTTGTTAAATATCTCTATGGAGCCCGTTTTTTGTGCATATACATCTGAAATCTTGCCATAAACAGCAATCTCTGAGAAAATTATAGATGAGCTTTAAATTCCTATAAGAGGCATCATAACTGTGTGCTTACTTGACTCCAATTTCTTCTTCCAGTCTTGTAATCTTGTATGTTCCAAGAGTAAAGAAAGTTTTGTATGGCTCCAAACATCACATGATCCTGTATATAAATATGGTTAGATCTTGAGTTAGCATAAACTCAAGATCTTTGATCTTAAAGCACTCAAGTAATGCAGAAAATTAATTATTCTGGTCAACAAACTTGGTCAATGACTTTAGGGTTTCTGGCATATCGCTGCTTTTTCTGCAGTGGAATCCATAGACACATAGGTGGCAGT
Organism: Promerops cafer; assembly: GCA_013398275.1. Lineage (NCBI taxonomy): Eukaryota > Metazoa > Chordata > Aves > Passeriformes > Nectariniidae > Promerops > Promerops cafer. Next base: position 489,888 of record VZSE01014783.1, on the reverse strand, counting down.
TCTTGACCCACGTGAATCCCTCAGAACACCTTTACTTGTTTTCCCTTCAAGCCCTTCTGTCTGCTTCACTCATGTTCTTGAATACTGACTTAGTTCTAAGCAAAAGTATGAGAAAAGAGAAGAAACTCCATACCTTAGAGAAAATGCATAGTACCTTCCTCAAAAGCATGTCATTGCAGAAGGCGCTGGAAACACCGGTAATGCCAAAGTCGTACTTGTTCCCAGGAGAGTCAGTAACTCCCTTGACTGATAGTTTGAAGCCAAGCTATTACATTTTATTGCCATCATTTAGAGAACAGCAATTGTACTAGCTGTCATCCACTTGGGTGTTCTTTCTGATGCTTTATAGAGAGGTCTGATACCCTGATGCCATTCACAGTCTCAGAACTGGTATAGATTTCCCTGTGGAGAACACCAGCTTTCCTTTCTAGCTACCACCCTTGATGGTTTCTTCCTTCCTTTTGGTGGTTGTTCAAAAGGTCAAGTTCCCTTGTCTCAGATGTGGAGCACATAGAGGTTTGGGGTTTTTATAAAGAACATTGGCTACTTGTGCCACACTCATAAAGTTTTAGAGCACAGGTCACTCTTTCCATCTGCTTTGGACTTATTCCAATCAGAGAAATTTACAAGAGTGCAATATTGAACAGCCTGCCAACCTTTATCAAATGCTTTAATGCTTTCTTTAAATTAGCAGCTGGAGCAGTTCTATTGTCATTATTTAACAGTAACAACCAAAATTCTTTCAGCCCTGTTGGCCCTAGGGGTTATGTTATCAGGATGTGTTTAGAAGTGGGGGAGGAGGAATCCTTGGTTATTGCTGTTTAAAACAATGAGGTTTTCATTCATTGTCTATGCACAGCACAGGGAGACTTAGCAGGGCAAATACACAGCTCTGGATGCTACTTTTTTTTAAATATTGTCACCAAAGGAGGTGTTTGTATACCTACAGAAAGATCCCTTATGGCGGTAATATGCTGAATGTATGCTTATGGCAGAAGTTGATGTTCTTTTTCCCACTCCCATTTCTCCCTAAGGTGTCTTGCTTACCCAGCCTGTTGGTTGGCTGGGTGGTTTTGTTGACCTGCACATTTAGCAGTGTAGAAGTCCTCTGGAGAAGCTGGGCCAGTCCTGCCAATTTACTTTGACAAATACTGTTCTTTTCATTGTGAATACAAACTAGCTGGAGATCCATTTTTAAGTCCCACATGAAGGGGCACTTAGAACAATGTAAAAACCTAAGACAGGAAGTCTACAAGGATCCAGCTCTGAGAATTTATTATAATAATATAATAATATTATTATGTTTGTTATTTTATTATTTGTATTACTTTATGAATACAAGTCAAACCCAGCAAAGGTTAGCTTTTACTTCATTTTGTTTAGTTCTGGTGCTGACTGAATATGTTGGAGTAGTTACTGCTTGTGAATGCCATATAAATATACCAGCTGTATACCACTGATAGTATATTCTGAAATATTTCTTTTTAATTTAAAAATTTCTGTACTGGTTGATTTACTATTGTCTGCTAAAACTTATGGAAAATGTGATAGTGTGCTGTCAAGTGTTCTATAAAGTTTGCTAGCTAAAATCATGGCTGTGGAGCAGTGCCTGTCACAGCACTGCTGAACAGGTGTTGCTGTGTAGAAGATGTTTAATGGTACTATATCTGTCTTAAAATATCATAGGCTACTTTTAGTAGAAGTCACCATTAAGTAAGTATCAGTGGAGTTGTAACTTTACTGCTAAGTAAGGTAACTTTAATATGCTCATTTTTCCAGAAGAGAGATCTCTGTCCATTTAACTAACCTTAGGTAAAATAAAATGTGTACTATCCCATTTATTAGATTTTTGTGCTATCACTTACTACTTTTACAAAGCCAGTATTCAATGCTGTATGACTAAATTCCTTGTATCATCTTTGTATTTGACAGGTCAATATATGTTCTGTTGAAACAGAAAGGGAGGAAAGTGCAGGCAGGTTTGTTCCGGAATTAAATAAAGGCCTTGCAGAGAATTGGCTTAGCTTCCTATTTTATGCAAGATATAAAATCAAAATATTTTTAAAGTATCTTCAACTGGTTTGGGATTTTTTTCCCTCATTATGGAAGAAAGAGGTGGAAAAAGAATTACTTAAAAATGAAAAAAACCCTATCAACAAAAGTCATGTTCTGTTTCATTTGGGGTACAGTAAAAACAACAAAAAAAATTCATGTAAAAGTTGTAAGCCCAGAAATAAATAAAATAAAAGCATCAGTCATTTCTATCACTGGGGAACTTTTTTCATCTAAGCACATATGAACAATTGATCCTTGTAGTCATATATAGCAGTAAACATTAATAACTTAACAGTCTGAAGTCAGTGCTGAAGATATGGAGCATTATTGAAAGATGGAGTCGAGCAGGTGGCACTTTAATATGTTCAGTGTCATGGTTGACTCTAAAGACTAGTAGAATGAAATTACTTGAGGTTCTAAAGATTTAAAAAGCGAACTCATTTTGCTGCACTAAGGAAATGCTACTGATCAGGCTTTCTGTGTCCCTTTTTTCTAGGCTAGAAAATATTAACCCTGAAGAAAATGACATGGTAAGCCATTCTCTGAGGAGATTTCTTGATGTCAGTCTTATATCTTAGAGGCTTAAGTTCAATTGAGTGGGTTTCAAGAACTAAGATGTGGGAAAAAGAAGAATTGACACACTAATAATGTACATCTTTGCTGCAATATGAAAATTCAATAACTTCACTCAGTCAATTTACAATTCACATGTGCCTATTAATTAAAACCCTATATTAAATAAAATATATTAAAACTTCATGTCTGACTAACATATAATGCTGTTGGTAGACATTACAGGAATTACTGAACAGAATAAACAATGCAGACACAGGGATAGATATACTGAAGAATGGAGCTATAATTCTGAACCGAATACACAGGACCAAAGAACGTAAAAAGAAAATAATAGCTGAGGAAATGAATGCAGTAATAGAACAACGGGATGCTGCTTTATCTCAAGTAAGTCTCTACAACTATATAATCACTCAGTAGCAAATTTCTATTTACTACTTTTTTTTTGGAGGGGGCAGGGGTTGGTTTACTTTTGGGGAAGAAAATTATTTTGTTTACTTTTCTCTCTCAAAAATCTCAAAGGAGAGCCATTGTAATAAATGTCTGATTACTGATCAACTTTTTCTTCATGGTAGTCGTGCCCATTAAAATGATATCACTGTGTTTCATGAGAAAAGTTATATTTTTATTTTTTGCGCTTCATTACTATCTGTCTTCTTTCTAAAGCAAAATAGTTTTCAGTGAGTTGACCAATCTAAAAAGCTATTAAGGGCTTAGTTTTGCAGTATTCTGTATTGGTGAAATGCGTTGGAGGACAGCTAACTGGGATGGAAGGATTTATGAAGGGTTATAAGTAGCAAAAATATACATTAAAGGAAGGTAACAGTACCACGTGCAACAATGCAAGCAATTCCTCCCTTTGTTGCTTGACATTCAGGAGATAAAAATCAGCATGTGGTCCTTGACTCTCAAAGTCTTACCCATCTACTACGTGACTTGAAAGAATCTAGGTTCTTTTTTCTGCTCAGATCGCTCATTGCCTGCAATTTCCTATTTTGACAGAACAGTAATTGTCTTCATTCTCTTCACCATAAAGAGAATTTCCTTGCTTTTCTCATCTCATGGAAGAGTTTTTCTGTCATTTCTTTGGTTTTAGTTTAGGTTTTTTACCCACCATTTTTTTAAACAGAATTTTAACTCAAGAGGAATAAGTTGTAGGGAGGAACAGTCCAAGTAGGGAATGTATCTCCTGAGAAAACATCTTAGACTGGATGAAGCTCCTTATGTATTTATGCCAGGCAACAAATTTCATCTGACTCTTACAATATTGAAAATTTTGATTTTTAATTTAAGTAACCAAAGTTGGCTCACATGTAACTAATATCTATTAGATTTAAAGTCAGATTTGTGATCTTTAATGATATCAATAATGTTAAGTGAATTATGTTCTGTTGAGAAGCCCTCTGATAAAAGTGCCCCCTCTACAAACACTGTAATTTTCATGCTTTTTTCAGTCATTGCTTTTACATTCTCTCCTGCTTTAACCTCAAAAGCCCCATCTGCCTGGTGCTTAAAATATTTTGTGTCTGTCAAGTATGTATTGCAAAAAATCTTATTGTATTATTGGTGGTGTTTTACTTTCTCAATCTATTTTTTTCCTTTTATAATAATATTGCTGGGATGTTTCCCAGCACAGCTACTGGAAAACATCCAACAGCCCTTCCAAAAGTTTATGTTCTTTCTTCTTTGCACAGGGTATTTGAAAAGTGAGCAGCTTGTAACAGGAAATCTTTCAGCAAAAGAGAAGGATTTCTTGATATTTTTATTTTCGTTATTTCAGTTTTTGATTCTTTGTTGAAGTGGACTTTCAGGCATACTTGGACCATAAAACTTCTGTGAATGTCAGAAGAATATCATTGTTGGGCATTTTAATACACATTTTAATTTAATTGATTTTAAGCTGCCTGTGTAAGGAGTAATATTTTCCAAGTAATCAGCTTGAAAATTAATAAAAATAATTTTAGATAGTAATGGCTCAAGTGTCACCACTAGCAGAGCCATCTTTAGGCATATCAGCAAAAAGCACAGGTAATGTTAAGTAGATACTGCAGCTGAAAAAATAAATTAATAGAATAACAAATCCTCACGAAATGAAGATGTAAATATTTGGTATTAAGCTGTAGTACTATGATACCACTAGCCCTTTATACCACCGTTGTTTTAAATTAATTTTTATTAACAGAACTATTCATCATGTGTTTTCAAATATGTGATGCTTTTACAGCTGTTACTGTTGAATCTAGAAAATAGGTCCTTGGAATTGAAGCTACCTTTTCAACCTGTGTTTCTCACTTGATGATTCCTTGGGAATTCATACCATACTTGAATTATTAGTAGTCTTTTGTTAACATTGCAATAGCAGTAGTTATTACAGTGCTAACAGCAAGAACAATAGGAGAGGGATTCTACATGAGACCACAAAGGGACTAGATATCATTCAGGGGATGTATATGCTTAGCATAACAAATGCAAATTATTGGAAGTTAGATCTGGGGTTGCCTCAGGCATTCAAGACAATGTAAGTTAAAATCTTTTTCTTTTTGTGGAAGTGACATCAAATATGAAGGGGGGAATTGAGAGCAGGTTGAGAAGAAGCAGAAATAGACTAAACCATTAGCATGCTGTGGCTGTCCTCTGGAAAAAGCATTTGTAAAGTTCAGAGGTCACTGGGCAATGGGGGTTGAATGTTTCATGACACTTGGTGTTGCTTTGTTCCTGGTTGCTGTTGTGTGGCGCTGGAGACAGCAATGTCATTGGAGTGACCACCGTAGCTGGTTCCATATGCTAGAGAACTACCTACACAATAACAAGTGTTTGGGCTGACTGTGTTTAGTGAAGCTGCATGTATTACTTTTCGCTGTGATTTTCTTCACAATAGCCTGGCATTTGGCAACTGAGCACAGCGAACGTAAGTAGTGTCTAGCTTTTGGGGGTTAACTCACAGGATTTCTGATTTTTCTGAGTAAGAAACAATAATGTGAAAGCCTTCACAGCTTAAACACATTGCTTCAAGTGAGGAATAAAATACATTTTTAGAGAATGAACATTCTATAAACTATGCATTTCCTATGACCAGGTAAATACAGATTACTTCCCACTAGTCTTTTAAATTCAGTTTTATCATGCTTTTTCTGGCAGCTATACTACTGAGCTGCATTTAATTGGAGTGCAGTTGCAGCATAGTCGATGATTAGGTAGTTGTGATTCTTCTGTTTGAATTTTACTTGAATAATTTTTTTTATTCTTCAAAAAATGAAGAGCACTGTCCATGTCTTGGAAAAGCCAAAAAAATGTTTTTTCTAGCTGTAACATCCAAGAACCTCTGCGTATTTTGTGAGATTTCCAGCATGAGCATTGCTTCTTACTAGGAAGCAGATTGAGGCAGTTCTATCACTGTATTGAGCTGTGCAAGTATATGTAATCTCAGATCTTTCACTAGATTGCTGAGCAAATATGCAAACTGCTTTTTGTATGTGTGAAAACAAATGAAATGGTATAAACTCAAATATTTGATACTACTTTTAGTATGTATTTTCAAGTGAATAATAAACAAACAACTAAAGCATGGCTAAACATTGACATCCATCTTCTCCTGTATCAACCCCCTTAAAAAAACAAACTCAACAGTTTGGTTGTATTTGCTAAGATATGTTTGTTAGTGAACAGATACTGTGTGATACTGAGGATCTTCAGTGTGTTTTATGACTGATCCTCTGAAAGAAATATCATTTTCTTGTCTGTAACATTCAGTTTTGTCTTAACCCATTCAAGGAAGAAACTTATTTGTCCAGTTGATCATAATACAGTTTTACCCTTCTTGAGAAATCTCGCTTGCTTGAGAAATTCAGTTAGTGACAGAAATTTAGTAGAGATTCCATATGGCATAGTCACATTGTGTGATCCTCATAAAATACTCTAAATAAGTGGTTTCCAGCAGGAGGCAATGCAGTACAATGTCTCAGCCACCTATTAGTCACATCACACCTTATGGACAAGAATGTTAATATCATTACAGGGTTGTCAGCTGAAGACTTGAGTAAGTCATTACAATTACTTTTCTTCTGGTTTAGACAAGAAAGGGGACCTTTTAATTGGTACAGCTTGATTTTTTAAAGCTCATTAAGAGATTAGGAGATTGTGTGTTTGATATGTTTCCAGTCCTAACTAATTCTGTAAATGTGTGAGTTTTTTAATTGGTAGCAGTGAGTTCTACAGAGTTTTAAATATTAAAGATATATATAATTGCTGTTAAGGAATATTAGTGGGTTCACGGTTGGCAAAGTATCATCTCTAGTACACTGATCTTGAAGCAATAACATAACTGGCAAGCAAACCTGGTTTTACAGCTTTGAATAGTTTAACCACATCCTGCTGTGCAGGAACATGCTTATGACTGTTCATGTAAAAAATTGGCAGGCGCCCAGTCGCTCATCTGAAGCAAGTTAAAGAATCCTTCTCCGTTTTGAGGCGCTGTTTGGCAGCAGGCAGCGCTTTATCGTCATCGACAACAATGACGAGATGCACTATGCTTGACTTCCCATCATTATCAGTTTCGACTAATGACTAATAACTGATAAATGTCTATACTTACAACTAGTCAGCTTCTTGCTACCTTTTTTTTTTTTTGGTTTTTGTTCTGCTAAAGCAATTTCCTCCTTTTACACCAAGTAGTGTGTAGAACTCTGTGTTGCCTGTGATTCACAGAGCATTAAGGCATCCTCAGCACAGAAGTGAACAGGTCTTACTGAGGTAGTAAACCCAAGAGCTGTATGAAATGTAAAAACAAGAAATGCAAACGAAAAAAAATATTTACAGATCTTGGACCCTTAATTGGGGAATACTCAGGTGACAAGTTACAATGCCTCATGACTCATGGGACAGGGATAATCCCTTTGCAAGCCAAACCACAGTATGGGATGTTATTTTTTGTACTTTTAATTAGAAGTTTGGTTTTCTACTCTGTGTTTTGGTACCCTTCGGCACTTCTTGATTAAGGATGCTAACTAATTTCTTGGCCGGCAGGAGCATATCTGACAATACCCTCCTACCTGCTCTCTCAAGGTGCTTACCCTACTTTTCCCTTTGCCACTAATATTTGGGAACAGGAAAAGAAGAGGTAGGATGCTGTATTCACAGTTGTTTATGAACCAGGCAGCGGCTGTTGGGTACTGATGATTTTGGTCATGAACTCATTTCAGGAGGAAAGTGAAAGTAAAGGGAATGTTTATTGTACTTTGAGGATCCAAGAGCCATGCTTGTTCACTAATGGCTGGTTTCCTTTGGGAAGGCAACAGCAAGTTGCTGTTGTTCTCATTTGCATCCTTTTCTCTGAGAGGGTAGCTGATGAATGGGCATGGGGAAATTCCTTGCCAGCAGGATGGTTAAACAGAGAGAGGACACCTGTCTGCAAGATACTCCTTTTTGCCCTGTGAATTTTGTCCAAGTCCTGAGAGAAAGCAATAGGGATATGGAGTAAGATATAGAGTAGATTTAAAAAGAAAAATAATTTGAGATTTAACATGAACAATTGCACAGTGACTGCAGGGAGTAAAGAAAGAGGGTTTAAAGAAATAGTTGTCAGTTTCATTGGGATTCACTTCAGTGGCCTCAGGTAAAGCTCACAGATGTCTCTCTTTGGAGGTAATGCTGAGTAAAAGGGATCCTGAAGGCAGATCACAAAAAGCCAATTTATTTGGCAGTGGTTGTGATTAGCAGTATTAGTTTTAGTCTGATTGCATTGCACTTGCAACAGTGCTTTAAAATTCACATTTCATTTCCTCTGTACCTAAATAAAGACAACCCTTTGAAAGTTTGACTAAATTCATGTTTTAGGAAGTCCGTGTTATACTGAACATGGTTAAATCCATGTTTTCTTTGCTCCTTCTCAGAATAAACCAAGTGAATCTCACCAAGCGCCCAACCAAGCCAGTGATTGCTGTATTTGGGACGCGTGGAGTAAAACTATTGTGATGCTGAAGGGCATCAGGAATCTTTTGCATCTCAGAAAAGGGCAGGTTCTTCACTACTTGGCTACTTAGTTTTTCTAAAAACAAACCTAGTTTGAAAATATATAATAATTCTTTACTTTCCAAGATGATTAGGTGTGCTCTGACTCTCTACCTTGGGTATATTTGTGCTGGCTTTAGCATGAATATTTTCCAGGAGAAAATGCTGTTAAATATTTGGCTACATTTAGGAGATCATGAAGTATTTTTTGCCTCTGAAGTAGGAACTTCAGTCCTCTGGAGACTTAACTGGAGAGGAAACTGGCCAAACTTGGTTTCTTACGTGGGTTTTCTGATTTGCGTAGAATGTCACCCCAAAAAATAACACCTGTTTAATCTTTTGCCATACTGCTCTGTTTAATTTGATCAGGGTATGTAATTCACAGTTTTCAAAGCATTAAGAAATCTGAAGAGTGGTGAGATTTTCAAACAGGATAGTAGTAAAAGGTTTAGGGACACTACAAATCTGTGTTTGTAGTGTCAATTTGTCTCTCACACTGATGTAACAGAGATTGTGATTTCTCTGTAGGCAGGTATCATTAATAGAGCATGAAACTCTTTGGTTTTACTGGAGTTGGAATTTCATTAGTGAAAGCAAGTATTTTGCAATTTATTCCTTTATGTAGACTTCCGTGAGGCTTTGGTTGCATGAGGTCTTGCATTTTTTGAGTTAATACTTTTTGCAGCTTGAAGTGCAGGTCAGATGGTAGGTCATTAGTGGAGGGAGAGGAGAATCTGAAGGAAATTACCCTGAGGAGCTGTTATACTGAACTTTTGTATTTAGTCCATGAATGCTAAGTGTGAGTAAATATGTAAATGTTAATGAAGTGTTTCCTTGAAGAGAGGGATTACGGTTTTTCTTTTTGAGCTTTAGAAGCAAAATTTTAATTGATACTGCATTTCTTCTTTTTGCTGCCATAAGGTTTTGACTGAATGATGCCTGGAGACACATCATTGTTTGCATTGTTAAATCACCTGTTGTTCCTCTGCAAACAGTGTGTTGTGCAGAATTCAGAAAATACATGTCTGCATAGTATTTGAGGGCATGATCAAGCTTGATATCTTTAATTGTAAACTTTAATGAATTTCCAGTTGAACATTCATCCTCTCTTCAGTACCTAGAAACTCCTCGCCCCTTTGAAAATGGCAGTAAATTTGCATGCAAGCTTGTTCCATTAATTGCTGTTTGACTCATCTATCGTGGGCTAAGCTTTATATTCACACAGCTTAGACTTTCAAGCCAATTTCTGGAATTAATTTAAATATTTAATGTCAAAACCCTAGGACGAAAGAGAGGAAGAATGTTTTGTATGCTTATTGATCACCTGTTTCACTAGCAGCAGCCTGTAGAGGAAACTTCCAATGTGATAAAAGCAGAATTCAAACAATATTCCCTCTGAAGAGCGTTACTGTGCATGCAATAAGGTTTATAGGTACCGAAACTCTGCATGCAATAAGGTCTGTAGGTACCAAAACTCTTGTAGAAGTACCTTAAGTAAGTTTTCCATGATACTTAGCACTTCACAGTTCCAAGTTAAGTACTGAGTGTTGAATCAGATTTTGCTTTGGTTACTTGTTGGATTTTCTTAAAAACTGGAAAAAAAAAAACCAACCCAAAATGGTGTGCTTTGTATGAAAAGCTGGTTTCCTTAGTCAACTTTCTAAGGAAACTTTATGCAAAATTACTTTATTATTTTGGATACACAGATGAGTTTGCATAAGAATTCTTTTGATAATCAACAAAGCAGATTTTTGTGTTTCATTTTTATCATTAATCTGGAGTGTAAAAAGGCTAATATGCCTGGCCTACACATTCACTTGCTTCTCCTACCTTGACCCTTCTTTAGTGTTCACAAGTTGCAATTTTGTGTTTTATTATGCGTGTATTAGCAAGTAGTGTGAATTAGCAGGTGGTGGATCTGGAGTATGAAGTAGTTCTCAGCATCTGACATCCACGTTAACCCTTTTCCAGAATGAGGAGGGGGGCATTTTGGTTTGGTTTGGTTTGGTTTGGTTTGGTTTGGTTTGGTTTGGTTTGGTTTGGTTTGGTTTGGTTTGGTTTGGGGTGTTTTGTTTGTCTGGGGTCTTTTGTCAGATTAGCTGTAGTCAAGTCCTATGGACTGAATACCATTTGTGTCAGAATGTACTAGGTGAATTCCTGGAGTGCATCTTTGAGTTTGCTTAAATCAAAAAAGGAATCCAGTTTGTTTTCTCAGATAGCACTCCATGGTGCAGAACAAAGCATAATAAGTAGGGAAAAGTGCTAAGTAGCATGCAAATTTTGTATTACATGAAATTAAGGATAAAAATGAGATTATTTTAAGAAGGAGAATGAGATTTATTAAAATAAATAGGGAAGTAAAAGTTATCAATGTTCTTGGAGAAAGTATTCTAGTATGTTTGTATTCAGACTTTTTCCTTTGGAAATTATAAGGCTGCTTTATATGCAGACTTTTCTGGTGCTGATTTTTGTCCTGTCATCAAGATGTAAATGAACTTGGTTCCTTCAAGGAGAAATAGGTTTGAAACTAGTAGCAAAAACGGCAAATAAAGTGATACACAGAATGTAAGGTTTGGATTTAATTGTGCAGTGGAGATATCTTCAAAGAATAACAGGCAAGCTATATTGCTGATTGTGCCACTTCTACAACATCAGTAATTGACTATGAGTGTTGTGGGACATGGAGCTAAGAAGAATGAATAGAGCTACTTTTTGTTGACTTAATTTATTTTTATTTCCAGAGTCCCTGAGGTGAAATATTGACCTCTCTTTCAGCATTGCAATACCCTCCACAGTCATCCTTATGATTCAGCATGTGTGCTAAGCTGTAAAGAGAGGAGATGAGTAAGGCAGCTAAGGTCTAGCAGTAACAGAGGATGTAAGCAAAAATTACTCCGATGATGATAAGCTGATTATTCATTTTCAACCAAATTGTAGATGATTGTGACTGAAATTTGGGACTTAAAAATGTTTTTGTTAGTTCCATTTCTTTCCTTCTGTCCTTTATCAGGACAAACAGACTGTATGTACTACAAGGTACACCTGCAATACCATGTTTACAGTATCAGAATAAAAAGAAATTTGGGACTTAAAAATGTTTTTGTTCGTTCCATTTCATTATAGATTTTTAACTGTTTTTAAATTATCAGATAACAATTACCAAAATGGCAATTTTCTCTCTTGGTTTGGTCTGAATATCATGACCTTTTTTGGGGGGAGCGGTGTTGTGAACCTGTTAATCAATTTTTCCAAGTCCTTAGGCTTGAGGAAATTATTTTACATATTCTGGTTTAAAGTGTGTAGTGATCCTGACAAAAAAAAAAGGAACAAGAAAATCTATCAATATTCTCTTTATGAAAGAGAGATTTCACAGTAGCATTAACTTATCTTTGTCTGGTTCACCAAGTATGCCTACATTTGTTTGTTGTATGGCTTTACTGTTTCGTGCTTCAGATTGTGAGTATCTAGGATTTAGCCTCTTTTCCATGTTCTGTTTATTCACTGTTAATTATTTTTCAAGCTGAGTTGCTTGAGAACAAGAAAAATTTAGCTTCCATTACCCTCTATTGCAAATGAAGGACAGGCTTTCCTATTGCATGTAGTCTGCATGTGATTGTAAGATGCTCTTGTAAGGGAACTTTTTAAGTTAAGGCTTTGTTGTCATTCTTTTCAGTCATGTTTTTGATTTATTGTTCGATATGAAGCACAAAATATCATTTTGGTTTATAGTTTACTTTTGTATTGAAAATACTTCTTTAAATTACACTATTCAAATGCACAGAAATACTTAAAGGCCCTTAAGAAGCTGTGACTATGTAAAAAGTATACTTGTAGCTATAACAAAAGAAAAATTATTGCAGATGAACAGTATTAAATCATGTATGACAACTATGTATTAAATCATGTATGTCAAGTATAACAACTTTTTGCAGTTCTGGAGTTGTTATCAGAAATACAGAATACAAGTGTCTACACAGTATTTAATTGGTGTAAAATACTGATGCAGTAATGCTTATGAATGTGCATATTATATTGTTAATAACATAGAATTGATAACTATCTTTTGAGAGACAGAGGAATTTTAACATTACCTATTATTTATTAATTACTAGCTATAGATATGTAAATCTAAGTATATGTATATAACCAGAGTTGTACAACAGTTACTGGTCATCTTTCAGGTATGCTGTTGCTTATTTCTTAATTAGCTGTAACATCTTTCTCTGCTATCTGCAGAAGTATTACCAAAGATTAGAGGAACCTCAAAAAACAGAGTAAAGCTCTCTATCAAAAGAATGGCTATGAACTCTTTGCTCCTCGTTGTCTCTTGAGATTAGTTTTCACCAATAGGCAAGATTTCTTTCAAGTCTTGTTTTAATCACGATGAGGAATTTCTTATTTCAGAGATGGTATTACAGATCCCTGCAATGTTAGGAATAGTTTTCACTAATTTTTTCCTGAAAGTGCTCTGCTGTCCTGTATTCAGTATGGAAGTAAACACTAGGCCTCTCTGTGACTTTAATTCCTTCATCTTTAAGATGAAGTTTTTCTTTCTTAGTCTACAAGCATTTTGTCAGCCTCATTGCTTGGGGTTCTGTTCACAATCAAACATTAGGACTTCAACTGAATCTTAGTCTGATAAACAAGTCTTGAAAGACTCACTGTAAAAAGGAGAGCATCCAGTGACAGCCTTCAAGAAGAAACAGCAAAATTATTGTTAATGCCTTATGCTAAATCCTTCCACCAGCTGGCCTTCTACTGTAGGGCCAGCCAACAGCTGTATCTCTCCTTACATGTTCCCCGTATGTCATGTATTGTCTCTTCTGTGGTATCTAGACTCTTCTCAGCAGTAGTCATGCATTTTACCCATTTTGTTTGTTTTGGCAAGCAGGCCTATCACTTTGCTTTCAGATGTTCTCATAACATTCTTCTATCTTTGTGTTTTTCTTAATTTTTTCTCCCCTTAGGGTGTCCTATCCTCTATACACGAAGAATGGAATGGCCGGGATGAGAGCAGTGTTGGTAATTGCACAGGTCAAAGGCAGCTGATTTTAGGTTTAAGCATTTCTGCTTTCCAGTAACATATCTGAAAGCTTTTAGGTGACTGTTATTCAAAGCTGCAGGATCAGCCCACTTGAGAAGGTGCATCTATTTGGGTATCTAGTTACATTGATTTTGTCACAGAGATATAATCTTCAGATTTAACCACTATTTAATATTTGCACAGTTTTATTCATGTACCAAAATCATACAGGCATTTATCTGTGTTACCAAAGCTGAGCAATACATAATTTCTAAATGTGTGGTTTTGTTTTAGTTTTGCAGAACTTGGTTTACTTTCTTGAATCTTTCTTTGTGGGATGCCTTTGTACTCTATGTATGATTTATTTAAAGTTCGTGCAAAGCTGATTAATTTCTTGATTTTTTTAAATTATTTTATTCCACTTTTCAGTGCATATAAACAAACTGTAAAAGCTATCTGGAATACAATTTATATATTTTCGGTTACCTAGCTATATTTGCTATTACTTTATCTGTATTGATGAGACAGAAAGTGTTTTTCACAATAACATTTGAAGATTTGTAATTAGTTGCTTCATTTTCACCCTTATACTTAGTTAAAACACTGTCATTAATATTGCTTTCACGTAGTTGTGTCCTTCAGTATTGAAGTTTCCTAAAAGTCCATGGAAAAGGAGCAAATACTACAGATTGGGATCAATTATTCGAAAAGTGCCTGTTGTCCCTAACCTATCTCCAGAAGTTTGTGTTTTCACCTACCTAGTTGGTGTTCTAGTTTGTAATAATCTCCAGCTTAAAGTAGCTTTTATTACACGTTAAAAAAGTTTTGTTATTATACACCAGAAAATATTCAAGAGCTGCTACTTAAGCAGCTGATGGCTCAATTGAGTATACAAAATTTATCAGGACAAACAGACAGTATGGACTACAAGGTACACATGCAATACCATGATTATAATATCAGAATTAAAACATTCTAAAACTCTGCCATCTATGCAGTGATCCGTGATACTGTTTTCTTGAAAAATGTGATGGTATTTAAAGATGGACCAGAAGTATTCCTGTCTTTTTATGCAGTAAATGCCAACTTAATGTTTCAGCAATAGCCTTGTTTGCATATGGATTTTACAAAAATCCATTGAAGATTATTTGAAAACCATCTCATTAGAATGACAGATTGCTTACCAAATTTTGTTTTCTTGTCAACTAATATTGGTTACATTCAATTAAAAAAGGTTGTACTTTCTAAAAACATAATCTCAGTCTGCAGCTGAGTGCCTTGCTTATATCTGCAAATCAGATTCCTAATTTCTAGATCTAGTTGGAAGATTAGGCTGTGAATGTTTCTAAAATTTCTCCTTTTCATACAGCTTTCACATTTTCACTGCCTCTGTTTTGCTATATATATTGTTCAAGTACCAGCACTGCAGATTAAGTGAGGGTGAGGGAAAGGCTTTAAACAAAAGTAATTGTCAGCTTTCTGTCATGGTGTGTAGTGAGATGTTTGACAAGCTGTCTCTTGGCCACAGGCCATTTGGTTGTAATGGAGCTGACTACTCTTCTGAGGAACCAGCAAAACATGTGGCCACACGAAGCAAAAGCTCCATGTCATTTGGTCATGTCAATAAAGCAAAGGTTTGGGGTGTAGTAATCCCAGTTCTGACATGATCTTGTTGGTTGATTAAGATTCTTGAACTTTCTATGCTAATTTGTCATCCCACAAAACATGAAACTACTATTTACTAATTTGGTTTGAGTGTTGGAAAAAGTGATTAGTCTGTGTTTACGAGAAGTTACAACATAATTATTTATGAGTATAATTAAAGAAGAATCATGTCATAAAGAGTATATGTATGGTAAAAAGGTGAAGTAAAAATGTAGACAAAAAATGAAGTGGTGTAGTGAACCTTATTCAGGCCATGACAAGAACTGAGAATTAGTGTACATTATGTGTACATTCTGCCATATAAAAGAAGGGAAGAAAGATACTGCATTTGAAGGAGGGAGAAACTAAAGCACTTGGAGAGGGAAGTCTTATGTTTCCTCCATTCAGCAATGAAGGAGGAGAAGTACATTTCTTTTTTAAAGTTATTTAAAAATATAGTTTATGGCTTTCTGAAATTTGTGTTCCGTCCATTAGTAACACATAATCTTTGACCAAAGCTGCCTTGCAAATGAGTATGTGGGAGTTGCATTGATTTGGAAAATGCATACTAAGACCATAAATAAAATAAGATCAGAATAATATTTTAATATTCAGATGCTTTGACTTGCTTCTTGGTGACCCTTCCTGCAGTACTACTTAGTACTTAACCATGGCAGAAATTATTTCAGGTAGTCAGCAGAATATTTAGGTCCTGGTTTTCGTGTAAGTAGTATATTAATGTGTGTTCTGCTTAAATGGCAAATTTATTCCAAAACCTCTTGGGTGTTGTGTAATTTTGTTCTTTAAATTTTTTTGAAGATGTTGAGGTTAATTACTCTGAATTATTTTCTATGCAGAAGTTTCTGCTCTGAAATCTTCTCTTGCATCTGTATGCTGGACTTGCTGACGTCCATTGGAAGTAAAACTGATCCTAGTCTAACTATTATTGTACTAGCAGACCTTTATTCAGTGATTTAGAATTTATCTAATCAAGACTTACTTTTTTATTTTTTTGTCATTACTTTTAAAAGAGAATCTTGGCTCTTGAGTGCTCTTTTGCTCTTATGATAAAATTTTAATTAGTGTTTTCCATTTGCTGAATTATTTGGGAGTATTGGTAGTTTCCTTTGCTTTTAAATATAACACTGACATGTGAATTATAATGTCATTGTACTGTGACAGTGTCTAGTCTTTCTAAAACTCTGCAGTGGGGCGTGAGCAGGCGTACTACTTGTGTACTACTCATCTGCTTACATGCTTGGCTTATACATTATTTATTAGACTTATGGGCATGAAATTAAAAAATTGAATTAGTAATGTGACTTTGATATAAAGCAGAAGTTGCTTATTTATATATGACAGGTAATTAGGAAAAAACCACTCTTGGTTTCGTTGAATGCATTTTTGCTTACTTTCAGACCCAGTACAGCCTCATGAATAAATGTTTGACTCCAGGTTACTAGGTTTGTGTTTTGATTAGAAACAGCTCAGAGGCGAGGTAAGTTTGTTAACTTACATGCAATGGACACAGGAAAATGTGAAAGTTACCCAGTTATGTGGCTTCAGCAGCTCCTGCTGTTGTTTCCTCCTGCAGATCAGGAGTCTGTCAGCAGCCCCTGTTAGCACAGGCGTGGTCATCCAGTGCACAGCCAGCACAGGAACCCTGCTTGAATGACCTGTGAGTCACATACAGCTCAAGAACGTCACCTTTTCCTTTCTCTATTTCTTGCACATTTTTATAATGAGTTTCATTGATTAAGAAAGTCTATGTGTGCTGAACTAATTGAAAACTAGATCAGGGTTGTTTTGATCTTTGAAATATCATCATTGCAAGGAAGTAAGAATATGTAGAGAATGCAGTTGGGTGGGTATCAGTGCTACTCAGTGCTGTGGAATTGCTGCACATGTAAGGATGGTTAACATGAAGGGTGTAAACAGTTAAACTTCATGGTCTGAATTTTCTGAATGTCTTACTGTACACTTACAGTTCCTTAAAATGAAAAGAAATGAAAACTTGTTTTGCTGCATTTGAAGTGTTCAGAAATAGACAGGGAGAGGAACGGTAGGAGGAAACCTAGTCATGCCTACAGCATATTATCTGCCTTAATGCTACAGGTTGCAACTGGCTCATAGTGACAAAGAAAACAAAAATGTTTTATTTGTATTTTGATGCATTTCTTTTTGTAGCTTTTTGAAGCAAGACACCATTGCACTGCTACAAAAAAAAGGAAGCGTTTACATCTAAGTGTTTCTCTTACTAATAGAATACAAATTTTTAAAGATGCATATGTTTCTGAGACCTAAACTCTACAAAAACACTTTTCTTTCTTGACATTCCAGTAGTTCTAAGCTGCTGGGCATTGTATAAATAATCATTCAAACACATTTGTTGATCGTTTGCCAAAACTTTGAAGTGAGGTAATTTTTCTCAGAGATTAAAAAACTTTAATTCAAAATTAAAATTTAATGGAAAATTTTTCTAGTGATTATTGTGTAGAAACTCATTCATTTCTTTATTTCTTTTAAAATTATTACTTTAGAAGAAAACGGATAAATTCTATTTATATAAGTGCTTCCAAACATCTGCAGTTCAAAGTACATAATTCACAGTGACACCAAAGGTTGGTTTGTGTTTTGACTGGATGACTTTGGTATTATTTTTGTCTGCAAAGGAAAGAGTGTATAGCATCCAAGTGGTGCAAGATGTTTGCCTCTCCAGAAATTGTGATGAATTTGGGACAAGGGGCAGACTGTTAAAAAAAATATTGAGGGGAGGGGGAAGAAGGGCAGTGAGAGTGAGAAGACTTGCGTTCCATTTGGCATATTTGAGCTGCAAGCCAGTCTGAAATACAGATCATTATAAACAAAGAAAGAAAAGGTGAACAAAACAACCAGCTAAGAGAAGAATCAGTTGAATTGTTTTTGTTTGCTTCACATACTTATTTATTGTATTCAGGTTTCCACAGGTAAAGACTTAAAATTATAACAGGTGAAAAAGTAGCTTTGTTTCTTCATCTTTTTCGTGTTTGGTGTCTGGAATAATTGTACTTCAGTTGTTCACTGCAATGAATACCTGTTAACTAATTTCAAAACATAGATGCACTTCATCACTTCTGGAAGTATTGTGCTCTGTAGTAGTAGGATCTCAGTACCCCATAAACTTATCTTTCAATGGTATTGATGCATTTTCCATCAATGTATGGTGTGTCACTTACTTTGCTCATGAGAATTTTACTTAAAATGCATAAAGGAAAAAATGCATGTGGGAAAATAGCTCTGCCATTCAGATAGACTCTGACTCTTCCAGAATTTGGAGAACATAAACCATTTTCCCAAGTTATTCAGTAGGAACTAGGTTACTTTTATTTCACATTACTTCAGTAATTGAGAATTCCAGTTCAGCAAGGTCTTGGTGCATAAAAGTCCACAAAATGTGGCAGAGTACTCAGTGTTTGAAGCGAAGGCACTGATATGCAATCAAGTCATTATGCACTGGCTGACCCAGCGCGAGTGACTTAGCTCTCACTTTTGATTTTTATGTGACTTGAATAAAAACATGTTAACTTAAGTTTAATGACAGAATTAAGATATTTGTGGGAGACTGTGGTTATGTATTTTTAAACTAGGGTGGCCTCATAAGACTGACTAGTGCAATCAGATCAGACCAAAGATCCATCTGCCTCACCAGCCTGACCACTCAGGTCAGTACAGGATCAAGGATGTTTCAATACCTCCATCTCTCTCCTTCACTGTGACTTTTTTCAGCAAGCTCCTCAAGCATACTCTTGTGTGTTTATGCCAGTGCTGATTCCTAAGTTTGTAAGCACTGCAAGTTTTGATAAGGACCTTAGATGAACAAATGTATTCTAATGAAATATTAACTTTTGTATGTATTAATTGAATAAGACAATCAAATACTCTTCAGAACTGAGGAAAGAACTTAGTGCAGAATTTTGCCTCTTTTTAGTACATTTGTTTCATTAGACTTTGACCCCCATACCTCTAATAACAGAGACAAATCAATTCCTTTCCTTTTTCCCTAGCATATAAATGGCATAATGTGTTGACTTTTTTCCCCTAACATACTGCCATAAGTTCAGGAGAGGTTAGTATGGATTCCTTTTAATGAAAGGCAATGAAAAATATTATATGCTATATAGTAATATTAAAAGCAAATATAGATGTAACCGGATTAAATAGCCACCAGGACTGCATTTGTAGTAAGGAAGTGTTACAGTTTTCTGTTATATTCAGTTTTAGCTGTTGCTTCCTGAGCCAGGTGGTGTCACAGTACCCTCTCCTGAGTCAAATCTGTGCTGAAATACAAAATGAGAAATTCATCTGACGTTACCATCCTAGTTCAATGAGATGATAGCAAGGGACCCTGGTGTAGCAAAATATTTATGTCTCTTTGAAAGCACATGAACAGCCTGATTGACCTAAGAAGTGCAGAGTTAAACAGGCTTCTGCATGAAACCTCTGGGGATAGGTGTTGTCTTCATAAAAACGACACAGGGACCAAATGTGTGGGGACAGGAGGTCACTCTGCTCGATGTTAATGCTTTGCTGTGTTCCATCTTTGTCCCTACTAACATTATTTCTCCAATAGCTTGCAAGTTATTCTTTACTTTTGTGTAATGTCTGAACCTTTTACTTTGAGAACACTTCACTGAAGAATCACGTTAAATAATGATCAAAAAATAACTCATCAATCTGTGTAGATGTGGCAGGCACTGTAACACCATGTTAACGTGTTACAGGTACAAGTTGAAGAAGAAAATGCTGAAAAGCTGACAGCATGTTAAAGATGATTTGTTTATACAAGTGCTAAAGTTATGTTTGATATGTTAATGCAACCTCATTTTCTAGTAAAGGCCAAACACTATTAAGTGGTTATTTGCATTGATTTTTCTATCTTCTGAAATACTTGATTCAAGGTAAACCATTTGTACTCCTTTTGTATAACTGGAACTGGGGCTGTCTTTTAACAGTCACTTTCTGGGTGGGCCTTATGGACTTTACTCAGTGATATTCTCCTGGTCCATTTCTTGACCTCTCCATCAGTGTCCCTTTTAGCAGATGCTCCTTTTTCAATTTGTCTAGATTTTCCCTTTGGTGTTCCAACACTCCCACCTGGGGAGTCACTAAAAGGGGTCAGCACCCACTGCAGCTTGAACCAGTGCCTCTCACTGGATTCTGCTAATCATGTTACCTGATGCTCATTAAAGAAGACTCAAGAGTAGCCCAATAGTTTACATTTTAAGATGGGAGGGAAGGGTATGTTTACTTGCTGTCTGTCCTTGCTTTCCTGGCTGAATCTCTTCTTATACTTTCGGTATGTTACCTGCTTTGCTTTTCATTTTGTGTCTTGGCTGCTTGTGATATATCCTGTGCTGGGTACAAAGGTATTTGTTTCAGAAGACTGAGTGTATTTAGAAGAGTTGCATGGTGGAAATACAGTTGCAGAGAAGATTGAGTCCCTGTTGCTGGGAATGGATGATGTTGTACTGACAACTGTACAGCTGGGCAGTGATGGGTGCTCAAGGAACACTTGGAGTAGGCTTAATGAGGTTCACTGTCTGTCAAGTACATTATCACCTGAATCAGGCTAGCTAAGGTAGGAGACTTTTGGGGGGAAATACCTTCAGAGAGGAGAACAAATGTGTGGGTTTGAAAGAGGAGAGGAAACCTTTGTCAGGATTGATTTTGGGGGTGGGTTTTTTTGTACCTTTAATTGTCTATATTGCCTCTCTGGCTACAGAACTGTGAATGCACACAGTAGACCACACAGTAAAGTTAATTCTTAGTAAGTTGTTTGTGTGATACCTTTATAAAATTATGTTACCATTTCTGAGGTTTCAATATCCTTTACTCAGCAATGTCATCAGTGTTCTGATCAAGACATTTTGTCATTGACATGTGTCTACACTGCTCTCATACTCCTTGATGTACCCAAAGTATCTGAGGTAGAAAGTAGTTATTTCAATTAACAGCCTGTGTTTCATAGCGTGTTGAACTCATGGGAATTTGCATTTAAGGGCACAATTAAACCTCAGATCCGATGTTTAGGTAACCTGTGTAGCACAAAATACATTGTCTGTTGAAGTTTTCCCAAGTGTGAATTTTCCCAAGTTTGAGATAACAGAATTTAGATACAGTATTTCAAATTAAACACTTCCTTTAGCTTTCAGCTTTCTTAAAAGGATACATCCAACATTTCCTTTTGTCAGTACCAAGTTGGATGATTCCTTCTCTTCACTGTGCTCCAAAAAGTATTTTTATGTATGTTTTTAGAAGGAAATTCAGTTTCTTACTTGCAGCTGTTGACATTTTAGAGCCCTGGAGTTAACCAATAAAAACACATGTTCTTTTAAAGAACATCTATTTTTACTGGACCTTGCAAACAACTAGTGACACAGAATTCAAAAAATGTTGGCTCCAATGAATAGAAGGACTGCATTGTTTTAAATTCTATTTTTAAAACTCTTCTTTAACACAAGGTTACACTAAAATTTCATATGCTCCTGCTCTTATGAAAAAGAGTGCTTGCCTTTAGAATGCTGGTTTAGTATTTTCAAAGTAGCTCAGATACCGAAGTTGTAAAGTATAAAATTTTATATAAGACATATACAGTGTTGCTGTTTAAGACTATTATTATAATGCCTTCACAAAGAGGGTAATTGAAGATTTACTTCCTAGACATCCAGGAATAAATCAGAATATCTTCTGTTAATATGTTGTTTCCAACATAGTAAAACACTTAGCTGCAAAGGTCAAATTAGATCACCATTTCTTTCAATGATGTCCCAAATCGAATTCAAGCAATATACTGGTTGAAAATGCCCTGGGTTGTTTTTTTGGGTTTTTTTCAGATATCAACACTTTGAGTAGAAATGAAATAGAAATTACAAAATGTTCCCAAGCTTGATGTAAATGTAATCATATCAAGGTTGACTTGATAGGGAGGTTTATCCATTTTATGTTACCTGTGTTGCATCTTTACTGTAGTTTACTTGTTCTGTGTTCTGCAAGATCCTTGAGTCCCACTGCTGCTCTTTATTTCAGTGTCCTGTCTTTACAGGAGTGAAGTGGAGAGCAGAATTAAGATTGCACCCATGTTCTCAGTGGTACAATCTGCTCTGTACACCAAGACCTTTTCTCATGTAGTCCTGTAGCTAGGTTTTGCTCTTCGCATATTTTCACGTACCTTTTGGAATCAAGAGAATAGCATAATTATAAATTCAGATTTTAAAGGTAAATTGAGATTTTAGTCTTTTTAATAATATTTACTCTATATAAACTTGTGTTGTTGTCAAATTCTGCATTCCAAAACACTGTTTTGAAGAAGAATGTTGGCAAAGCAGTAAAGTGAGTGTCCTGGTGATCATACATGATGTAATGTATAGTGCCTGCTGTGGTAGATTGAATTTATTTTTTTTTGTAATGGTGTTTAGATCACATAAACTAAGGAAAAAAAATGTTGCTAGAGAAAAAAAAAATAATGTGTGTTTAATTCTTCAATAGTTTTATTAGCACCTTCATGTCTGCAAACACATAATTTTCATGCTGGACATGGAAAAAGAGTTACATCTGGGATTCAGTGATTTGTGATGGTGTGGGTGTGTGTGTGTATGATAAACGCAGATGTTAAATATCTCAGGTATGTAAAAATACTTACAATCAAATGTATCTTAATATTTTTTCTGTATTTCCCTATCTATGGGAAAATGTATTTTTTTTCTTGCAATAAAAATGAAACTGTACATTAAGGAAGTTTACAACACACACTGAGAAAATGTACTAGGCCAGAAAAGTTGACTGCCTTTAAAATAGGTAATCCTATTAGAAATAAGCTCAGATTTCTAACAGAAGTAATGAAATATAACAACAGGATATTGAATGGAATTTTTAATAGTACTTTTGGGCTCCTACAAATGTTTAACATCTATTCAAATAGTGGACTGGATCATTCTGGTTTATATACTATACTGAATATCTGATGAGCAGTACATTGTTAGGTCTTATTTTGTTTAAGAATTGTATGTATTGGCATGTCTTTAAAATTTCTGTCTCAAGATCCTTTAGCATACCTTATTTTACTTAGACCTCATTTGTAATTTTTTCAGTTCTGAAGTTTTCTGTTTCACCATTTTTCTTTTTTTAGAGTTTACATGAGCCAGGCTTCATTGTCCCATATACTGAATTGCTCAGGAATAGGGTGCATATACATGATGGGAAGCTCAGCTCTCTGTTGTCCAGAGTCACTAAGACACCACAAGAGACTGACATTTCAAGCTCTTTTGAGACAGCAATGCTTACATGAACATTTCTTCACAATTCTTAGTCTTTTTTTTTGCTAGTGTTTTCAGAAAGTATGTATTAAAATATTTTTTATTAATTGTCTTCTGTTCCTACAGCCTATTAGCTTTGGGTTTTGGTGATCATATCCAAACTACTGGCTTGTAAAATGCTTCTCCTGGTACTCTGCTTTTCCCTAGTTCTAACAGTTGTTCCCATATGTGTTCTTGGTACTTTGTTTTCTTTTCTTTTTTTGTTTTTTTTGTAGAACAGTTTTTTTGTAAGGCAAAGAACTGTCTGCAGACAACTAATTGCTCTTTCAAACCAAGGAACTGGGCAAGATCTTTTATAGTTAACATTAAAAAGAGCAAAATATAATTTGGTTTTAACATGCAGATTTTTAATCATTAAAATGAGTGCTCAGCAGACAGCAGTATGTCGACGTGTATAGGCATATAGTAGCAAGTGCTAATTTTTTCATTTTTTGTCATTAAGTTAAATATTTAAAGAAAACAATATTGGAGAATTAGAGTAACCTCTTCGTATGAAAAATACAAGTCTAAAAACTTCACGTATATTTTCTAATAAAAGGCTGGATCCTGGATTTGGGAGGGGGGTCTTCCATTTGCTTGCATTTCAAAAAGCATGAATTCTTTCCTTTATATATACTTGCTTAATACATGACAGCCAAAATCTAGCCATGTATTGGCATAACTAGGAGCAGAAATTCATCCCAACATTCTGATAAATATCTTATCTGATACATAGCTTTTTTGACATACTATAGGACCAGGGAGAAACTGAATAATGATACACATTTTAAAAACGTAGCTTTAGTACTGTCTGGGATTGTAACTTGCTTTTGTCTGATGCTTTCACTACAGCAGAAATGGCGATGGGGTTATTTACGGTAAATCGTTTGGCTTGTTGAAAAAAAATATGCCCACACTCCTCTACTTAATGGGATTCTTTCCTCGTTGCAGTGCAAACGGCTGGAGCAGGAGCTTCATCATCTGAAAGAGCAGAACCAGACTTCAGCAAACAACACGAGACATATGACTGCTGAAAACAATCAAGAACGTGCTCTGAAGGTAAATCTCCATTTCTTCTTGCAGGCAAATTAAGGTTGTAAGCCCCTGGTGCCAGCTTTCTGGGCTGCATATATCAGTTGTGTACATTTCGGCAGAAGTGAGCTATGGTGTTTGCCAACAACTGCTTCTTTAAACACAGATACAGCACCCTTCTGTTATGATTTTATTTTATTTTTTGTATGAAAGTAACAAGAAAAAAAATTATATATCCTCCAAATTATTGGGCTGGTAATTAACACTAAATTCTTGAGATCTGTTCTTGCAATATTACATTGCATAAGGTGAAGAAAACTGCAACTATTTGCCTCATGGTACCTTTACAAAACTAATATTTTAAAGCATGGCTGTTTGATCTGCTCCCAGCAGTGTGTGCTATATTAATAACATTGTTGACCGATACTAC
Source organism: Promerops cafer (assembly GCA_013398275.1). Classification (NCBI taxonomy): domain Eukaryota; kingdom Metazoa; phylum Chordata; class Aves; order Passeriformes; family Nectariniidae; genus Promerops; species Promerops cafer. Next base: position 464,795 of record VZSE01014783.1, on the reverse strand, counting down.
TAGTGACCACATAGTTGATACTACTATTTGCAAAAGGGTAGCTACTTGGAATTGGGAGGAGGAATAATAAGTCTTGTCAATAAGAATAAAAATGAGCAGAGAGGCGGGAGAGGGTCAGAGAAAGGACAGTGTAAAGTGACAGGTTATTGCTGCTTTGAGAAAGGGAAATTGTAATGTCAGTGGAATTGATAGCTGCATACCCTGCAATCTCACTGCTAGCCAGGATAAGAGACTATGCCAGGTAAGATGTGCAAGCATTGTGCACACCTCTTCAGCCACTTTATTCTTAAAAATCTCTTTTTTCAGCAGTGGAGATACAATACAAATACAGAAGTTACTCTGTTTATACTGTGTTGTCATTTTAAAACTGTTTGATTTAGACAGTAAGATCCAAAGGTATCTCATTTACAGGTAGATTTTCCTCTGCCTCCTTTTTTTATTTTTTTGAGAAACATCATTATATATACAGCAACTTGACCAAAGCAAAGAAGAAGAGTAAAAGTAAATGCTTATGTAGTTTGACATTTCTCAGTAAGAAAAACAATAAATACAATAATAATAAATGGAGAGAAGCTGTGTGCCGCACAAATATTGTGTATTCCATGGGTTTATAATTGCCATCAAAATCTACGGTGAATATTACAAAATCAGGTGTGCAATACTGAAAGCAGATGACTAGAAATGGAGATCATAATCATTCAGGGCTGTTTCTGACTGCAATAGCAGCATTGTTTTAAATCTGGTGTCACTAAAAGTTAGTGCTTGCCGGGCATGCCACTTATTGAACATAGTATTGTTTTTCATTAATTGCATGCTGACTTGTTTTTTCTGTGTCATTGAAAATATTGTGCAGAGAGCCTTTCTGCTAGAAAAAAGTTTTATTTAAGCTACGCTTTTTGCATTTAATATTGTCTGACATAACGCTTACAGTATAATTATACTTTCAGAGCAAAAAGTGATTTGATAGTTCAGAGCATTACTAGGATTTCATTCTAAGCCTGATATTGCTCTCCCAGCACCTAATCTTTAAAGAATTTCATTTCTGACTGTCACAGGAATTTTTTTATTTTTCAAAGTTAAAGGTTAATTGATCATAGTCTCTTAGAGATGAGAGTCTGGGGAGGAAAAGAGACGGCTTTTCAATTTTTTAAAAGTTGAACTTTTTTAATATTTTAGCTCCATAGAGTTTGTCTCAGTTCATGTTACTGTTGCCTACAGTGAGGACAGGTCCTTTGGAATATTTTTTAAAAGGCCAAGTTGTATTCTTGACCTTGAAAACTTTAAAATGCCCCAATGAAATATTGCCAATGGTAATTAGCTTTGATATACAGCACATGAGCATGCATTCTGACCTCATGTAAATGAAGAGCTTTCCACCCACTTTTAGTGTGACCACAGCCTGGAAAACTGATGTCTGGTAAGGATGAAAGTCATGTCAGTGACTCACTTAGGAGTGGGTTTGGTCGGTGCTCTGGGGCTGGCTGCAGATGGCTGGGGCACTCCTGCTGCTGTCAGCAGCACAGCTCCCAGAGAAAGAAATAGCCAGCCAGAGCCCTGTGACAGGTCACACACCTCCCCTGTGAAGCCCTCGTGTTCTTGGCTGTCATCTCCTGCCTCTTGTATGCACTCAGTAGCTCTTGCAAGGCTGCACACAGAGTGCAGGTACAGACCCAAGCATCCCGTCCTGTCCCCTCTCCACTGCAGAGCACCCTCTGGACATTTGTCCACTTTCAGAGAAATAGGATATGTCGTTTGTCTCTGTGGTACAGGATAAATACCAACTCAGCTTTTATTGTCACCATAATCCAAGGAATTGCATTTATTTTAACCACCCCCTCATGCAAACTGGGGAGCTGTGCTATGTATTATTAACCTGTCCAGCAGAAGGAATCCAGGTATTTCCTCTGAGTCTGTCCAGGACAGTTTGTATCAAGGAAGTTTTTTTTTTTTAAAAAAAACTGTAATTTTCCCTATTCTCTTACACTTAATTAACGTTGAGGCAATCTGTTGATTCAGTTTGGCGAAAGATGTACCCTGAGGATGAGGAATTGGATCTGCTTTAGATTTTCTTAAGGAAGAAACAGAGTTACAGAAGTGTAAACATCAGTTTTGGTGCAGGGATATTTGCAGTCTTAACTGGATAAAAAAAAGATAATCAGATTAAGGATGGCATGAAAGTTTGTGATAAAAGATGGGATCATTACCTCTATGAAATAGATAGGGACCCTGAAATACACTTAAGAACAAAACCTAATGGCTCTTGTTTCTTTTTTACTTTTTAAAACCATCTCAAAGTAGTGAGTTGCTTGGAAGGTAAAAAGTGTAAGACCAATCCACAAGAAACCTATTTCATTCCACTGACTTTAGGGTCTATTAGGTAAGAATAGTTTTCAAATCTGCAGGTTTTCAGATTTATTTTTTGATATATCAGCTCACAGGGCTACTGCCACCCTTCTTTGAGTCAGTAGCCATCCATAGTCAGGAGTGAGGCTCAGAGGCAGGGAGACACATTATAACTGTGGCAGATGTGTGGTGGCAGCAATTTGGCTAGGTTCAGGATCTGGAAATCACAAGGATGATATAAGCACTCTTCTGCAGATTTTTGTTTTTACACATTTAGATTCCATGTCACACCTGAGGATAATGTGACAAATAAAACATATGACAGAGAAGGCATGCAGTGCACATTGTAACATGCTTTTTCATCTTACTGTGCCATATAACATCTGCACATCTTGGTAAGATAACTCTTCTTAACTAATCTCTGCATACATATTAGTAGTGTGTGATTTAAAATTTCCATATTTAATGTATTTATTGCATAGAAAATTCCATATAGTATTGTGGGCCATTCAGCCCCACAATGCCAAACTGGCATCCCTAATTTTTATTGGTCATAGGGAATTGTATTAATTGACTGAAAAGGCCAATTTCAAATCTTCCCTCCAGGCAATGCCCACAGCTGCACAGAGGTCATGCAGAGAAGCATGTGGGCCCCTATTTCCATAGTTAAAGTAAAATAATCCTCTTCTTTGTGAAACCATTTTTTAAAATCTCTTATTATATTTCACATTGAATTATAGCTAAATCTTTTAGGGATAATTGCTTCCTAAGGGTCTATACATTTGCGCTCTTAGTACATTTTCATAAAATAAGATCTGAGAGTGCTTTGCAGTTCTAATGTGTCAAGGTCTATATGTAAGATTATTCATTTTTGCTTGGTCTTCATAATTAACATTTGGTCTCTACTGATTCTGATAAATGTATTCCCATAACACACAGAAACAACTGATTCAATTAAACATAGGAAAGTTGAAGAATTGCTGCTTTTCCGTTATTTTTTCAAATATTCATTCATTTTACTGTTGTTAGCTTTGTAGTGTGTAATTTTCAAATTCAGAGTTTTCACTAATACATTTTCGCTAAAGAAAAATAAAAATTTTTGCCAGTGTACATGTCCTCTTTACTGAGTTGAAGAAGAATAGGGAATAATTCTTGTGAAACCAATAACTTAATATGAAATTTCATGGAAAATGTTTGACTGGATTTGACTGAAATAGAAAAAGGAAGCTTTTTTTTTCACAGGCCTTCTCTATTTTGTAATTTCTGATTAGGTAATATATTTTTCTCAACGCAGCTATTAACCTACTTTAAAGATCAGAAAGACATACTAATTTTATTTTCAAGGCAAACTTTTGAAACGAAGAGGACTATTTTATGGTGATATACAAATCAGGTGTCCTTTACTGACTAAATGAGGTTGCTCCATCCAATTATGATGTCATTAGAACTTGTAAGTGTTATTAATCTCCTTCAGAGCTGTTGGGATGTTACATCTTTTGTTATGATTGGATCTTTTTTTTTAATGTCTGCCTTTCTTTTTAGTTGTGATTTTTTGTAGAATTTATTCTACATGCTTTCATAGTTTTATTAAGAATATAATAAATTTAGAGCTGGAGCCAAGAAAGTGACCTGAAGGAGCCATCAGAAGTTTGTCTACAGTAGTGTCATAAAGCAACTGTGCCTGATGTCATTTGCTTTCTGCTGACATGTAAGAATCAGGTCAAGGGCAGGAAATCCACCATGCATACCAGTTTGGTAGTTGTTCCAGTGATGATGCCGGTGAAGAAGCCACTTTAGGATACTTAATTTAAGTATTCCGTGATGCCTTTCATATATTTTATTAAGTTCTTTTTGAATTCCCAGAATTTCCCAGATTCTTAGAGGAGAAACCATTTTTCCATACCTACTTGACAACATCAACCACAAGAAACAAGTTCAGCTGACTGGTCAACCTGTCATCCATGAAGGGCATCATCACAAGAGATTCTGATGTTATAAGAGCCTAAAAAAATTTCAAAAGCTTTATCATGAAGTGTAAAATGTTTGCTACTGTGGATAAGCACATGATATTCATGCTATTGAGGCATACAATATTAATTATGGAAAAAAAAGTCCTTTCAGATAATGTGGCCTTTATTTGCAAAAACTAAGAAAAACTGGTTTTAGGTTTGGTGCTTTAGAGCTGAAGTTTCGTAAGTTTAATAAGTTTAGAGCTGGTTTATGGCTATAAAGCCTCTGATTTCAACAGAGACACATGCTTTTGAAATGTAATTCAGGGAAACTTGTCTGAATCAGTGATGGGAAGCCAAGAGATTTCTATCTGTTCTATTGAAATTCCAGTTCAGCGTATAATTTTTACATTTTAAAAGTTATTCATTTCATCCTTTCATAATAATTTTACATGGGGCACCAGAGATGACATTAATTCATTGGACAGCTGGAATGTGAGTTTGGAGTGTGTCAGGGCTCAGCCACATCCAGAGCACCACTCTGCCTCCTTCAGCTATTGCGACTGTTGCACTATAGTTACTGCAGTGCTGTGTGACTGATGGAGAACAGCTGCTGGTTTGCCTGTATGTTGTAGCTAACAGATGAATGGCTGTGTTGTCCACTGGTGAGATGGGTGTTACACCTTTCTTCAGCTCCTAGCTACAAAGTAACTAGACACTGCAAAGAGTTTAAAACTTGCTATGGATCCAGTGGCCAGTATGGTGTTACTGTTTGGTACAGATTGCTTTTTTATTTGGAGTGGTTGTTTTTTGGGTTTTTTTTTTTCAATGAAGCACCCCAGCAATATTCATGTATTGGGCAGTCCACCCTTTTCTCTCACATTTTGTTATTAATTCCTCTGGCCAATGTTCATTGTTCTGTCTGTATCTAAAATAGCAACCTGTGAAAGCTCAGCTCAAGAGTTCACTCTGTAGAGTGAGCAAAAGCAATCATGCTCTTCATCCTGGATGTCATGTGCTGCTGTCTAGAAAAAAGGACTACTGTCATACTTGTAAATGATTTTATAGGTGTGTTTGAAGATAGAATGCCAGCTTCATATTGGAAATGGAAGGGGTGAAGTAGATTGCAGATCTGTCTCTCCGTGAGAGGAGATACACTGTGCCTTTGGATTTACTTATGGTCTATATCTGTTTTTCTGAAACTAAAGGAACATTTCAGGACCAATGGGAATAGTTACCAGGCTTCTTGGAGGTTATTTCCAGCAAATAGTATGTTGTTACAGCTAATCCTGAAAGGTTCTTCATGCTATTCTTTCAGTAACTTACATGGGGATAAAATACTACAGGATTTCTGAAAGTAAGCAGCAATTTCTAACTTTGTGCAAGAGCTGTTTCAGTAGTTCGGTTTCTTCTCCTAAGAATGATTCCTCTTACTCAGCTTTCAGAAGAGTTGTTCAGGTTGTAGAAAGCCATAATGAATTCCTTTTTCTCGCCAGTACCTACCCTAACACAGGATGTGTCCCCATTTAAATACCCGGGCAAGGTGAGAGAAGAATTTGCTACCCTGTCAATAAAACATGTTATAAAGCACATGAGATCACTATTAATTTTTAGAGTGGAGGTTTGATGAAGTTTTAATGCTTAAATTGCTTTTAATTGCATAGTGGAGGTTAAAATAAAAGATTAGCAAAACTTGGAGCATGCTGCTGACAACCTGGACATGAATAAGAATGCACAAACATTTTTCTTCCGTTGCTGCTTCCTAGACACTTTATCAGACAGGGTAGACACAGTTGCAATCTTAATTGCACTGAACAGAGCCTTTGCTTTTGCTGCACCCAGAGACACTTAATCACAAGGTCTTAAAGTATGTCACTGAGGTTAGACACAAGTCTGTTCAGCTCTTATCCATGCTAGAAGAATGATTAGTCACTTTATGGCTTGGTGTTATTAAATAACACCATACACCTCAGAGGATATCAGTGTGAGCTGCTGCATTGTACCATAAATGAACACTAAAATGAGGCCACAGAAACTCCTGCAGAACTAATTCTGTCCATGTTCCACTTGGATAATAATTTTCTGCGTTCATTTTTCTTTAAGTTACAGTGTCTCCAAAAGCTGTTGCTACAGACTCTGACAGCCCACCAAGTTAACTGTATTTCTGGAGAGGGAGAAAATAACTCATATAATCCTACAGTGACCGATGTTACCTCTCAAGCCCAGTGGAAAAAATGTGAGCACTTGTTGACTGGTCTTTAAAGCAGTCATTTGAAGTTTCCTTGGACCCAATTGTTCTTTTGAGCCAAATTTCATCATTCAGGGCTGGAGGTCCCCAAGGGATGCCTCCAAGGGTTTCTCCTTCATGTGCTGTTGTATATTTAGGAGTCTAACAGTTTGCTTATGTGTATCCCTTATAGGCAGGAAGTGATTAATTTAGTGTATGTATTTGACCATGAATCAGAAATCTGATCTACTAGTATCACAATCAGTGACCAGTTATATTAATTGGTTTTTTTAGCCATCAATCCTGGCTGGTAGGCTTTATTTAGTTATGTAGGTTTTGACAGAAAGTTGTTCACAAATGCAGTAACATTCTTAGTCTCCTCCCATCTGGTAGCTAATGTTTTAGCACTGTTAGACATTTGTATTCATTGACCAAAAATATCTTGTGTAGGAAGCTGAAAGTTAGAATAATTGCTTAAGTGTGCCATAAGCAAATAATACAATATTTTCCCCTGATGGAAAACATGAGAATAAAATTATGAGACATTTGCCCTTCACTGGGAATGAAGTTGCCCAGAAACACAGGCTTCCAGAGTTTGATAAATCTGGTTTATATGAAATGTCTACCTGGGAGTGGAAAAGAAATTATGTTTGGTAACATTAGTACTTGCATGTTTTTCAATGATCAGCTTCTGATGACATTAAATGGTTGTGTGGATAGATGGCAGGGACATTTGTACAGCTCTTGGTTCACTAAATCATTGCTGCAGGCCAGGATTTTGAATGCATTCAAACCTTGGGTCACTTTCAAATAGAAGGAAACAAATAGACATACCCAAGTTCTTGTCTTCGCTTCCTTGGTTGCACTGGCCATGCCACCTTCCTGTACCTTTAAGGCTGTCCTTTCACTGACCGCACCATCTGGCACATCAGCCCTGTGTGTACAGTGTTCTCTGCACAGCAGCTACTCAGGATTTCTTGGACTCTGTTCAAATGAAAGAAGATCAAACACTGGTGTTTCTTATGTACTGTGATCTCAAGTCTTTCAGAATCGTTTCAAAGCAAAGTAATATATGGATAAGAGTGAACAATAGTTGTCCATCCTGAGCAGAGTTGAATCTGTATAATTAATAATGCTTGTCTAGAGCACTGTATCTCTTTAGCATGCTTCATATTGCTGTAAACAGCTGCCCAGGAATGGCCCCAAATGTATCTTGGTAGAATGAACAAGCAACATCTTGGCTCAAAGGGTTTGTTCACCTTGCCCGAGGAGTGTAAGTCTTCCTTCTCTCCTGTTCATAGATGCTGAACATCTCTTAACCAAAGCAGGTATGTTTACTGAACTTTGATTCAGTTCTAAGCATTAAGGAATTCATTACTCATTCACAGTTGGTGTTTGATGCCAGCTTTCATCTGTTCCGCTAACAATTCCATGCAGGTCTGTTGTTTTTTATTTGACAGCCTTAAAATCTCTCTTGGCACCAGATTACTCCTGACAATCTCAAACATCAACTGTTTGTATATACCATATATATACACCTCTTTCTCATTGGTGGTGATGTGGTCATTCAAACCTTTTGGCCAAGTCTTCTATTTTTTGGCTTCCATTTCATGGGTGGAAGTTGTCTTCCCATAAGGTCAATCAGTGGTACTGCTTCTGATTACCAGAAGTATTATTTCTGATTAATGGAGCAGGGTCTTGGAATTCAATATTGTGGTTTCAGGTGACTATCTCTGGACTATGATTCTCACAGTCATTTAGGCTGTTTTCACTTCATCACTTCTGGTGTGCAAAGAATCATCTCTTTCATGGTAATAAGTTTCTATGACCATGTCAACAAGAACCTCTCATTGATGTTTTTTATTTAACCATTCTGTAATTGTGCATATTAACTTAGCATTTTAGAAATACTTTGTGCTTTCACACACCTGTTTTTCCTTATAGAAGAACAGATCCCATTTTGTATGATTGATGCATTTGACTTTCTGGAAGCTTTTTCCTTACTGAGTTACGCTGCCACTTGGTCTTACAGTTTGAAGGGCGCTACATTTCAATGTTCTGCAGCATTTTGAGGGTTTTGTCAAAACTCTGTTAAAGGACCTCGAAACTGGAACAGTTTATGGGGCTGAGTCAGATCTCATATATATGTATCCTAGAAATATGTATTCTGAAATAAAGAGATGTTCTGAAGTTGTAGAAGATGAAACAAACTATATAGGCATCCCGTAGCCAATTATGAAGCTGTCTGCTACCTGCTCTTTGACTGCTTATCTCCATAGAGATAAGCCATGCCTTAAACCTGTGATAAAAAAATGGTGTGTTCTAAAATACACTCAAATTCATCAGTATCTTGTAAATTAGAATCCCAGAGTCTGATACATAAGCAAAACATACTGTAGAAACCACAGTCATCTTCGGAAAACTGCTTATATGTGTTCAAAAATGTGTAGATGTGGGACTTAGAGACATGGTTTAATTTAGTTGGTCACGCTGGTTTAGTGGTGGACTTAGCAGTGCTGAGTTCATTGTTGCACTTGACCATAGATATCTTCTCCAGCACTTACGATTCTATGATGATTCTCTGATTATAGGGAGAGGTGAGTTCTCATAAAATCAGAAACTCTAACTGTATTTATAATCTTTGTCACTATCTCCAATGGTATTATTTGTCCCCCCAGTCCTTCTACCCGATAGAATGTCAGCAGTAGTGCCACTATGAACCTTTGTAAGTTCTGAGGAAGTGTCACATTGCTGCACTTCAAACAGTTATAAAAAAAAATCTTTTACTTTCCTACTAGTATGGACCTTCATTTCAGGATTACATGAATCAGGAATTAAGGCCATATGTTCATCTAATTCTAAAGCAATCATGAAGCCTAATGTATCAGACTTACTATAAGAAAACCAGGATTCCTTCCTTCATTTACCACTTTCAGATAGTATAAAACACATTTCCAAACTAAATTCAGGGATTCTGAATCTGAACTTAGTTTTTACATTAAAAAGTTATGGCTTTCTGCAACGTTTAGAGGTGGCCTTAGCATCACTTTCTATTAACATTTTGCTTAATCTGAACTGGCACCTTTTTCAAAATATCTATCAGCATTGTATCATAATAAAATAAAAGAAGTAACAAAAATATTTAGCCAAGTTAAGTATTTTTCATTACTGAGGGTATTAAATGATATTAAATGTATTAAATTATGCTGGAGATGAGATATCAAATTTCAAATTATCAAATTAATGAAGAGGAGGAGTATCATGGTTATGAATTATATTTTATTTCATAAATTTGTTTCTTTCTCCATATGAGTTGTTATCCATGCATGCAGAAAGAAGTGTGGTAAATCTTAATTTTCAATATTTTTTTCAGTGTCAAACCATGCACTCTTCATTTTTTATGCTGCACAGGAAAATGATCCTGTATTGTTTGAACAGCAACTGTAAACAAAATCTTGAGCCTGGATGCATGATGACATGCGAGTTATTTGTCCTTCAATAAAACATATAAAAGGTAGTAACCTAAGCTCTTGTGCAAAAGACAAGCTACAGGGTCATTAAATACCAAAGGTCTTGCTCTGACCCATCCATGACCTCCTTATCTGAAACACCTCTCAGAATTGATAGAATCTACTTCAAATCTTGGGTACAGGAAACCAAGGATAGGATGAAGGATCAATATAGACATTTCAAAATTCTAGGTATTTACTAAAAAGGAATATTTGGCCTTTGTATGTTTAAGTGTATCCAAATACCTGTTCAGAATTGGAGGACCTTTTCCTAGCATTTTTTATACAAGAAATCATATGAAGTGTGCTTCAGAGTAGAACGGGGACAGATGCTGAAGGAAGACACTGAAACATTAGGTCTTGGTATGGTTTGAAAGCCGCAGACTGGCCTTGATTCAGAAGCCTCAAGGTCCAACATGTTTGCTGTTATTTATAGTTTTACTGCAGTCTGGATGTCTCTCCTGTTCCCAGGTGAGCAACTTCAGGTTTTAGAGTGAGATGAATTCAGAAGTGTCTGTGTCAGAGAAGTGCAGCTTGTTGCTTAGCCATCACTTACTCAGAGTCAGGAATCATTTTGCCTATCATATTTAATTCCCATTTATTAATTCGGTCTGGTGCAAAGGCACATTTTTGATGTTAGTGCTCTTGTGCTCCTAGATCACTGAGAGGCTTTTGAAAATCCCTTTTGTCCATTAATTATAGGAAAGTTCTGATTTGACTTCCATGCATGTGGCCACACAGAGGTGTAATGGAAAAATGAACTTTGCTGTTCACACATTCAGGTTGCCAAGAGGAAGAGATGTACTCCTCCTGTGCAGCAGGTGTGCATGCAGTTCTGCCCGAGCAATATGCAGGTCATCAGGAGAATGCTTGAGGACCAGAAGTAAAGAATGGATGAGGATTTATTTTGAGCTTTTTTTTTTCCTTCAATGAAAGTGGGCTTAATGAAGTAGAGTCTTTCTCATCTGTCTTCCAGCAGATCTCCACAGCTTTCCTCATGAGATTTTGGAGTGGTATCTGGACTTGTGCTTTTCTCTAGGAGTCAGCTTTAGCGGAGTGAGCTGTATGTTAGGGGTCAAGTAGTAAATTTGATAATTTGCTAATTCTGAGTTTCCAGACCTTAACCTTAAAAAACCCTGTGCAGACACCCTGGTGTACTACCTATTCAGGATTAAAACAAGCACAGATGTACCCAAGAACTGTGACATATGATTTGATATGGTTTTTTTATTATTTGAAATCATGAAATGTGTAAAGTAAGGTTCATATCAGCAGAAGTATATCAATGTATTAGGATTTTAACTCAGCATATATTAGGTTTATCTTAATATTTAGAAACAGTGCATGACTAGCTCTGTCATGTAGCTGAATCAAAATTCTTCATTACCATTGCAGAAAGAAGGAATTGTTCACTGAAAAAGCTCAGAGGAGGTCTGATTTCTCCTTCAAAATAGGTTTGCAATTAAAACTTTATTTTTTTTGTGCCTCCAAAATTCAGTCATCTGTGTTGTTACTTCCAAAACTCAACCTCTCTCAATGGTAAGGTAAATATATCTTACCAAGAAAAAGGAATGGAGGGGTAAAGTGAGAAAAAAGCTGTCTTTAAACTTTGGGTAGGAAGCTGAAGTAACCAATGCAATTGTGTAATTGTAAGTAAGTGTATATCACATTGCTTGAACATGGTATTAATGTGTATTGGTGATTGTATTAAGCTGCTGAGCAGCCAAATTTGCAATTTGAAATTAAACACAAAGACCAAAATGTCATTTTTAGTTAGATTCAATATGTAAAGAAATCTTCAGGGGCATCATTTTCTGAACTGTGTTGATTGATACTGGATTTTTTGTCTCCAGAACTGATTCTTCACTGAAGAACAGATGTCATCTTTCACAGTTTTACTAGACGTATTTAGATTCCATACAGTTCCACAAATTCCCCCTTTCCTTGTGGATCTCAGTCAAGATGATTGTTTCAATGCTAGTTTTTAAAGGAATACCAGCTATGCTAGAGGGGTTATTAAGCTGGTTGACTAGCACATAGAGTTCATTTTTTACAAATACTTTGATGATACATTTTGAAAATTGGGAGGTTTTGTTTTTAAAAAATCAGTACAATTTCAACTATTTTTTTACATTCGAAGTAGCATTTGGACCAGATTTCCAAACATTGAAGCTGATCTTGTATATATCTGTATACAGGCCAGATTCTGTGCACATGCACATGTCACGGTGACTGCTGGAGTGTAGTTCTGCTGACAGTAATAGTTATTGTTATAGCATCTAAATTTTGAGAAAAAATTAACCTTTTCTTGCTTTGACCTTGAAGCTTGTGAATTCCATGTGTACTTAACGGGACTGCGTCCCAAATCTCTGAAGCCTTAGGCTATCATACACACATATAGAGTAGTAAGCAATAGACAGAGATCAGAGGAAATTCTCTTAAAATTTGTTTTCGTAAACTAGCTGTCTTACATGATACAACAAGGGCTGGTAAGAGTACCTTGATGCTTTGCTAGTTCTTTCACAAGAGCTCAGGCCAGGAGACATTTTAACAGGAAAAAATCCTTGATGTAAACATTAAAAGAATCTATTATCCTTTCTCAGGATAATAGATAAACATACCCCTTCAAAACCTTTCCCTACAAAAGCTCATTAAGATCATCTCTACATTAACTATGTTTCTTAGTGAGTTCTTTGGATCTGTAATCCTTCACCATCTTCTGAAAAGATGAAACTGTTTAGCACAGGTTTCTAGTTGTAAAATGGAATTCTGTTTGCTCCACTTTAAGCGGTGCTTACTCTGAGTAAATTATTTGAATACATTACTTGTCAGTTAGATACATTTCAAAGACCTGAGGATTTCAAACCTTTTCTTTGCACATATTCTGGAGGAGAGACTTAGTATACCAGTATACCAAGCATTTTTTTTTTTAAAGGATTTTAACCATCTAAGAGTATAACATTAAATTGACTGGTTTTAGTTGGTTATCTGTTCCTATTTCTTACAATTGTTGGAGGACAGAGTGGCTGAGTGACTGGGAAGAAAGTGACTGAAACCTGGGAAATGCTATTGATAGCTCCTTCCCTTTGGAATTGCTATGTAACAGTAACAACAAAAACACTCATTTTCCAAACTAGATAAAATAAAATCTGTTTATCTAGCCTGTTAAATCTGGGTGCCAGCTTTCAAGCAGATGACGTTTTAAGCTCTGTAGATGCTAAATCCTGAAACATTTGGTCTATAAACAAAAAGCTGACATCAAATACAGCATCACTGCTAGACATAGTAATGGTGTATGTATGCTGCATTCACACAAAATAGGGAGATGATTGCTTTTTTGTATGTTGCTTAGGGTTTTTTTCTTATGTTAGAGTATTAAAACAGATATTAAATTTTATCATTAATGCAGTGCGTGGTCTCTCTTCAAATCCCCTTAATTACAGATTGACTCCAAGGATTACACAGCATGGATTTTAATTTTAACTGAAACAAAAAGAAAAGCTGCTTAAAAATTATTCTTGCTGAGTGACTTGTTGGACCACAAAACAATTTTAACATCTTTTGACAAGTGTTGTCAAATTTAAAATATTAGAGCTGAGTTCACCTTCAAACTGCAGTTGTATCATGTCTACTTCCCAAATAAAATGTTTTATTAACTTTGTCCTCACAAAGGAATGTCTGCTTCTCATATTTTTGTTTTTTCAGTTATTTTTTAGGAGAAAAAGACTCACAGTCTTGCTGAGTTGTGTTTGTGTTTGAAGAAAGTGACATCAGACATCATATTTCTTTTCTTCAGCAATTACAGAAAAATTACCAGGCAGAGTTGATGTAGCAGCAACGAGCATATTTCGGACTCTTACATTGTTTCCTTTCTGACCCCTGTCTTTGGAACTTAAAACTCTGAAAGCTTCATTCTGTCCTGAAACATAGAATAGCAGGTCTGAGTCCAGAAACAACATTTTCGTAAATTGGGGCCTAATCCAGTAAGCCTCACGTGGGAAGGTACTTCTGTAAGTACCTATTATTCCTCTGAGTAAAATCAGATGGTTGGTAATCAGTTTTTCATCAGTTTCTTGTGGGGTTTCTTTCCGCCGTTTCTTAAAGGACAAAATCAGATTCCCAGTTTGTTTCATGAAGTAGAACTCACTTGTCACAGTTACAGCTTATTAGTATTTTTTGTAGTTTTACAGTATATTTCCCCTGGTTCTTTAGGACACACACACCAAAAAAAAAAAAGTTGCTCTCCAGAGCTGCATCAAATAACTGCCCAAAGCTAAGTGCACACAACTTCTTGTGAAGTAGACCTAGATGAAAACACTGTCCTGTGTCAAAATGGGGATACAAGTTTCTTGCTTTAAAAAATCAGCTTGTTTTGTGACTGAGTAATAATTTTGAATACAAAAGGCTGGAGGAATGAGAAATTAGCTTTTGGCCAGGAGGTCACCATAGTGCTGAGGGATAAATCTGTCAATGCTGTTTAATGTCAATGCTGTTTAATGTAGTTAGTGGTTTGATAAAGTTCCCCCAACTCAGTTCGTTAGCTTAAAACATATTTCTGAGACTTCACAGATCTGCTAGTAAACAACACCATTATTGCTGCATCTTTTTACGGGGTGAAATTTTTGCACTTAAAAGGAGTTATTTCTACAAGCTTTTTTTTCCCTTTTTAGCTGTCTCTGTATTGTTGCTATTAGAATGTTCAATGGTTTTCTCCATTATTGTACTAGTGCACTTTTTTTTAATGGATCAGATTAAACTCTGTTGCTTTGCCAAGCATAAATCCCTCCTGTATTAGCAGGAAGGTGTTTCTAAAGCAAGCCAATGAACAAGGTAATTTATACACAATATTGTTTGGTTTAATTTATCTATTATGTGTAATAGTCTCAGTGGTATATGATTTTCATGTCATGTGTGCTTAATGCAGACACCAGAAATAGCAACAAATGAGGCAAAATAGTGTCGTTTAATAAGTGCATTCATGTGTGTGATTTCTTCTAAGTATTTGTTAGGTAATGCACAGCACTGTGATGCTGGCAGCTGGCACAAGTTTGATGCTTTATGTTTGCTATGGTTGCATTTTCTTGGCCAAGCTTTAAATGTATTATTGCTTAGATTTAATAAAAAAGTACACAAAGTAGTTCATAATTTTGGTCAGAAATTAGATAAAATGGCTTAAAGGAAATAATGATAACTGATTTTTAGTACGAAGTTCAATTTTGCAAGTCACCTTTTGAGACTTGTTTAATAAGATTGTGAACTCTTTTGAATGCCTGGTGAAGTTAACAGGGGATGAGGCAAGCTGTTCAGACAGATCCTTTAATAAATAACACCATCTCTTTAACACAGTGGACAAAATCTGGAAAAAAGAAAAATCTCGCTTGTGTCCTAACATAAATAAATGTATGCGTGAGCGCTGTCTGCCTTATGAAGTCGTTTGTGTTTGTTTAAGTTGGAGCACAGAACACACAGTAAGTCTGGTGTCTGGTTTTTGAAACCGGGGTGTGTAAGTGTCTACGTCAAAAAAGAAAATCATTCTGGTATCTGAAGGCTGAGGCTGGAAAGAAAAATCATCCTTTTCAATAAGTAAGACCTGATTTTGGCATATGTTAACTTTTCAGCAATGTTATACATTTGCAATACATTTGCTATTGGTATAGCTCTGAGGGTTGTGCTGCTTTAAGATTTGAGGACTTTTGCTGGAGCTAGATTTTGATATTTAGATTATGAACCAGTTCTGCATTTTAGGGCGAGGAGTGTTGCTAGGGTTGTTAGTTTCAGCCAAGTGTAACCATCTCTGTGTTGTTTAACAGTTTTTCAGAATTAGATTGTAACTGTCAGTATCTGCTTCATTTTTGTTTAAATATTACTTTTTTCTCCTCACACTCCCCAACTGCATAAGTGAGTAGGGGCTACACAATTTCTGGGGATTTGTCTGCTTTTGCTTTCCATACTTTTTCTCTAGCTAGTCAGTGTTTCATGGCAGTTAACAGGATGTGCTCTTTTCTGGAAGACCTAATTTACAAGCAAGTACTTTTTCAGTTTTGTATATATTCTTGCACAATAATCAAAAAACCCAAGGTTTATTCTTTTGGTTTGGGGGATTTATGGCACTCTTTTGTTAAGTTTTTTATTTATTCTCATATCCACTGGATTAATCTCATTTCGTTATTGCAAAATCCCCTCACTGTCTTTTTAGTTGAACCTCAGTCATGAAAACAAGGAACCTGAATTACATTTGAGGAAAGAAATGTTCGACTTGCAACATAGTGCTTGCAGGTAAACCAGTGGACACTGAAAATAAAATAATTAGAAATAGAATGGCTCTTTATTTTATGTGACTGATTTGGAGTTGGCTATATCTGAAAAGGAATGAAAAAATGATCTCTTTGCTTGAGACTTGCCAAACAATACTATAAGCTCCAAGTTATTTTGAGGTGGTGAAAGGTGAAACATTTGACATGTTCTTTTTGGGTAATGCTTTAAAAAAGAGAGGGCGGCAAAGAGGCGTTGCCACATCAGAGTTAAGGGTGTTTGTGGTTGTCCATGACAGCGCTGCAGTTTTAAAACACCTGTGTTTACTTTCCAGCTTTTCTCAATCGGCCTGAAAGTGGCCTAAGAATGGCACAGACAGACCTGCAGTGTGTCTGTGTTGCCTTTGCAACACACACACACACAAAAGAAAGGAAAAAAAGACGGAGATAAATCTCTTGTTATGTAGCTAATCATTAACAGCATTTTTGTGCCTAGCTGAAAACATTTGGAACTTTTCTAGATTTTTGTAGTCTATCAGATAGTGCCTGTATTTTTTTCCAAATCTATTAAGCTAAATTTTATCTCTGCTGCTTTATTTTCTAGCAAGAATAAAATAAGCTTAATCTTGGTTTGTGGTAAATAATAATAGTGGTAAATAATAACAAAAATAAGTATTTTTGTTGCAAAGTTATATTTCATTCCAATATTTGGAAATAAGTTTACCATTACTCTACTTTAAAAGCAAACAGTAAAAAAAGAATAAAAACCATGCATAGCCCTCCCTTTGCTACCCTCTCTGAAAAAAAAGGTTGTCTTACAATTTTTTCATGTGCAGAGTTTTGCTTCATAAAATCCTAGTGTTTGATCTGTATTAACCTTCTGCAACATTAATTTACGACATAAAGACAAACTAAGATATCACATTATTTCAGTGCTTGCTTCAAAATTTGAAAATCATTTGTGGGTCATTATTTAAGATAGTCACCTGATGAGAAGCATATTTTATACTACTGCTCCAAATTTATTTATAATTGCCTTTAAAAATTGTTCATGTTTTACAGACTTTCTCGTTTTTTTAAGAAACCCTCATTCGCTTTTTCTATCATTTTTTAAATTTATGCAATATTTCTTCTCACTTCTACTTCAGACAATATCTGTTCCATTCTTGTTTATAAAGATACATCTGCTTCATAATTACGTTTGTTTGTCTTTGCAGATCACTCAGTATAGGTCAGATTTTGTTCCCTGAAAGTAGGGAAAAAGGCAAAAGAAAATCAAAGAAAATATAGTGCTGATACAGGAGCACAGGCAGTTTCTCCCCTAGACTGATTTCTTTTTCGAATTGTGAGTTAAATAGATTCACAGTCAGTGTATGGGGATCAGCAATATGTAGCCCCTTGACCAAGATGCATAGCCTAACTAGAGCACAGTTGATTTAATACTGGTTGGTCTAACACAATGACTCGACAAAGCAAACTGGGAATGTGCCAAATCCTCTTCAGATCAGGAACCTCTAATAATCTGAGAAATTACACCAGACTCATCTCTCTTGGCAATACACAGCAGGGCACCCACCTTGCCATGGCTTTCCCAAGGGGCAGGAACAGCAGTACGGGTGCCTGCTCTGATGAAGCTGGCTCCTGCAAAACACACAGCACACTCTCAACTGACTGCCGGGGAAGGTGTTCAAAAAATAAAGGCATTAACATTCCCTTTTTTCAGTGATTCAACAAGCAGATCTGGAGGATATTCACCTGAATCTGCTCTGAACACAGAGAAGAGCTTGTCAGGTAAATCCTTACCCGAGTATCTGCACAGTTGTATCACCAAAATCCTCTCAACAGTAGCATTCTTTTGTATCAGTAAAGTATGTAAGCCAGTACCTTAGCTAAGAAATGGGGGGGCATAGGAGATATAAAGAGTTCACAGAATTTAATCCAGACTGCCCCAAAGGTAATTAAATTATATTTCTAAAAGATAAGGAAGTTGTCACATTTATTAAATTACCAGGTGTATCTGTGTGTAGATGTGTTTTAAAATCAAGGTGGATAATGTCAATATGTGAAAGGGGAAGAAAAAGCTTTCTGCATATAACTTTTCTGAAGGCAATACTGCAGTATAGATGAGAAGGAGACAAATATGGAGATAGTGTTCAAAATATGTCTAAGTGGTTCGGATACCTACCTTTCAAGACTTTCAATGGTTTTTAGGTATCTAACTCACTTATGGTTTTTGAAATCCCATTGTCTACCTGTCTTGATCTGCTTTAGGACCTGTATAAATCTAATGGTCTCTTCACTTTTTTACATGTCTTAAAATTACTCCCTCCTCCTTCTAAAGGCTGATGGTTAAGTAAAAGTAAAATTAAAGACAGCCATTTTCTGGCAGTTAAAATTTGAATGTTCTTAAAAAATGGAATTGCCCTTATGAAATATATTTATTCAGTATATCCTTGTGACCATCTAGTTTTAGTATTACAGTACCAGTGAAATACCACATTCATTACAAATGTAAGACAAAATGAGGGAACTGTCTAAGAAAACTCATAATTATGTGAGCTGTAGACCAATTGTCATGCAAGGGATTTGTACACAAATGGGTACTGTTGTTCATGTGGTTGCTCAGACCAGCCATAGATGACCTGTCTCTGTTTAGTGGTGTTAGGGTTATCAACATATGATACCTAGCATCTCACCTGGGAATACTTTCATATAGATGCTTGAAAAGGGCTTGTGTGGTGATTTGTAGTGAGTCTGCAAACAGGGTTTTGGGATCCCTCCTAAATTTGCCAGGCTTTGCACTTTTCCTGTTCCTGTACTGTAATAGCATCAATACTGAGAGAAATCTTCTCTCTTAAGACAATACAGCCAAAAAGGGGCAAATGCAGAAGTTACAGTGTCTTCAGCTTTGGGTTTTTTCATCCTACTCAAGAGTGCATTTGATACTGCAGATCTTGTATATCTTGCTACCACTGAAATATCATTGATCACCCACTTACGTTTTGCCAAGGCCTGTGTGCTGGCAAGATTGCTTGTACCATCTTGCTTTTAGTCACTTTACACCTTTCTGATCCAGGGATAAGGAAACATCTTAAAGGTGGGACGTACTTTCATCAGCCTCAGCACCACATCTTACCGTGATTTCCAGGGATATCACATCCTCAGAGGAGGAATGTCTGTTTTTACATGGACCACATGGTTTTGTCTTACCTGGTCTTAATCAAGGTGCAGTTGAAGGGAAGCCAGACAGTTTATTTGGCCTGTTTTTAAAATATGTCAGTATGTGAGATTTGCAACTCAGTTCTTATTTGTAAACATCATCCAGTGGATTTGGCTTCTCTGTTCAGCACTTGAATTTGGGAAGTTGCTTTCTTAACCACCTGTATTTTTTTTCTACCTCTGATACTTTCCAGAATGTTACCACCTGCAAAGTCTTTAAGTCTTTACTGATATGTATACTTAATTTATAGAAACTGTGGGTCTTCCACTCACTGTAAAAACTCAAAAATTCATCTACCTTTTTCACTTTTCAATCAGAGACTTGCAACATGAATGAGAAGAGATGGAGATGTTCATGTATGCTCATTAGGCCTGTGTTTGCAGTAATTGTATATATAATCCATGGGAAACAACTGTTTAAAAATGTCCTGGTTTGTAAATATGAGGCTCATCTTCATCTTCTTGATGACCTTTCACTGTTCTGTTCATTTTTTGTGTACCAATGTGACTGGAAGCCTTCTGTGGTCTTTAGATCTCAGTCTTCTGGAGAGAAATGATTTCTCAAGAGAACAGTGCATGAGACGTGCTTTAATTTTAATGTACTTTTAATATGGAAAAATAAAGAGAATTTTTTTTTTTAATATCAAGGAAACAGGGGTTTTTAGCCACATTTCCCTAAGAAAATAAGGGATATATGATTATGCAGTCCTTTTTTTTTTTTTCCACCTTCTGATTTTTAGCTACTTCCAACAAAATCTGACCGGAGAATAATGACTAGACCCAGAAGGGGGTTTCTCTCTTCTACTCAGTTGCCAGTTTTTGTGGAACTCCTAATGTCTCACTCAAGGAGAAGTTCAGGCAAACTTCATGAGTAGGCATTACTGTTTGGCAGAAGGCAGCAGCACAACAGGTTATCACTACTGTCCAAGTGATGGGCCAAAAAAGTTACATAGAGTGAGCTGGAGGTATTGCAGTATAAAGCTGGGAAGTGTATATGTGGAATCCATTAATTTTATGTGGATATTGGAAGGAATATGAGGTTGGCAGAGAGAGAGGCTGGAACAGAATAACTGACTTGATTTTTACACTGTTTTTAGAGAGATCCTTTTGCCCATGGAATTACAAACATTTTAATGTCATTATAAACTTTTTGGTTGGTTGGTTGGTTGGTTTTGGTTTTCTTGTTTTATGTAGGAAAATACTGCCTCCAGTAGCAGAACTGCAAATTTTAAATCTATCAAGGTTAATACAGCCATGAAGAGCTTCAATCACTTCTTTCCATTACTCTTTTTATGCTACATTTAACATGATGACATTAGGCCTTGAAGGAGTTTTAACTTATCAAATAGAAGTCTGTACCTTTTATTAGTTTCTAGTGACATGAACACTAACTGATCCCTGGTAGTTTTGGGGGGAGTAGTGAAGATTAAAAGAGGTGGCACTTGAATTAAGTTGATGTTGAAAAGATACTGGCACCAAAACCACCCTTAAAAGTTTTAAATTCATTCACTTTTGTGGTCAAACATTCATTCAGTGGCATTTCTGACTTTGAAAAAACATTTTCAAAATAATTTAAAAGATGTTAACAAAGTCAGAGAAGTGAGTATGATTTTCAGATCTTAGAATAATATCATTTATTTGTCTTTAGAAGAATATCCCAATTAATATAGGGATACATGTTGTTTAAGATACACATTGTTTAAGTAAATACTTTTAAACAGACAGGTTCATAAAAGCAAAATATAAAAATAAATCACAGAAATTCTGTCACACAAAATAAAATGGGATATGAATAAATATTTATCTTTATTTTTATTCTTGCATTATGTTCTGCTCTTTCCATCTTTTGACCTACCTCTGAGAAGTACATTGCGCTGCATTCTTCTCCTCCATGTTTCCATACAAATTATTACGTCTGTCTTCTCACTTTTTACACTATGCCTTCAACATCATGTAGTTTTCTTCTGTTCCCCGTTCTCAAAATTTTTTTCTTTTATCTTCCTTCATTGTTTTCCTAATTTGTCCTTCCTTTTTTTAGTCTGGGTGTTTGTTTCTTCCTCATCTGTCTCAGCCACTTCACTAAGACACCAAGAGCCCGACCATCCCCAAAGACCTTTGCCTCATGCTAAGAACTGTACCTAGATACTGCTGTTTTTCTGTGTGTTGGCTTTAGTTGTTCTGTGAAGCTGAAAGATTACTTCAGGTCTCCACTAATCAAATGGAAAATGGATGATATGAGCAAAATGTAAAAAGCTCATTGGTAGCCTCTGGAGAAATATTGCATTCAAAGTTGACAAATTGCAGGGGATTTAAGGAGTGCATGATAGGGCAAGCAAATGGTCTTGCTTTCAGCAAAGTTATTCATCAGAACATTTTCCTTCCTTTCAGGAAGGCAGGTTATTTAGACAATAATTATGAGTATTGTGTAATTGCGCAATTGTACAGTGTTATTTGCTATACGTGTGAAATGCTACACTGAGGTAGCCAGTTAATCAAGAGTTAACCTCAGTTCTGGCATTTCTGAAGCAAGCATCTTCATTTACTCCCCTTTCCCCTGAAACAGTATGTTAACATTTTTCATTACAGGATCATGTGTGCTTTATTTCACAGCATTCCTGCTCCACACAGTATCCAGAGAACAGCCAATCAATATATTTTTTTAATCTTCTTTGTTCATTATGTGTGCCAATCCCTTGTTTACTGGATACTGTTCAAATCTTTCCCTGAAAACAGAATTTTGAGCAACCATCATGGGGATTTTCTTTAGTATTCAATGTTACAGAAACCAATGGTTTAATAAGCAATGATTTAATGTATTCTTGCAGAAGTGTTTTCTTCGTGCTGTGTGAGGAAATCAAGGCATGAAAAATCCAGGATCAAAAGTACCCACAAGCTTTGCATGCCTATTTAAAATGTACAAGATTTACATTTTAGAATATTTATCATTTGTAAATTCCTAACACTTCAGGTCAAGACCAAAAGATACTTTTATGTCATTTAGTTGGCCTTCTGAGCATCATAGGTCATTGATTTCACCAGTTGTTACTGTATTGAGCCTAGAAATTTGTGGGGTTTTAAAACCTGCTTTGCAGAAAGATATCTAGGTGTGGTGTAAAAATTTCAAGAGGTATAGAGACTACCATTTCCCACTGATCATTTGTTCCAGTGATTCAAGCTGCGCTTACTCAACCTGATTAAAAATTCCTTTACATAATGTATTTTCTGTGCATTTATCAAGGGACAGTGAGAATCAGTAGCAACATGAAACTGTTCCATTCCTGATACTTGTTCAAAATCAGCACATGTCCTCAGGGGTTTTTATTATCTGAACAGAATAAGTTCTTTCACTGCATGCCTTTTTCTCTAGTGCTTGCATTACTGGTGTGGTTCTTTTCCACATCTTCTCTAGGTTTTTATCATCCTTTTGTTTTCAAATTTGGACACAGATGCATTTTATTGTCTTTGTTTCTCAGTGTCATACGTAAAGTAAAGTCACCTTCATTGCTTCATGGTGATACTATTTTATTGTGTATACACCAAGAAAAGTTGCTTTTTCCCAGTTTTTCCACAGCATTATACTGCCATCATGTATTGAAGTCTCATATCTTTATCAGAGTCAGAATATGGTTGCTCTTTTTTTCAGAATATGGTTGCTCTTACTTTTAAGTGTAGCTTGTGTTCACTCTTCTCAGACCGAGAGTTTTGCATTTGATTTTATTAAAATGCTCTTGATTTGAATACCCCACCAAGTGACCTAAAATATTGTTTCATCATCATTATTTACTTATTTTATGTTCATAAACATTTCTAGCTGTGTTTACCTGTTTCCAAATTATTGAAGGATATGTTGAATAAGAGGATGCCAGTACTGATACCTGTGCAACCTTGCTAGTATTCTAGTAGTACTCAATGACGGTTGCCTCTTGGAACGTGGGGGGTTTGTGGGGTTTTTAACTTTCAGTCCATTCAGAACCCACTTAAGAAAGTTTTCTTGGTGGTGCATAGTTATTTTTTTATCAATTTATTACATTTGACAAGTGAAGCCTAAAACATCACTATACAATATCCCTTTCTAATCTCATCCAAGAAGGAGATCAGATTTGTGTGTCAAGACCTATTCTACCAAAAACATGTTGACTGGGAATAATTATAGTCTTTCATTAAAATCTGTATTAATTTAATCCAGTTTTTTCACTCATATGACCCAGTTTTAATCCCACTAGTCTTTTTTTTCTTTCCTGTTGACACGTTATTAGTGCTCTTCCAGTCTGGGAATGTCCTGGTATTTTTACACTGCAACACCTAAAGTGAAAATTATCTGAATCTGTAAATGTAAAACTTATCAATCCTTAAATTATAGTAAGCTGAAAGTGCTTATTCATTCTACATCAACTGTTACTATACCATCCTGATTTTTCCAAAGACAGACCACATATATATGGAACACTCCTGGTTTTCATTTTTTTTATCATAATGTTATTTACTTTCTACATGAAAAAGGAGCTATACTTTTACTTGGTTGTGCGGTCCCTTTTTTTATAGACACCCTTAAAGGACTCCCCAGCTTTCTATGATATTCTGCTATCCTTTTTTCTCTTGACTACTCTGAATACTTGTTTAAGTATTTCTGTGCATGTAAAGATTCTGGTTGCTTTTTCCCATGGGGAATTCAATCAGATTATTATCACTTATCTCCAAGTAGATATCAATATCCATTTCAGTGATTGATATTTCTAGTTTTATAATGAGATTGTTTACCTCATGCTCATAAATAATATATGGTTTATGAAGTGTTTAATATTAGTTTATAATAGTCCACTAAGGACTCACAGAATATGTGTCCTAAACTGGCCCTCTAGCATAATTATTTTCCCTTCCAAAGATTATAAAAATGTGCTGAAGAAAAACTTGCTCTGTGCCCTAGTTAGCTGACCAGTAAGTCTTTCCTAAGTTATTTTAGTTAGCATATTGACCTCTACGTGTTCAAGAGCTGTGGTCTTGTGTTACTGATCATTCTAAAAGGAATAATGGCATGGTGGGGGAGGGCTGTGTTAAGGCATCCTGTTTCCATTCTGCTTCTCTTATTCTTCCTGTTAATCAGGGACTTCAACATGTCAGTTGCCCACCAGATTTTAGTAATATTGGTTATATAAAATTTATTCCCATCAATGAGAGGTTCCTCTTGCTGCTTACCCAGATTCCTGGGATCAAAGCATAAAAAATTGAAGAGATTCTTTTCATTATATTCTTTGCCACATTGGTTCAACTTGCTTGTTAGGTGCTGAATTTGAGCATGTACCTCATTTGCCTTCCAAATAATCTCCCCTTGTGTTGCTGATTTAATATCCTGGCTGCTCCAGCTAGTTTCCAACTGAGAAGATTAGCCTCCTACTTGTGTGGTGTAGTCTGTCCTGTTCATACAGTCCCTTCTTTCACTGATGTGCTGTTTCACGGATTGAAATCTGCCTGGTTTTTCAGTTATGGATGACAAACAGAAAATGCTGGAAATAAACTTTTTTACTTGTGATAACTGTGGATAGCCAATTACATTTTAATTTTCCTCTAAATTGTTTTCAGTGCAGTTGAAGCTTTCAGAAATTTCATCTAAGTTCTGCTATGAAGGCCTTATATAGCATTTATGTTCCGTCTCCCATTCACTCCAGTTGCAGCTGTGAGTGCAGGGTATTTTGGCAGATTAGACACAAGGGATTTATCTTGCACAGTCAGAAAATGGGTAACATACTATCAATCCCTCTGAAAACTTTCAGTGAATTCATGCTATGGTGCTGTTACCAAAGGACAGATACATTCCACAGCTGCTGAGCAGCATTCAGCTACATTAAATTGTGAAGTGTATTTGTTCTCTTACTGCAGTCCCATCCCATAGGCTGCAACAAAAGAAACAGGAATAAAGAGGTTATAGGCTCTTTCACTGGGCAGTGATGATTCATGCCAAGGTATAGGTCCACTCCGTGCAACAATTAGACAGATGTCTGCAAACAAATGACCATGCAGTTAAAAGTAGCATCATGGTGTATATGTCCTGGTAGCCTTACCTCTGGTATTTCCTAATATTTCTGTACTTGACTTCATGAGATTATTAATGTTCTGCCAAGTGAGAAGTACACTCACCCAGCTTTAGCTGCCACTTGTCAGGGGTCCATTTGTAGCCAATATAAAGAGGAGGATATATCACCACAAGGCAGTTTGTCCTTTCTTAAGGAATGCAAATGATAGGTGAAATGATCTTCAGAAGTGCCCCCTCACTTCAGGTGGCTGAAGGAGGGCATAATTTCTGCGTGTAGTATTTGTGTGTAAATTCCATACATAGGTCTCTGTTGAAAGGTACACTAACAGTTGTGTTCAGATGTGTGTGGCTGTATATACCCCAGTATTAAGATCTAGCTGTACATAATACTTTGTCTCCTCTACTTATATATAGTCTTAAATAAAGCTTAAATCAATCCTCAAGTGTGTTAACATTGCATTTGAATTGAGCTACTGAATTTGTATTGTGTCTTAATTTGCTCTGTCACCGAAGAGAGGTTGTGTGTTCTAGATACAGCAGTGATATGGAGGTGCCTCTGGCTGGTGAACAATAGCTCCTTCCACTTCAAACGAGCCGAGAACTGCTTAAGGTGCAGGTATTGAATGGGCTTCTGTTAGAAGCTTGGTAAGGCATTGACAGTGACAGGTTGCATGGCTTCGTCCTTTATTCTTTATAATGAAACAAAATAAGGATGTATTCCCTGGAAATTGAGGGATGTATTTCTTGTCCTTTTTGTCCTATCAGTTGCTAATGATATCTACTTTTTTAGACTCATGCTTAGGAGATGAGGCTAGCCTTGAGACAGATTCCCTGGTGCTGGTCCTTCCATTTCTAGTTTGTAAAAACATTAAGGCATTATTTACCTCTTAACAAAGTGTTCTTCATAAAATTGAATTCCTAAAATTCGTGTCAGCATAGGAAACTTTCCTAATCAATATTCTTGATTTAATCTTTGTTCCCTAGAAGTGTTTCTTCCTGTGGTCTAACAACTGCAAAATATGTAGGTTACAATTATACTGGAGGAAAGATTAAGAATGGTTAGCTTAAATAAACAATGATATTTATAGCTACTAGGAAGCAATTATCCCTGATCATAATTCTCCAAAATATAATATAAGGAGGGTTACAAAAGATCCTTTAAAATAATATATCTATAAAATAAAAATTTTTGAAGAGAGTAGGACAAGCAAAGAGTTTAGCTAGTAACCCTGTAAATGGAGTAGTTGCCTAGGATTGAAAAGCCATTGTTGATTACAGACTCTGACTTAGCAGTTTATCTAAGAGAGATACAAATTTTATTTTATATAAAACAGCTTGTTTCCAGAGAAACTGACAATCAAACTGCTGTTTGGTTGATGTTAAAGTAAGACTTTTTGTGGAAGGTTATATACCACCTAGATGCTGGATAAAGTTCTCAGAATTTTTCAGAATACCACAGTGCAGTAAATTAAAAAGAAAGCTAAGTTTTATAATATGTTGTATTTTAAATTTGTGTCACACTGTGAGGCCTCAGCAGACAGCCCAAGTATTAAATAATGCTTTTTTCACTGTAGAAGTATCATTTTCTTGAAGCCTGGAAAATTAATTAATCTTCATAGGAAAGAAGAAGTTTATTAATTCTTGCCAACAGTAACAACTTATTAGTGACTAGACCAGAAAGAAACCCCTTGCCCCTACTCTGACAGTTTGTGTTGATGTCAATGGAAGCAGCTTTGGACTCTAAGTAATTAAGTCCAGTGAACTGCTAAGACTCCTGTGACATAATTTTGACAGTTGCAGTTCATCTTTAATTGTTTCCATTTCATAAGGTATCACTAACTCTTTGCTGGAAGATTTTATTTGATAATTTTTTTTTAATTAAAAAAACACCAAACCCCCCAAAAAAGTCATATTGATGGCATCTTCATTGAGCAGCTACTGATATGTCACTACGAGCTGGTATGCATTAGTGCTTTCTTTCCCCTCAAGAGGTGAAGCACAGCTGGATTTCCATCTTTGAGTAATGGTGGGACCTCAGTGTATCTTCATAGATCATAAACTGAGACTGGCCACCAACTTCACTGAAAAACAGTAGCTTTTGGACCTGAACATGCAAACTCCTTAATTTTGTGAGTCCACTCTTATGAACTATTTCATTTTACTGAATGAGTTATTCATTTTGTTAACTCTGATACTTCAATGTAATTTAGAATATATCTTTTGTAGAAAACAGTTAAATTTTACCAGCTGCCAGGATTCTGGGCCAAAGGGCAAAGTAATATTGGTATAAATGAAACAATGATAATTTACATGTTTTAATATAAAAATCCAAATTTGGTCATAATGGACTTCATTATGGAATACAGAAAAAATGTGATTTGAGGAAACAAATCTTGATTTCTTAGTACTTGACTTTTACTTGTAGTTTCAACACTTTTTCTTAGTGCTTTCACCTCTGGCAGTAGTAGTGGTAGATATAAAGATAGCAGTCCATTTCACCTGAGGCTATTGATAATTTAGTCATCAGAAACAGTTTCTTCTAAACACTGTCTCTAGGATGTAGTTCCTCCCTCCAAGGGGAGTGGTCTTTTGTTAGATTATGTAAATCGAGAAACTCATTCATTATCACTGTGTTGCTAATTCGTGCCTTAACCTGCAGAACCAGGCATTGCATTACTCTTTTCTTGCATACAGCAAACATGAGAAGCCACTGTTCCTGCGTTTGCTTTAGTTTCTGGGGAGAATTGAATGAAAGTAGATTCAAATCAGCAGGGGATTTGTTTGTCAAATTTTGCAAATCAGGCTGCAGAAAATGGAGTTTTAAAAGCCCGATTCAGCAGTCCAAGATATCAAACTCGCTTCAGTTTTCAATATAACATTCATACCACTCTTTCAATCTTAATTTTGATTGATTACTTACCAGCAGAAGTTTATACTGAAATCTTTCCTTTGTCCTCTTTATCCCTTGCTCACCTTTTCATTCTTTCCGTGTCAATTATTAACACTGTGACGTTACTTGTTGCTGCAGTAACTTTGTTTCAATGCAGCTGTTGCCAGGTGAATTTTCTTCAGGTCTTGATTGTCACATTAACAAAGAGTTTATGAGATATCAGAAAAGTTTTTATTTGGCCAGCAGTCTTCAACTTTACATTCTCAGGGAACTGGGCTGTGCTGTCTCTAGATACTCTTTTTGAAAACAAAATACAAAGGGAAACACATTGTGCGTTGGCTCATGGTTATGTATGGTAGATTTTGTTAACAAGGTAGATACCAAAAAATTGAAATACATTCTATTAAGTTCACTGGGACAGATTTGCTGTGGCCCTGGTGCAGGGGAGGTTCACAACGGCTCAGCAGACAGAATGTGTTCGATTCATGTGTTAATTCAGATCTTCTTAGGTCTGTTTTTCAGCTGGGAAGTGTTGCTGTAATTAGGTGGTGAGTCAAACTGTGTGTTACCAGGCTGTGACTGTTGCAAGACGAGGGACCAAAGTCCAGGTGCTTTCAGCTCCCTGTCAGCATGCCAGTGGCCACGCAGTACACGCCCTCAGGTGCTTTTCTGCTCTCGGAGTAGGGGCTGGTGGTTAATCCTGCAGTGTACACTTCCAACTGTGACCAGTTCAGAGGCCTCAACTGGCCATCTCAACTGGAGGATTTAGGCAGCAGAGGCCCTTGCTGAGTACATGCAGTTTGAAAATTCCCTACAGTATGTCTTGGCTGAGGGGAATGAAAAAATGTTCACCACCACAACGTTTTCATCTGTAAGGCTTCAGCTTCCTGCTTGCTTTGTG
Source organism: Promerops cafer (assembly GCA_013398275.1). Classification (NCBI taxonomy): domain Eukaryota; kingdom Metazoa; phylum Chordata; class Aves; order Passeriformes; family Nectariniidae; genus Promerops; species Promerops cafer. Next base: position 435,478 of record VZSE01014783.1, on the reverse strand, counting down.
GTAGTTTCTGCCATGGAAATCCATGCAGAACACCATCTCTGAAGAACTTCCCAATTCTATCCCGAATTCTCTGTCCACACTGGATAGAAACCTTTCTTCAGATTTCTCCCTCAGGCAGAGGAGCTCTGTCATTGCTCAAATTATCCTCATTGGCACAGTTTAAAACTGCATTGGTAGACCAAAGCAGAGTGAGACCAAAACTTTCCTCTGTCCCCAATCCCCCCCGCCAACCCATTCATGGATGACAAACAAAAGGCAAAGAGCCAAATTTTGCCTTCTAGGGGAAAACCCAGTACAACGGCTTCAAAGCACTGCAAAAGTAGAGAGAAGCAGCTGGAGAAATAAGGAAAGAATGAAAAGCAATGAAAAGCCATTACTTAAAACCATTCCTTCTCCTTCCCTTTTCTTATTATTTTTATTGTTCTTCCAGAAGTAGAAAACTGACAACTAGACCCAGTCTTTCTGTTTATTTCCTAGTGTGCTGTGGATTCCTGATAATAGATGGGAGTATGTGTGTTGAAGGAGCCATGTCGATTCTCTTGCTATAATGACATGTTTTTTTCTTTTGAATCTGAAGTGGGAACAGAGAAGTACATTGCTTTGCTGTATCTCAAAATAAGAGTGTACACTGCAGTATGTTTCTTAAAATATAGCTACCATGAGAGTATGATGTGGTTTTACTCATCCCTGTTACTGAAAAATCTGGCTAGTTAATTTTTTCATGTGTCCCTTAAAATGCTGGTAGTTCCTGTTAATTGCCCCAGTGCCTACTGATGAGCCCAGAACTGATTTTCAAGCCTCCTTACTTAAAGCTCAGAGAACAAGCTGCTTATGATGACCCAACAGAGACATAAGGGAGGTCTATGAAAGGCAGAGTATTCAATCAGCCTTAATCCCTGCTTTCAGTAAGGCAGTGTCTTTAAGTACAGACTAATTAGTGAATAGACATGGTTGTAGGTTCTTGTAGACATATCTTTTGTTGGTTTGAGATGAACTGAGCAGCTAATAGAAATGGTTTAAAATCTCTGCTTTGCTTTTCTTTGAATGCATTTAATAGGGTATCAAGATGAGAAAATATAAATCAAAGCAGGAGCAAAAGTAAATATAAACTATCTGACTACCTCTGTTAGTATATTCCATTTAGATATTATATCCATTTAGATATTGGGACTTACACTTGTGGCTCCCAGGCCTGGGCTTCTTAAAGAACTATTCATTTTATAACCTTTGACGTATATCACTACAAGAAAAGCATGTGGGTTTTTTTACTGTTACAGTAATGTATTATGCAAGCATTACTTTGCACTTAAACAGTATGTTAAAGTCATCAATCATAAAGTGATTGATCAAGATAAACATAGTTCCCCCATTTTAGTGCTAGGGAAACTTAATTCCAAGAAGTGAAGTGCATATCCTTAGGATTTGATTACGTGCCTGAGACTAGAATCTAACTCTCTAGAGGGATGGCCCCCCTCTTTAATCATTTCTTTATTACATATTGTATAATAAAATTTCCCAACAGGTAGGAATAGCCATCTGCACATTCCAAAGTCATTTATGGTAAAATTGAATGCAAAGAGAGGCATATGGGAAACTAAGTGAATGATGACTGACATATAGTCCTAGTCACCTGAAAGAGAAAGCATTTCTTAATCAGCAAGACATTAAAAATAAGTAAGAGGCTTAAAAAATCAGAAAAATTGTGTTGTTTTGGGGTTTTTTCCTGGTTATATTTCCCCTACTATTTGCATATTACGTGACCTTGACACAATGCAGATAGGAAGCAGACACAGCAACTTACTGTTCAACTCATTTTCTAAAATTAACCATATATTCCAGTAATATTCAATAACAGTACCTTAGTTATTGAAACTCATAACCTTTTTGCTGCTTTTATCACCTGTGTTATCCATAGGAGATAATTACTGCAAAGCAGCTGGCTGTTGATTTTAGAGAGCATCAATTGTTCTCCTGTCCCAGCTGTTGGCTAATAAGGACAGTCAACACATCTGTTTCAACAGCTGGTAATTAACAAAAGCCTAATTGCTGCAACTCTTTTAACAACAGATCTGTGAAAGAGTAGGGATGTAGAGGAATATTATTTACTCTGTTCTCGGCACTTTCTGTGACCAGTTTCTTTTTTCTTTTTCTACTTTGAACACCACTGCCTTTGTCTGACACACTGAATGGCAGGACAACACAATATGGTAATCCAGAGCTTAAGTTTTTCAGATCTCTGGTGCTGTTTCTTATTGCAACATTTCTTTGCTAAGTTGCAAGATAAAATGGATCAAAAGCATTTTGTGGAGTCTCATACAACGGAGATAATTGACTACAGTATGCTTATGCAATAGGGCTGCCAATCCAGCAGCTTCCGAGAGAAAGTAATGGGTTTCCCTGTTTGTGGATGAGTTTGATAGCTCTGCACTCCTTCCCCAAAAAAGCGTCATCATTCTGCAAGTGGTGGTTATTTAAGAATTCTTCTACTGCGCTTCAGATGCTTTGCAAAATTTGTTGTACAGACTGTTTTTTCTTTCCTCTGATGAGACCCACATATGTTGGTTAGTTTGAAAGTAAATGGCAGGTGGCACCTTGCACTGCAGAAATATCTCAGTGTTTTATCGCTACAGAATTGGAGAGGGAATTGTCTAAATATCTACATTTATAGTATCAGTCATCAAACACTAATTCAAAGATGTTTCTCTTAATTAGACTTAGCCTTGGGTACAGCACACATGTAATTGGAATACTCATCACTAAATAGACAGAATGCATGTATACAAATACAGGGAAATGTTAATCCCATTGAAGTCAACAGTGAACTTCTGTTGGCTTCAATGGGTCAGGATTTTCCCTGCAAAACCAAATTTTCTTAAAAGCCGGAGACAAATTTGGCATTCATTGTGCTACCCATGAAAAGAAAGTATTCAAGCATTAATGGATCTATGGCTGAAGTATTATGCAAGTCAGGCATGTATTACAGATTGTGTGAAAGACTTGAGTCAATAAAAATTTCTAAGAAATAGCATTTAAAGTGGTATTTTGAAGTGATAAACTGATGATGAAAATTGTGATTCTTTGGTAAAAGTTAGTCAAGATCACTTGATTAAACTTGCCTTACTAACATTTCAATTGGCAAATATTTCTGTACACTGAGTTCTTAATTGTCTGCTGGGTATGTTGAAAGGTATAAAAGAAATTCTGCTCAAGTGCTTGCCATTGACAGAATACAGATTGCATAATTAAAAATATTCTGGCAAGACAAGTTTAGTTCAACAGGTGTTCAAATTGAGAAATGTCTAATAGGTGCAGTGAAAAAGTAGAATGCATACTTTGAATGAATAAAAACAAAAGCATTGGCTGAAATTTTAAGATTGTAACACAGGCAAGTGTTTACTGTCTGGGTTTATCATGAAGATCTTTCTGTACACAACAATCTTTGTTGATCAAAATTATTTCTTTAGTGTTGCACAAATAAGAAGAAAGAAATAACCTTCTGTATTAGATTATACTGTGGAAAATTGCTGGAAGATTTGGTAGTAGAGAAAAATGTTTATCTTTTCAGTGGGTTATGTTATTTTAATCCACTAGTTAACAGTTTTTCAGAAAATGATTATGGGTAATTTGTCTCTTTTCTCATTAACTTCCCTTACTCCAAAGAGTACAATATTACTTTTTTCCCCAGTTGAAATGTAGTTGAGTCTGAGTTGCAACAGAAATTTAGGCAACTAAGCACCAAAACATACATAGGAACTGAAAAGAATGTTTTTGCCCAATGCAAAAATCTACTAGAATCTAACGAATAGATATGCAGTAGAAGGTAATATGATTACCTCATAAAAAATTTAATAAATAGATTCTTAACAGAAAGGAGCAGAAATCTTTAGTATCACAACATACTTTTGAGTCCTGAGTAAAGGTAACTCACCTATATCACCAGATCTCGTCCAACAGTATAGCGTCCATAGCAAGCCATGGATGGATCCATCGCCTGCTGATTTGATAGGAAAGTGCCCTCTGTTGAATTTTCTCCTGTACTATTTCTATCAGACAAATGTTTCCTATAAAGACTTAAATGTATGTTCTCACAAACACCGCTATTTGCTTTTCTTACTTTAAGTCCTTACTCTGAGTTCTACTCAGGTAGAAAGCATTGCCATGAGATTGTGAAGAAAGCAAGATTCAGGGAGTTGTTCTGTTCAGAATCAACTACTCAGACTCAGTATGACTGATCCCTTTTACACTGAAACTGTTCCAAACTATCTGTTGAGGATGCTTGCATCACAGGAGACGTGATGGTGGCTTGTTCACAGTGTCTCAGAAATTCATAGTCACTCCAGCTGCACAAGTAGCTCAAGGTCATGAAGCCTACAGCCAGCCTCAAGAGCAGACATGGAGCTCCTGTCTTTCCCAAAAATGCTAGGCATGACATAATCCAGCTGGAAAAAGAACTCAGTCCTTACAGACTCGTGGCTTTTATGAAAGAATTTTAGTTAAATTCTGATTATGTGATTAGACACTGCTGCCTTCTGTGGTAGTACTGTCTGTCAGGAGGTAACAGTCATTCTGTCTCTTTGCGTGAAAGGTTTTGTTTTGGAGACTGTTATCACTTAGCATCTGTTATAAGCTTTGAAGCATAAATTGTTAACTCCTTTTTCCCTCAAGTTACTGCCTTGCATGGTGGTTTTTTCCCCTCTTACGAAGCGTGAATAATTTCAATGATATATTTTCTTATGGAAAGAGCTTTGTGAAATGTTGCAGGGTGTCTCAGTTGGACTGTTTCTGTTGGACTAGTGTCACACTGAAATCAGAGGTGACAACTACAATTAAGTTTAAACAGCAATGAAATGACATCTTCAATGGCTGGTCAAAACCAAGGACTTTATTATAAGGAGGAGTCTGCAGTAGAGGTTGAGTGATGAAGAAAGGTTAGAAGGATTTGCCTGAGGAAGAATTACTCCTGCATCCTTAAAATGGAGGTGTGGGTGACACCTGTTTAACAGTTGAGTGCCTTGCCAGCCTACTGGGAATGAGAGAAAGTCAGATTTATCTATCAACTTTAATCAAGTTTATTAACCCTTTATTAACTGACAAGACCAGTTATCTAGACTAGTCTAGTACCTAGACTAGTAACAAAAATAGGATCAGGGCATGGACTTGCACAATGACATGCAACCATTCTTGCATTCTTTTAGTGAACTCCCTGGCAAGGTTTTAACCCCGTCTCCCAGATGATGCTTTTGGACCATACTGTGTGCTAGGGCCTATGGCCCTTCATTTTGGGAAGGTGAATGGAAGGGAACTTTTGACCATTTTTTAATATGAGTAGCGTCATGCCAGATGGAGAGCCCTGAGAGCTCACAGTTTCTGGCTGCTGCACAGATAAAACATGTCTGGCTGTAATGCAAACTTTTTTCTGTTATTCTGCCAGTTCAGTTCCGCCCCAAACTGGATAAGACACTTTTGGGGCTGAGGGTAAAGTTGTCTTTATTGAATAGAGTCTTTGTTACCAGAAAGCTTCTGAGACAACCTGACATTACCTTTTGGATCCTGTGCTGACAATTTGCTGTTTGTGGCAGATACTGACTTGCAATCATAGGTGGCCAAAGTAATTTTTGTGGACAGTGGGTTTATCGTGGCTGCTGACATTTGAAGCTTTCCCAGAGTAACTTGCCAGTAGGACTCAGACACCACCTGGAAGGTTTCTTCAGCTCACTCCAGCTTACACGGTTGTTTCCTTCTTGATTTTCCCTAAGAAGATTGCCAGTAAAGTTTCATGTATAGTGCAATCATCTTCATGGTATGAAGTCAGGCCTCTCAGAGTTGAGGGAAACATGCCTATTATTAAAGTAAATCAGAGACAGCTTTTATCCTTTGTTTTACGCTTATATTTGGTAACCTGATACATCTTAGTGGGGTGTATCTGTTTTCCAGTCTAGTTTCCTATGAGCCATGAAGAGGTACATAGTTACACCATGCCCAAAACAATATCCTTTATTTTACCTTCAAATAAGACTCTCTGTATTGCTGATGTTTTTCCGTTGTTTATTTGAATTTGCATTTTCCAAATTGATTTTTAGATGAGGAAAAAAGTATGGGATGTCACCAAGGCCAACCCTGAATTACAGAACATGAAGTAATGTTTTCTTTCCACAGCTGTAAACAGCATTTAGTCTGAGAAGTAAAGAAATTAACCTGTGTGAGTTGTTTTCATATAGATTGTAAAGCCATGGCTACTGTGCAGAAATCAGTGTTGTGAATGTGCTTTTCTTTCTCTATTAAAACAAAGTGTTCTTGATTGTTTTCTTTTTATGTTCTTTTCACAGTGTACATTGTGATTTAGTAGTGAGTCAAGTATCTACCTACCTGTATATGGAGTCCTATCTATTTGCTCTTTAAAGCACCCCCAGCTTGTGTTCTTAATAAAATCCCTCCTACTAAAAGGTCAGCGTCTCTGCACATGGCGTTACTTATGTGCAAAGCCCAGTCCAGCTATGAGTGTGTATTTTGGAGCTGTCATCCTCGGAAGTTTTCAGGGACCCTTTTCTCATCCACTATGGTTATATCTTACCTAAAATAAGACTTATAGTATCATTAGGTAGTTATCCATATCCACAGTAGGCATGTATGATGGTATCTCTGGGGTTTTTACCTATGTATGCAAATGAATGGAAACCATAAATGAAATCTTGACCCTGGGAAGTCAATTGCAGTTTTGTGTCAATCTCACAAGGGCAGAATTCCAAATTAATCATCCTCACTCCCTAAATCATTCTTTAAAATAAAATGGTTCCATGTATTAGTCTCACACTCTCATCATATGCCTTGGATTGCCCTTCGAATAGGTAATTTTTCCTGCAATTTTCAGTATATCAGTATACTGCTTGGAAGAAGTATAGCATATTACAAAATAATACTGCAGATGAGGAAGAAAAGACACCTGAGACCAGGTTGCTCAGAGCTCCATCCAGCCTGGCCTTGAACACCTCCAGGGATGGGCCCACTTCCCTGGGCAAATCTGCCTGTAATTTGTGCTTGTAAAAGAGCAAACTGCTTGTTAAATACTGCTGGTACAATGAGCTTCTTCCCAATGTGGTGTGACCACGTAGTACAAGAATAAGGCATCACATCTCAGGCATAATGATATTGTTTGCTTTTATTGTAATAAAATTAACCAGATATATATCTAGTCTTGGTAAAATTGCTATTGTATTCTTTCATTTTCTTTCTCAGAGCAGTAAAAAGCTGTTTGGTGATTTTTTTTTTCCCTAATTGCACAGTCTGTGTAGAATTTTTTGTGACCTATTGCTGTCATCCCAGTCACAACAGGATCTCTTAGAAATGAACAACCATGCAAGCAATGTTCATCTGGTATGGTAATGTATTCTCACTGGGGAATTTGTTGTGATGGAGACAAGAGTCTGAATGTCAGATAGCGACATCTTTTACAAGTCTTCCGAAAAACTCCTTAAAAATATGGAAAATTAGGGGTAGCATAAAGGCTGAGTTGAGGAAGGTGACATAAGATAGACGTGAAGCACAACACTTCCTGAAAATGGCAATTCCATTTTGGACTAAAAAGAAGATTACAGGGTTAAAATTTTTAATTCCAATAAGAGAAAACACTAATATATTCTTTGTAAGGTAAATGAAAATCATACAGGTTAAAAAGCAACTGCTGATGCTCTCACATCATGTATGTGAAAGCCCTTATTTCAGCTCCCTGATCCAAATTTGGCACCCTCAAACATTCTGATGGCTGAATTCTGGAGTTCATCTCCTTTTCCATGATGTATCCCTGTTTGGATCTACTTTTCACATACTTAGCCATTTAATAAAAAAATATCTTTGTCAGTCACGAAGAGAGAAGAGAGGCAATGATCATCACCAGAAACATGGGTAATTCACATGACTTTGGAGCAGGGAAGCATTCTCACTGGGAGGAGTCCACCAGGCTCCCCAGAATGGGTTAATGCAAGAAGCTGGGAGTCAGCATTAGGTTTCTGCATTCAAAACAAATAACCTAATCACACGGCTGAGGAGGAATTCTCTCTTCTGTCAGAAGTCCTGTCTGACATTCCTTACAAATACTTCCATCTAAACCAGTGTATCTTCACAATGCAGTGAGATAATGCTTTTTATTTAAAAAAAAAGTTTCATTACAGATATTTATTTGGACCAACAGTAGTATTAGATTGTAGACTAAAATACTATGATTAATTGTTTCATCCTGCTGCAAACTCATAAAGGTCATGTTTGCTGTTGAGATACCTTCCCTTTGTGCCCAAAGGGTATGTCAACCCGGGTGTGGTTGTGGCAGAGGGTTGGTGAGGGCTGCAACTTAAAGGCTGTTAAGAATTCCCACAATTGCCACCCTTACCCTGAAATTCACACACACAAATAACCCTCAGCTTGTTCTTCATTGTATTTCTTCTAGCTATGCTAATCCTCCACAGCAGGGCAGATCCATCAGGGATCAGTAATACAGTTGCTCCATTTACTCCAAGTTAAGACAGGTTTAGAAAAACTATTTCTGTTAGAAAATTTTGTGTTGAGAAACAACTTTGTATGAATTTCTAATCATTTCAGTTACTATTCCAAACTTTTCCAGCTCAGTTTATCTCCCAGAAGTTTTATTTGGTGAATATTGAAACCTGCATTTCAGACTTCAAAAGTAAAACATTTAATTTTTATATTTTAAATTTGGACTTATTATTGTTCATTATGTATTTCATGATGTGTCAATATTTTCTAACAACTACTATAGTAAGTTCTAATTTTACCTTTTAATTTTTAAAGTAATTAAGGCCAGCTGATACTTAAATGCAAGTTGAAACATTTTATCTAATTTTCTAGGTCAATGTGTCCCTTTGGTATTGTAATGAAACAATTTGACACTTCAGCACTGTGATTTAAAAAAANAAAAAAAAAAAAAAAAAAAGAGATTGCTTAGTGTGTTATTAGAGTGCTAGCCATTTTCAGTCCTCTCGTTAGCTGGAGTCTTTTTCTTGACCCTGAAAACCTCTGATCCCCTAATTAATGAGACAAGTGCTTATATTCTTTTCTAGATCAAAGCAACACCTACTTCTATTGTTGGTGAAACAGTTTGATATGTTGACACTTTGATACAGAAAATAAGATGAGCTGTTGTAATCTGCACTAAGTAGCAGCTGCTAACGTAAAAATAACAGAACGGTTAGAAGCTGGATCTCATATGTGTCACAACATGACCTGCTCTCTCAGGCAGTATGTATTTCTCTTACTGACATGATGTGTAAAATGTAAAAGCATTAAAAATAGTGTAAGATTAAAATATTTCTTCAGTTGTTTAAAAAAATTTTTTTTACAGAGTTGGGTGGTTTTTTTGCATGTTCATTCTATTCAGAATGAAAGAAACCTTTATTTGCTTTCCCAATCTCCTGCTGCCTGGAGAAGACACCTGAGCTCTTCCTATCCAGCTAGCTTGCTAATATCAGCAGAAACATATTTCTTCCTCAAGAAATGGGAGCAATTCTCTGTTGTCTGTTTGAGGCTAAATTCCACTTCAGACTCCAGATAACGTAGGACCTAAACCGGAAAGACATCTTACTGCCATTTTTCCCCTTCTCCCCTGTGCAGCTCTGCCAAATGTAAATGACTGATAAATTGTAGAAATTAGCTTGGAGACTCCTCAGATTTCCCACCCAACCTTCTTCTAATCCACAGGAATATGCTGTGTCAGTAGAAACCAAGATGTTGGTAGTGACTATTACTGAGGAAGGGAATACTCTTGCGTTAACATGCACCTCCGTCAAGCAAAGGGAAATTGTACTGGGTAGAAAGAGTGCCCATTCTAATTGAGTCAGTTATAATTTCCATGCAAATAAAGTACAAATAAGTTGTCCACAAGAAGGGTGCTTTTTAAGCAAGGAAGTTAGGTCTTAGAAAACAGGAGATATAAAGACAAACGAAAATTGCCTGAGGTTAAGCCAAATTTGCCCTTGGAAAGGAAATTGAAACAAACAATAGTGTAACAACTGAAATGAGAACAAGGAAAGAGGAAATATGCCACTGGTCTGGGAATGGCATGGAGATTAGGGGTAATTCTGGGTTAGGTCTGAAAGCATGTGATTTTTATTTTTGCTTCTCTCAACATTGGGCAATGAAGATGCCAGCTGTTAGGACAAGGGTTAAGAAAAGTGAATGTATGCAAACGGAGTACATGGTAGCTGTTCAATAGATTATTGTGCTTGCATTGGGTTAATAGATGGTTTCCATCCCCAGCTCTGAAAGAGCTGGTACCTGAAATTCCAGGAATGATAGTAAAGTTCTTTAATAAATCTTATGAGGCTGTGTGCAGTGTAATATGACAGGGAATTAACAGAGACAGCATCTATATTCAGAAGGGCAAAAAATGTAATTTTGACAACTGCAGACCAGTTAGTCTTTATTGTGAGGCTTCAGAGTAAATTTGGAAGGAAAATGCTTTTAAAGCATGGATCCATCAAGAGTGAATTGAAGTACAGTTTCACACTAGAATGATCATGCAAGAATTCTTCTTTGGTATGATAACTGGTTATTTAGACAAGGAAACTTTTTTAGTATAACCTGACACATAAGCTTATAGGTTGTGCCGTATGGAAAATTATTAATTACAGTGGGGAATGTGTATATTGTTATTTTACAAGCAGGCACAAGCTTGGGAAATGCCGCTTGCTGCTCGCTGGGTTCACCCAGCGTCTCTTGTTTGGAAGAATGGGCACATTTAGCTCATGTCTGTCTGCAAAATGTCATGTACCCATGAAGGAGATGAGGGATTAGTCAAAGGCAATAAGGAACTAGTTAGCAGGAAGGCAGCAGCAAACAGCTTTGAAGGAAGAACTGTTAAGGTCCAAGGATTTCACTAGTGGAATTTCTCTCCAATTTCTTACCAGCTGGTGCTGAACCAGTTTTCTGTAATGCTGTCATTGAGAGCCTTTGGCATGAAGAGCAGCGGTGTACCAACAAAATTGCTAGATGATACAGAGCAGGGAGTTGTTTTTAATAAGGCGTGGAGATATTATTAATTCAAAGTAGGTTCAAGCTGTCTTGCAGAAAGATTGGGATGGCCTCAAGTACTGGAAAAAAAAAAAAAAGCAGTGGGGTGGAATTTTGGTGCCAAGTGTAAGGTATTATCTTTTCAAGATGAATAAGAGTTTCCACTGTCAACTGGGTAATACCAGTTTGCAGGAGAATAGGCTGGAAGGTGACTGTGAGCAAAAAGAATACAAGAATGTGTCAGGTAAGAGGTTTCCACTGGCATTAGTACAGAGTACTAAGGAGACATGTGTTTAAATTGATCAGGGTAATGAAGGGCCTGCTTAGTGAGAGGTAATGGAAAAGGTTGTTTGTTTAGCCTATCTCAGAAAGGAAAAATAAATGCTTATTATAAATATATATATATATATATGAATATATATGTTGTCTATAAATGCATGAGAAAATAAATCAATTGAAAATAAAGCTATGAAACTTTATTAGTCAAGTTAATTGTGGTTTTTTCCCCTTCTATTGGATATTGAAAAGTCTTACAAAAGCCACCTCTCACACAAAGGTGAGGTTCCAAAGAGAACCTGACAGCACAGGATGCTGTGTGTTCTTACCTCTTTCAATTTACATTAGAGTTGAGGCTGCCCATGTTTGTCCTAGTGGTATTAGAAAAGATAAAAACTACTTTTACCCTCTCTTTTCCTTTGCTTATGTCTTGTATTTTTGCAGACTTTGTGGTAAGAAAACACATAACGTTGTTCCTTTAAATGTTTTGAAGCAAAAGCAACAGCAAAAACATCAGTACTGAGATTTTCTTTAGTTGAGATCAGCTATTTTAAGTTTGATGGGTAGCAATTAGATTTTATATTTAATTGGAAAATTTAAATTTTCACCAAATAACTGCTAAAATGCGAAATGGGCAAGTAAAGAAACAAGAATTCTCCTTTGCAGGAAGGTAGATAGAGGGCTGGAGGATGGGAAAGGATCTATCCACATTAAACCAAATATGAAAGTGTAGGAACTTCTGGACAAAACAAAATCTTCAGAAATATTTTTCACAGTATCCAAGAGATCAGAATACCCTTTCAGGGTTAAATAGGAACTTTGCTGAGAGTGACACCTATACCAAAAGGTGACCAAGCTCACCTCTAAAGTGACCTTTTTAGGGGAAACCACCACCAGAGGAACCTGAGTGTAATTCTTCTTGCTTCTTTACTTTCCAAAACAATTTAATTAAAACAAATCCGTTTCTGTGAAAAGTTCTGATTTCCACAGCTTGACATTTTCCAAAGGAACAATATTTTGTTAAAAAGTTCTCAAGCAGCTATTGTTATTACTAGAGGTGAGCTCATGCAGGATTTTTGCCATATGCACTATGGATGGATTTCAATATACATGTAGGAGTCTTCCAAATTCTTTATGGCAGAGCAGATGCCATTATTTTAGTTAGCAATTTAACTTTGTGATGGGCACTGTTTTGCTTTCTTTCTTCTAGTGAAGGAAGACATCTCTGCCTTGGGAGGATATTTGACTCATTTATTTGTGTTTACCACCCTTCAGGCCTGTGAACAATGGGTCATTTTGTCGCATGGCTGCATGCTGTGCAGAGAGACTCTTGTGCTTGGATTTTTGTTGGTCTCATGAAGCTTCCTACTATCAACTCCACTAGAAGTTACTGAGGAGGCTAACAAATGTCTATTTTTCTTCCCTTCTCTTTTTGTAGCTCTTGGGTTTGTTGGGTTTTTTTAAATCCAAAGAACCTGATTCTGCTGTTATTTTTTTGGTACAAACTCAGATGCAAACCCAATCAAATCAGTGCAGTTTTTTCTGCTGAAAAACTGACATAAATAATTGTCTTAAGACTCTAGTGACTCTGACTCTTGTCTTGAAAGGCAAGTGGAACATTAGGTGTATTTTTTATGATAGTTCTCCAAAGAGACTAGCCGTTAATCTCTCTGAGTAGGTGTGTCAGCTGCAAACATTTCCTTCCAGTCTACCATTTCAATCACACTTCACAGTACACTGAAAATTGGCAAGGATGTTAATTACTGGCCTCTAGAACAAACCACCTACTTTGATTCAAACGTGTTTTCCAATTTTTAAAAATGTTGTTTCACCTACAGAACAGTATAATTACAGAAAATAGCTTGGTTTGGCTAACATCTTGTGTTCTGTGAGTTCTGCTTGCAAGGCAGCAAGCTACACCAGGCAAGAGGCTCACCTGCAAAGGATTTTAACCTCTTGCTGACAGAAGTTAGGGCTTGCCAGCATGCAGTACATTGTTTTCAGTATCAGAAGCTCAAAACCACTGTCACTCAGATGTTAAACATTAACGCTTTCTGCTTTTAAAGCTAAAGGAACGCCCCCCATATAGTAAGAAAGTTTTTATTCACCAGGGAACTTCCTGTTAAAATTTTATGGATGTCTCTTACAGGAGCAATTGCAGCAGGGTCCTGTACCTGGGCAGTGCAAAACCCTGGGTGCAACATGACCCACCAAGCAGCACGGTTCAGAGACTGCTTGTGTAGCTGCATTTGTGCGATGTTGTGTTCAATAAAATTTGCCAGGAATCAGCCAAATATCCAGGACGTGATTAATCAACCAGCAGAATGAATTGCCCATAGATGACTGGGAGTTGACAGTAAACAGTAAAACACCTGCCTTGAAGACTTACAGTCTTAAGAGACAAACAGGAAACAGAAGCAAGTGGGAGCCCTGTTTTAGGAGAGAGATTTTGAGGCATACAGGCAGAGTTGTTCATGATTATACAGTGAGTTTGGCAGACTTCGAGGCTGAACTACGTGCATTTCCCTTCATGGGTTTGTAGCTCATATAACAGGTCTTTAATTTACCAAGAAACTTTTCCGCAACACTGTCCTGAAGAGTTGGCAGAATCCACAGTTGGCATTTCTCACACATGTGCCTCTTGGTTAAGGGCCCTACAATTTGTACAATTAATAACTTACACCATGAATTAAAAACATTGGAAAACAGCCCAGTGCTCAGGCTCATGTGTCAAGGAATTTCTGTGGAAGGCTGATCTTATTTGTTGTTACAACAATAAATCATCCGCTGATTTAAAAATAATTTATATGGTACCTGGGCCCTCAAGGCAGTCCTGCAGTGCTATTGAAACTGGACTTTTAAAATTAATAGTGATTAAGCTGTAGACCCATATTAAATATGCATGAATACTTATTTCTCCCTGCCTCTCTCCTCTAAGGCTTGTTGGGGCTGGCTACCTTCCTGACTTACAAGCCACATGCTGCAATTTCCATTATAGTCATGAGTCACACTCCCTTCAGTGTGAATCAAGGATGGGAGGGGGAGTGTCCAGTGGGGTTCACAGATGGGAGATGACAGTGATTGCTCAAGAATTCCCTCACCCCTCTATAAACCAGATCCTGGCTGAGAATGCACCCAGATCCCAGCGTGTGCTGTCGGTGCCAGTCTCTGCAGTCCCTGCTGGCTCATTGCCCGCCACTGCTCCGGGTCCTGGTTATCCGGCAGCGCTTCTGCTGCTAACATCAGCCAGGGGCTGCCACCATGGAACTGCCCTTAACAGCCAGGGAGCCATGTGCAGACCAGAGTCATGTGTCAGTAGTTCATGGCCAAGGGCCTTGCTTCACTTTCTATATGTTGGTCAACAGTTTTGCAGTGTAGCAACACATATATATCACATGAAATATGTTTGCTGATAACCACTTGGCTGAACTGAAGAGTTCTAACCTTAGGTATTCAAAAAACTTACTATATACATGGGAGAAGCCATTCAAAACATAATTCTGCTAGGGAAAAAAAAAACTAGAAACAACTTCAATGCTAGAAAAAGAAAGAGTATCTGATAAGAATTAAATTGGCTGGGATAGTGCTCGTTTTCTTCCTGGTAGTTCTGTTTTAGATTCAGTATGCAAATAATGTTGATGACTGATGTTTTAGATGTTGCTAAGTGGTGCTTGCCCTAAGTCAAGGACTTTCAGTGTTTCCTGCACTGCCAGTGAGGAGGTACACAAAAAGCTGGGAGGGAGCATGGTCAGGACAACTGACCAAAGTGGCCAAAGGGACATTCTGTGTGATATAACATCATGCCCAGTATATAAAATGGGGGGAGTTACCAGGAATGGGTGTAATCACAGCTCAGGAACAGCCTTTGCATTAGTCAGCAGGTAGTGAACAGCTGTATCGTGCATCACTTGTCTGTCTTGGGATTTATCTCCCTCTGTCCCTGTCCTTTTTATTACAATTACTTGTATTAGTATCATTATTATTATTATTATCATTATCTTTTACTTTGTTTCAATTATTTAACTGTTCTTATTTCAATCAACAAGTTTGATTTTCTTTTCTTTCCTGTTTCTCCTCACCATGCCATCAGTGGGAGGAAGGGGAAGTGACCAAGCAGCTGCATGGTACTTAGTTCCTGGCTAGGGTTAAACCACAACACTACATTACATAACAGTATAACTCTGAGTGTGCAATTATAGTGGTTGAAATGATTGCACAGACTGATGTGTTTTCAAAAAAGCATGGATATTCTGAATAAATTGGTTATCGGTTGTTTATCATTTTGCAGGCAGAATTGATAGCTTTGCAACAAGAAAAGGAAGCTGCTCTTCAACAGTGCAAAAAACTAGAAGAAGAAATCCAAACATTGCGTGTTCATTACAGGTAAAGTTGATTGATTCTAATATGAATGAGTGACTCACAGGGGAAATTTTCTGTACAGTGTCTCACTGAGTGAAGAAATGGCTTTATCAAATAGGTATTTGTTGGAAAAATGTGAATACATCAATGAATCAAAGGCTGCATTTCTGCTTTACTGCTCACCAACCATCTCTTTGAAATAGGAGTCCCTTTCTCATAGCCTGAATTTTGTATTAGTTTCTTCGAAAGGAAGTGAAAAGTTGGTGATGGTTGATTTTCACACTAAAAAGCTGTGCTAAGGCAATGTGATCACTTAAAAACACATGGACAAAAGAACCAGATTACATAAATGCTTGTTTCTTCCCTGATTGTTTGCATATACCTTAGTCAATATAGATTTTAAAATAATAAAATCTGTAATTCTGAAAGACTGTTTTCTTCTTCAACCCCAATATATGTGCCTTTTAATTCCTTATGTTATGTAGCAGTATGTAGAATGAGAGAAATACCCATTCTCATTAATTTAGGTGGGCTGCACTGAACATTTGCATGGATCAGTGGGTTTTAGTCCCTAAGGAAAAGCTCTGTGTGGTCCAGTGAAGGAGTTAGGTTGTTTTATGGAGTGATGTTGGGTTACAGCTCTCATTTCATCCTGACCTCCTGTGTGAGAGGGGATACAGAGCTGCCAGCAGGTTAAAGGCAGGAGAATTGGCATCAACACAGCAGAAAATTGTGAATCTGAAGGCTGAATGTCTGTGATGAGGGATGTGGGCTACAGAGGTAAATAATAAATATAGTGTGAATACTATACTCATTGGAAATAAAGAGGACTAGTTATTTATGTCTAAAAAGCATTTGCAATAGCAGAACTGTGTATGTTTTCAGTGTTTCAGCATTCAAAAGTGAAAAATACTTGGGTTTCTAGAGGTTTTTCAAATTTCCCCTTCTCATTAAGTTTATTAAAACCTTGGAGGGAAGTTTCAAAAACAACTTTTGTTCCTAAATCTCATAGGCATTTATTTAAAGCCTGTTAATAGTGAATAGAAACCCCAAGCAATTTGTGATTATTGCATTTAATGAATTTGGTCAGCATTTAGTGTGTGCACAAATTATGGTATGATTTACCAAGCTAGAAAGAATTTATTATGGTGCCCTTATTACTCATTGGAATAATTTAAAAACTGAAATGCAATTTTTTTAATTGATATTTTAGAAATTAAGAATTTGCTTGTGTCGGTCTGTGCACATTTTAGGAGGCTTTTCACTGATTTTTGAGTTATATTTTTGGCATAGTCTATCGAGTTTGCACTAACATACAATGTTTAATAAGTATAGTAGGCAGCAATGGCCATTTACTTGTGTAAATGCTTTAAATCCCAGAAATATTAGCAATAATGACTTGCAGGAATCAGCATTAGCATGTACCATGTTATTAACTTATAGCTCTTAATTTGAACAGTCAAAATTTCACTGTAAGTTGGCTGACAGCATTTGCAAAATCTATCTTAAGATGTGGAAATGCTCACCTGATTATCCCCTGGGGCAAGAACTGTTGTATCACTACTGATTTGTACAAGTTATAACATCTAAAGTAGAAGATTTTATCTCCTACCTACCTCGCTGTTCTAGAGGCTGATGTGTTCTGAAGTGGACCCACAGAGTGACTGATTGAGGTTGGCAGGGACTTCTGAAGGTCATCTTGTCCAGCTCTGCTCAAGCAGAGCCACTGAGACCTGATTGCCCAGGTCCAGAGGGGTTTTGAATGTCTTTATGTATGGAGATTCCACAACCTCTCTGTATGGAAACACTGTCTTAAGCATACAAAGACATGACTTGAAAAGCCAGAGGCCACCTGGAGCTGAACCTGCAAGGGTTGTAAAAGCCAACAAGGGCTCCTATAAGTGCGTAAGCAGCAACATTTGATGTCTCAGGCCTATCTTTTGACTTGAAATTAATTGATTGAAATTAATTGATTAGAAATTAATTGCACCATTATGAGAATTCTTATTAACTTCTTAACATTTTGGTTACAGTTTCCTTTAAGTTACATGAATGTCTGCAGTCCTTGTCATCCAACAGTGTGACAGTACTTTAAGCATATGCCAAATGAGACAGGAAGGAATGTATGTCACATATCCATAAAGCTTTGGGAGCTGTACCAGGCCAAGGGTGGGATGGCTGCAGTAATTATGAATGACAAGGTAGACAGTGCATTTCCCAAGCCATCCCAAATGAATGAAAATTTGTACTCTGTTTTGTATGTGGAAGGGACGCATGTATGGATGTCTGCTGGGTCTTTTTATTTCCTCATAGTACTTGCCATGCTGTGGTAGTCTAGAATAAGTACTGGGAGTGTTTTTAGACAGTCTGTTTTGAACTGAGGTGGAAGTTTGCTGCTTTGATCCAAGTGAGTTAGCTATATGATTTGCTGTTCAAGACTGCATTCCCTAGAGTTGCTTCTCTTTTTTGGATTTCAGAATTCCCCAGTGAGCAAAATATAGCCTTCCACACATGCTCCAGTCTTCATCAGAACTGTAAAGCTGCAATGTGACAATGCCGGGTGCACATTCCCTTCACTTACTGCTCTCTCATGTCTTCGCCAGATTTTTACACTTTCTGTCTTAAACCCCAGCATGACAGGGGCTTAAGAATTTTGGCCCATTTGGTGAGTTCTCCTTTTGCTCTTAGGTCTTCCCTAGCCTTACAAAAAGCATTTCTCCTACTTTACTCTTTTTCTCCTTTTTCTAACTGAGATTCTACAAGTCGTGCTTTACGAATGCTACTCCCCAATTTAGTGTTCCCACTGAGACTCTCCAAACCACTTGGCCACTTGCTCATTCCCCCCTTCTCCCTCCCGCTTCCCCTGCAACAGGATGGAAAAGAGAATTGGAGGCACAGAAGGTGAAGATCAGGAGTTGAGATAAGAATAATTTACTGGAAACATCAATGAGACGAGAAAATGAACAGTAACAGCTACAATATTAATAACGAAAGTGTACAAAAAACAGAGTGATTCACATGCACAATTCTCACCCCAACCCAACCACAGCTGCACTGTCCTGATGGGAAGGAACCCCTTCTCCCCTCCACTGGAAAATGTCATGAGGTGGTATAGAATATCCTCTGGGTCATAGCCATGCCCCCTCCTGGCTACTGCAAAAACTTACCCTGTGCTGGTCAGAACCAGGACACTACATCATCCTTTAACTTAGAAGAAGCAAATTTAAGAAAGCAAAAACAAATAAACAAAACAAAACCAACAACAACAACAAAGGAAACCAAAAAAACTAGAGGCTCAGATTAAAGCGTACAAGTGATACCTACATCACTTGTGCCTTAACACACAATAGCATTTTAAGGATTTGGTCACACAACTAATGATGTTGTGCAATATTAACTATTTTGGATGCATACATGTGTAAACAATTACATTAAAATGTGCATTTTTATACCAATCTGACTTTCACTAACATTAGTATAATCCAGGAAAAGCAAAGGATCGTGTTATCATACAAAATCACGGGAGAGATACTTAGGTCCAGAATATCTGTATGTGTGAAGTAAGTACACAAAGGCATGCCTAAAGGAGGAAAACAAGTGGAGACTTTCAGGGGAAAAAAAAAATCCCCTTTTATTTTCTCCAGAGGAAAGATTCTTGGTATCTAGAATACTGCATCCAGTTTTGGATGCAGTAAAAGTAAAAGTAAGACATCTATAAATTGGAGCAAGTTTGACAGAGAGCAACTGGTACAGTCAGGAAGCCATTGCATTTGCAATGTAAAGAGAGACCAAGGGTACTGCTCTTGTACAGCCTGGGAAAGAAAAAATAATCCTTTCTTTGTTGGCTCCAGGGAGACCTAATGGCAGCCTGACAGAGTCTGTGCAGAGTTTGTCAAGAAGGGTGGCCTCTTCACAGTGCTCCATGACAACAGGGTGAGAAACAACTAACTTGAATTGAAACAAGAGAGTCTCAGACAGGTTACAAGGGAAAACTTGTTCACCACAGGGGCTGTCCATCATTGGAACAGGTTGCCAGAGAGGTTTTACCATCTCCATCCTGGGAGATTTCCAGTGTCTAACGTGATCAAGTCATGAACAACATGGTGTGATCTTGTATTGATATCACTTTGAGAAGAAGTTGGGTTGGACTAGAGACTGCCAGTGATGGCTTATTCTGCAGTTCTCTGATCTGGTAGCTGCTGCTACCATTGAAGACGTTCATTATTTTCCCTCCAACTGTGAAAGAAGTCTGTGTTGTAAACTACACTTCTTTTCAGGTGAAGTGAAAAGTGAATCCTAACTGAAACTGGAGCTACATGGAAAGCCACAATGGCCTAAACCAAAATTAAAATGAGCTTTTGCAGATATAATGAGGAAACATTTATTTCCCTCTGAATTCTGACTTTCTGAAAAGAAAGCATATCCCAGGACCATTTCAGTCTTCTTTAGAAGGGACAGAAAAGTGAAATGGAGTTAAAAAGGAGAAAGAATCTAATTCAGATACATAAGGAACAAGAAGCTGGCTACAAATAAAGTTTGGCAAGTTCTGTGCTTCTGTTTGCCCTTCTTGTGTTGTCTCTGTGTCAAGTTTCAAAAAGAAAATTGCATTTTTCTGGATGCTAACTCAACAATACGTACTAGAAATTAAAATTTGCATAACAGTTAGGAATAGCATAGAGTTTCTATCTTACTAATATAATTGTTTCAACACAGTGCTCTTTAAGCTAGAGATTAATGCAAATCATAAGATCCTTAGTGGACAAAGAAGGCTATATCCAAATAACCAGTTTTGAAGTACATGGGAGTGTTAATCCCACTACCTCTTTCTCACATACCTCAGTTGTTTGAACATCATCACAAGCTTTTTATTTGCATATTTTTCAGTTATGTGATCTGTCCAATTTTATAACCAGGTTCCTTCTTCCCCCAGATTTATATGCTGAGTGTGACACCATATGGTATGGGATATGCCTTTGGTCAGTTGGAATCAGGTGCTCCAGCTGTGTCTCTATCCAGCTTCTTGGGCACTCCCCATCTGCTCACTCCTGGAATGGTGTGAAAAGCAAAAAAGGGCTTGACTCTGTGTGAGCACTAGGCAGGAATAACTGAAACATCCATGTGTTAGCAACACTTTTTCTTCAACACAAATCCAAAATGTAGCCCTATACCAGCTACTATGAAGAAAATTAACTGTATCCCAGTCAAAAGCAGTATAATGTTGCAAAGTAATTGGAATCTGTAAGTTATGGTGAGTATGGGAGGAAAAGATGCCTTATTTTACAGTTATGTGATGTTTCTCAACAATGAAATAGAAGATGAACTTCAGTAAGGCTCCTTGTACTAATAAGTACAATTACCTGAAATAATTATTTTTAGATTCAAACTTTCAGTTAATATGGGCAGCTTCTCTGCATGCAATGCCAGAAGTTTTCTTGCTCCCTAACCAGTTGTAGCACTTTCTAAGTTAAAAACTATTGAAGAGATTTAACAGAATTTAAATCTACAAGTTTCAATGCTTACAGTATTTCAGTTGGAAGACTTGGAATTCATGTTTAAGTGGAACAAGCAAATGGTCTAAATAGCAGTTGATTTTATGGAGGTCCATATATTTTTCCCACAAAATCTCTTGTGAAATGACACGGAAGTTCATTTTTTTAAAGACTGAGATTGATGAATGTGAAAGTAGGAAATCAAGAAGGTTTTTTTATTATTTCCCCAAATGAAGGACTTACAGGTGCAGCAACAAACTCAATTTTAACGTTAATTACAGAATTGAATCACCCTGTAACAGGAAAAATAGATGAAGAAATATATTTTGTAAGCCATTACTTCTAGTCCTGGATAAAAAGACTTTTCTATTCAAGCTTTGGTTACAGTTGTGCGTGTTTAATTTACTTCCATTCTATAGTTTCATGACTGATGTTATGGAATATAATACTCAGATGGTGCTATTTCAACCATGCTCCATGGGCTCTGTATGGATATGGAATGGTGTAATTCTTGCTATTAGAATGTTGCCCTCATTCTAGTTTTAAGGGCTATTAAAAACTATAAATTATTTCTACCTAACAGTCAATATTCATCTTCACAGCCACTGCAGTAGCAAGTCAGAGTACAATAAATAGCCTAAATAGTCAGATTCCTGTACTCTGACTGACCCCTGCTCAAACATTTCAGCCTGTTTGTTCTGCCATCTCTCAATTTTCTTCAGAGTTCTCTCAGTCTAGATTTCCTTCAGGGGAACACGATATGTAGCAGAAGATTGGGCTGCTCTAACATCCAGTTTCAAGTGAACTGGAACCCATTTACAGTGGGCTTAGTGGAGCTGCAGCCACTAATGCAGAGTGGTGATCTCAGTCCTTCCTCTAAAGCAATAGCAGACTACTTTGAGCACCTGTCCCAGCAGTTTACCTCAGAGAACTGGTCTTTTCATACCTGTTTTTTTTTATCTCACTTTTTCAGTTATGGCCGTTGACTCATTTTCCTGCTCTTTTCATCCTGTCTGCTTGCTTCTGTTCTGGCAGTTGCTGTCATTGTTTCAGTACTACATGCTTTAGACGTAACATGGTGTAATTACAGTCATTAAGAAGAATGACCAAGTAATAGTATCACTGTAAACCACACAGTTCTTTTTGAAGAGCAGTTTTGGGGAGATCGTGGAGAAGACAGTGGTTGTGTTTTAAGTATTCTTTGTCCTTGCAGCAGTGATTTCTATTTTATCAAAGAGTTTCAGACATGTGACATTAAACATAAACCTTCAGCTAAATAAATTTCCCACTTACAAGCACAGAAGAGGTTCTTTTTTATACCAAAGAGATGAGGCGCTTGGATATGCAGTGGGAGACTGTGAAATAAATGTTTTGGAGGAACCTAACCTGCTCCAGTTTGATGCAGCCAAACATATAGAAAGCAATGACTCTGTAAGGGAGCACTAAGGTTTTTGTTTGTCTTCTGTTATAACAAAGAAAAAGGGAGGGACCATCTTTCTGTTTGTTTATTGAACTGAGTGTTAAAATTAGTAGAAAATTGGAGTGGAGAAACACTGCTGTCTTTAAATCAGATTGGTTGAAACCACATCTTCTCTCAGCAACCCATGGAGGTTTCAGTGAATTTTTAGTCGATTTGTGGTGAGGGGAACAAACACCCTGATAATTTGGACCTGGGATTTTGAATCTGTGTGTTCAGTCTTCTCTTCCTCTGGTTTGTGCCACTTTCCAGTGAGGTGCTGCAGCCCCAAAAGAATTGGGATTTTAGGTGGGTATTTCTCACTCTGTAGTCTCGTAAGCGTTTTCCCATGAGTAAGGCCCTATGTCCCCAATGACTTCTTTCCTTTGTCACTTTATTGCTTGTGCAATCACAGCTCTTGCTAATGTTACAGGAGATAAAAGTCCAAGGTTTGGGGGCTGTTTCATGAACTGGATCAGACAGCCGAAGGGGGGAAGACTGATCAGTGAGCTGCTCTGCATTGGAAAGCAGCTGCATGAAGTTTTACTGGTGCTGCTGAGATGGCTGTATTTCTCAGTGGCTTGGTGCAGGTGAGCCGTAGAGGCAGAGCCCTCCCTTGTTATCTTTGCGTATTTCACACTTTAATGAATTTATTATCCTTCTGTCCCTGCCCCATTCCAAGACTTCTTGTTCTCCTGCTTGGAATTGATTATTGTCTCGTTTTCTGCATTTATTCAACTTTCTAACAATAATATAGTCAGAGAGACTGACTTTAGAAATAAATCTGTGGATAGAAAAATTCCTTGGGAGCATGGCAGACCACACTCACATCCATTCTCCAATTAGTATTTGACCACTTGCAAAGAAAAGGGATGGTGGAGAGAAACTCCAGTATGTACCATAGGCTTGGTGTTTACAGTGGCAGTTTGGCAAGCAATGAAAAGGCAAAGCAGTATCTGAACCTGTTGGGGGCTGAAGGGTGTCCTTTTTTTGCCCTCCAATGAAATATTTTAGCCATCAGTGTGCTCTTTAAGCTTTCTTGTCTCTCATTCATTCAGAAACACACCAAAAAAAATACTTTTGAATGTTTTGCTTGTTGCCCTGACATGATTTTGAAAGTTTTCCTATCTCACTGGGAAAAAAAATTTAGCATGAAAAAACAATTTCCAACCCAGCTTTAGTGATTTATGAAAACTTTGAGAATGAGGAAGCACTGAACTGTCAAAGATCCAAAGCACCTAATGAAATAACAAGCAACCTCATGCCATCCCTGCAACCAGAATGTAGTACACTCAAATTGCCTTGTGCTGCTGTTGGATTGGTCTGACCTACACTTTATGAAATCTTTGTGCCTGATGTTTCCAGGGGCTGGCTCTTGGCCTTCAGAGGTGCCTTGCCAATAGAAACACTAAGCAGCAGGCCTGATGAAGCTGCTTGAATACGGACTGGAGCGCCTAACACGCTCTATGATGCAGTTTTAATTTGCACCATGCACTATGCCAATTCCACTACTGCTGCTGTTACTGGGTGTTATAGTGGCAAAGTTTCTTAAGTTTTTCAAATTAGTTGAGGACCAACCAGTCACTTTTTGTGCCAAGTACATTAAGGCTAGAAGTACTCCTCAGGTCCTTATACTGTATTGCACCGGACTTGAGCTGACTTCTCTAGTTATTTGCTGTCGTGGGGTAATGTGAACTAAAACAACATTTACTTTGTCGTTTTTGCTGGGATGGGCCTTTTCACATGAGTTTCTGTTCTTCTCTAAAAGCAATGATTTGCTTGACAGAAAAGAATTCCTTGCTGTTGGATGCTGATATGGTCTCACGACTCTGTATACAGGGCCCTACTGGCATTATGTTCACAGCTGTCCTTTGCCTGGCTGATTCCTTCACCTTCTTTTTTACCTCTGCTCTCTGTGATTTTTCTGTTATGACTTCCTTGGTTTCTCAGTGAGCTGAAAGTCTAGGAGGTGTAACTTTGTTCCGTGCTTGAAATAAGCACATAGTTAGAGATGTCTAGGAACCGTTTTTCAGAGTCATTAAAGCGTAATAAAATTGAGTTCTTGGAAGGTTTAAAGTCTCTGGAAGAACTACCTGCAATCAACCCACTGACTGCTACTGCTAGTTTGGAGTAGATAGCAATACAAAGTATGAAACTCCTGTAGAAATACTTGTAAAAATTAAGATGATGAGATCACTGAAGTTAATACCTATTCTATACAATGTAAGAATACACAAAATCAAAATTGGAGAATCTCTAAAGAGCATATGCAGGATTATGAAATCTGTTATCTGGTAGAAAGGGTGTGTGGCCAAAGGCTACATATTCTGATTCTATCATTGAAATGTTGAAATGCTGGATGAATACAAATTAATCACATCACTAAATTCTGCTTCAGCTGCTTTATTTGTATAAACTGAATAAGAAGTTTTACCCTTTTGCATAACACCTTTAGAGACGATGAAAATGCAGGTACTCTTGCTTTAAAATGAGAGAAGGAAAACAGATACAGAATAAGAAGCGGCCCTCTCTAGAGCAAGTTAAAGAAACACAGGAAAACCTTGCGTGTAATAAGAGCTATTTGGAAGACAGATTTTCCCATGAGAAGTTAGGAAGAAAAATCTAAAAGTGTAAAAGAAGAATTTGGCTTGCCCTATAAATATTGTATGAAAGGGAATTCTTTTGTTATTAATATGATATTTAGAAATAAAGTAATAACATTGTCAGGAGGACTTAAAATGCCATTTCATTTTATGTTGGTTTTTCACAGGACATGTTTTTATGTTAAAATGTCAATTCAATAATTTCAAAAAATCTTGATTTTGATGTGCTTCAGTTCAGTTCTCTTCTGCTGAAGATCTGAAATAAAATGGCATTTCAGTTTGAAATACTAAGGTGAAAGAAAACTTTTCACTTAGAAATGTGCCACAGGAAGACAACATATTTTTTTGTGTTGGAATTTACATTTCCAAATAAAAAAAAATCTTTGGTGAGAAGACTTTCTACATGAGCAATTTTCAGTCAGTGCTAGACACAACATTGCTTTTCTTACTCTGCGCTTAACACTGCTTGCAGTGAAAAAATGTTAGGGAGTATCTAAGAATGCAGGTGGCAGAAGAAGTCCTCTGCCTGTCTCAGAACACAAAACAGAAGGCTGCCCACCTGTTTTGTTTACAAAGAGAGAAGTCAGGAGTAAGGTATTTTCTTTATTCAGTTCCTGTCTAAGCTTAGAGCTTTTGTTTAATTGATACATGTGTGTCATGGTGATGCCTTTTACTGGAAAAATTTCCATTTTAACTTCCTATTCACGAGCTGCTTATCTAACTAGTGTGATAGAGTTCTTGTGTTTTGGAAGGTTTTTAACCTGTGTCCAGCGTTCCATAACGATGTGTTACTCATCTGGTATGGGTAGTTCTTCCAGCATAGGTGTGAAAGCTGTCATTTTTTAGGAGAGTAGAGACTAACTTGGAAGTTTCAGCCACAGTTTTCCAGTGAATAAGTGGCCCTGCTGGGATTTGCTCAGTTCTGAGTCTCTCAGATATTTGAGTAAAGTGTAACATACTAGTAGTAGTTTGCTTTTATAAGCACCACTTTACATGGTCATGACAGGAAGGAGAACTAGCACAGAGCCACTTGTCTTTTTTCCTGATGCCACCAAGAAAGGCATGTGAGCAGTGGTATGGAGTTGCTTCACTAGCAGAGGAGCTTTTATGGCTCTGAGTTTGGAAGGGAAAGCCACAGAAGGAGAGGGAGGGAGTTACGCTGAGTGAATCATCAGTGTTATATTTTCTTTGACAGCAAAGAGTTTAGAGAAGCTTTTCCACTACCTGAGCCATTTCATGTTATGTTTTTGTCTTCTTTTCTATTAATCTATGCTGTATCATCATTACAGAATGGCCATTTTCATGAATGACAAAGAAGTGCAGAGTTTATTCCTTTTGTTTGTTTGTTTGTTTTATTTATTTCACCTTCTTCACACTGTTACCTAGCCACACTTGGTATGACAGTTAGTGAATTGAAAAGTATATTATTATACGGTGTAACACTAGAAGTTTCTCCTGGTTACTGGTGGCTAATGTCCTGAGGAGGAGAGCCAAGAACGAGATCTCAGAATAAAGAGAAACCTGCAAGCACTGTAATATCAGGGTTGAACTCACTGAGGTTGCTGACATCTGGAGCAAATAAAGTCATGCTCTGTCACACAGGTTCCACCACTGTGTCCCTCCTGTCATCACGAGAGATATTTTTATGCAGTTTTTACCACTCTCTTAGGGCTTCTGCTTTGATTTTTGAGAGCAATTTCTTGACTCTGGTAATTAAAATAGATTTTCTTCATGCCTGACACTGTCATTGCTTCCAAGCTTTTGCAGTTAATGGCATACGTCTGTACCATTCACAAGACACCACAACAAAAAATACTGATTACCACAAAATAAGCTTTGAGATGGCCAAATTGTTTCAAAAGTAGGATATAATAATGGGAATTGTGTAAAATTTGTTCATAAATGTTATAATGTTAAGAGCTCTGGCTGTAAAGAATCTCTTTTCAATGTAAATTTGTATTCAGTGCTGGTCAAAGTAGGCTTGTATGTGCAAGCAGTATCTGGCCAACAGTCAATAGTCTAAATTGAAAATACAGTAGATTATTTGGGATTTCTCTGCTTGTCTTTCGTGTCTTTTTTTTTTTTTAACTAAGCAGAAAAGTATTAAAAAAACAAGTCCTAATTTTTGTTGCTGTTGTTAGGTACATTTTTTTTACTATTTCTGATGTTTGCAGCAGGAAAAGAAATCCTTTTGTTTCATTTAACTGTTCTTTTAAAATAGCATAGTAAGTAACAAGTGTTGGGTAGAAACAAAGCAAAGTCACAGTTGGATGTTGCTGTTATAAGATAGGCGATGACAATGGTATCTTTTTAGTGTATCTCTTATCTGTGGTGTCATTAAATCTAATGATGTGCTAAATAATAAAAGCAGCCTTATCACATTGCAAGGCTTTGAATTGTCTCAAAGTTGCCATGCCTGCAGGTTCCCTTTGGCTTTTGGACAGGGTTTGGAGTCAGAAGGAGCTGCAGTTCAGAGTGCATTTATGTGATCAAAGCTCTTTAGACAGATGGCTGCTAGCACTCCAAAATGATTAAAATATGTTCCAAGCAACATCAGTCTGTGGGCTTGGGGACCCAACCTTTCATTAGTCAATAAAGGGTCTTGAGTTCTTGAAAATGAAATCTTTAAAGGCTAATAAGGCTGCTGGTGTGCTCTGAGCTGTTTCTTTGGATTTGCAGTTGTGGATTGGAATTGGGCCAGTATCTGTCCAATAAATATGAGGCTTTAAAAAAAAATCTGGTTACAAGGGACCTCCCAGCAGATCTGCCTGTTAAACAGTGCGGCCAAAAATTTCAGTCTCATATATGTAAATTTAGACACCTGAGTTTGCATGTAGGGAGCTGGGAAGGGACCCACAAGTGGCCCTTTGAAAAACTAGTAATTTTCTGGAGCAATAGTTTAACTTTAGGTGCCAAAGCTGAGTAATTTTGACCTGTACAATTTTATTTTTAAATCCTTATGTGTTGACTAAGGATAATTCTAGAATACTTTCAGAATACCATAATCAAGAGCATTAAGCAAGTTTTCAGAGATTTTAGAAATCAGTAATATTACTTACAGCATTCCTAAGTGTTGTCAGTACTTGCCAAATCTAAACATGTGACAGTATTGTTGGGTGCTACAGTGTGGCTGCATTTATTCTCTTGTCTACACCTGGCTTGTGAAAGAGAGCAACTGGGGGCTTATGCAAGTGTGAGGGGTCTGTAACCTCTGCAGATTTATGTGAGGGCAGCAGCATTAAATGCCTGTTTAATAAGATACTAATGTGTTGGAGCCTTCTGTTTCTTTTCTTTTCTTTGACAGAAGAGAATCTGCTCTTACAATTCACAAATTTCTGAACTCAAAGTGTTCTTACCCAGCAGACTCTTTCTGCACAAGGCTCAAAACCTGAAGATATGTAAATTCTCTCCAAAATGCCTCAAGATTTAGCCTACTGCTGTAGAATGTATTTTAAAACACATCAGAGTTTTGACATGCACCAACAGAAATGAAACAAGTCATGGTGATCCCATTAGCTCAATGTGATCCCATTAGCCACATTGTTCAGCTTGTCTTCTTTCACCTTGGGAACAGCTCTCACATTCCTTTTGTCAGGACTTGATGGGGCCAGCAACTGAAGTTCTTCCCCAAACACACCATATTTACTGCAGGAATGACATAATCTATTTCTTTTTCTCAGAGTCTCCCTCTGAAGGCTTGCCTGCACCTGAACTGCCAGTGAATTTTATTCATCATAAACATAAGCAAGGTGTTACTGGTTTTTGATAAAAGTACACCAGACTCTGGGTTCTGATTATTTTGAGCTGATTTTGGTTTTCATTTGTTGTAAAATATCTGGGTTTTGTGTCCCAAAGCTTTTTGTCCACCATCTAAAAAATCCTGTCATGTACTCTGCTCTTACATACGACTTCTGAACTGTGTCACATTTTCCCCTAGCTCTAGACATATTTTGTTTCTGTTCTTCGGATTCCTGCGAACTAATTTTTTTCCTCAGACAAAACTAAGAGTTCATTTGGTACAAAGTAGACAAAACAAGACAAAAGTCTACACTAAAAGCCCAGGATGTAGTACACATGCCTGTTCCTCTTAGTGTCTCCATTTCTGGAGTTTCTTATGAACAGATATATTTACCTTGGACTTGAGAGTTCTCACAGTGACTTAAGGGTGCTCTGAAGTGGTCCTATTATTTTATCTCTGTTACTGTTCTGCCTCCTAATCACCTAAATGAGTCAGAACTTCAGAGTAAGGAAATGCACAAAGCTTTCATCAAAGTGATATTATTTTAGGGCTCAATAGATCATGAACAACTAGGACTGGTAAAAAAAACTATAAAGGACAGATTCACAATGTCTTGACAGCAAACAATTTCTGTCCTTAGGAATCATCTCTCTCTTTGTATCTCCTAATGTATCAGACTTTATATTAATCACTTCCCTCCATTCCAGGGCATCATATGAAACTTCTTACTAATCAAGCCAGAATTCCTGTATAGCCTGGGATTTTGGGGTTTTTTTGGATCATTTTTCTGAGCTCTGCAGAAGCTCCATTTCCAGCAATGCCATGTAACAAGCAATTGCTACCAAGAGCTTCACCCATATTCGCAGGTCTGAGATTTCCAGAGAACTGAGCAGGACTTCAAGAGCAACATGAGTCTGAAGAAGTGGATGATTTTACACGTGCTGCTAAAGTGCTTGGAGGATTCCTGCTTTCAGTGTTCTGATTTGTCATTGTTTTCATCTGGAGTTGCAAGTCCCTCTAAGTTGTAAACACCGAGTCCTAAAGGTCTCCATTTGGGGAGTGGAAATGAAGGGCCTCCTTTGGAATGTTTTTTCTTTGCCTCTCAATTCCCCTAGCTGTAAGATGTAAATAGTCCTACTCACGCATTTTTTTGGAAAGTGCATTGATTTAAGTTTTCTTTATTAGATTCTGCTAAATATTAAGTGAGATAAACCTAAGTTTATCACAGTAGCTATTGTATTGCAGCAGTCCTTCTGAAATGCAAGTACAGAACTGCCTTTTCCAGATGAGTCATACGCTGTGAGTGCCCCATTAATACATTTAATATTTAATGACCAACTATTTCTCCTGCTTCCTCCAAATTACTGTAAAGTTACTATTCCAAGGAGAGAAAGTAGCTTTTTATTCTGGAGAAGACTGTGGCATTCATTGCTTTCAGTAAGAATGTAATCTTAAACAGTTCATGGGATTTCCTCTGCTAAAAGGCAAGCATAAATTTGGAAATCTTTGAAATAGGAATGAGACTGCAAGAGAGAAAAAAATAGGTATCTTCTGTGGCATTCATTCAGTTTGGGGCATGTATGTGTGTGTGTGATCAAATTAATTATATATATATATATAACTTTGTTGTAGAAATGTTGCAGAGTTCCTTTTTTCTGTTTGTAACTGTGCAGCTCTTTATGACTGGGGGGGAAAAACTGATTTTCTGAAGGAAAAAAGGTGTTGAGCCTGCCAAAGTCAGTGGAGGTGAATTTGGACAGCCAATTAGTGTGGGCTTCTCTATTCCCTTAGATGGGAATAGAGAAGCATGTAAAATGACTAGATTGCTAAGATTTATGCTTGCCAGAACAAAACAGGCAAATTGTTTGTGATTTTAAAGACCCCGAGTTTGCAGACTTAAATAAAGACATGCCTTAAAAAAAAATCCAAGAATATGTTGGTATAATGATACTTCTTTTGAACATTATGCTAGAGAAAGGGTACAAGAATGTCAAACATTTAAAAATTATTTTTACTCAGCTAATTCTTCCATAATGGATGTTAATACTGTTGACATTACTCATGGATTGAATGCAAGTAATTTAGACAATAGATAGTATCAGGTGCTAATAGATCAAATGTAATTATTCTTTGTGAAATAATTTTACACAGTTTAGCAAAATGGTTTCAATTATTCACTGTAAAGGAAAATGCTGAGTAAAAGTGAAAATACTAAGCTTTCTCCTCTAGGGGCATTATATGCATTTCTAAGTCATATTTTTTTCTTCATAGCAACCTTTCCTCTATAGCAGCTTCCAGTGCAAGTTATTACAATTCTTTTTTGCATAAGATAGGTCATGTGAAGTTCAGCTGTAGGTGGGGCCACTCTGGTTGATTGGGGGACAGTCTTAATAGATCCATTTCATTAATTAAGTCATGCATTTTTTTATTAACAAAACCTGTATGTCAGGTTTAGCCAGCTGGGAGCCATTCTTATGGTTGTTATCTTTGTCAGAAGGAATATTGTGAAAATAAGGAATTACTGTACACGCTTTAACTCCTGATTAAACAGAGGAATGACATCCGCTCACCTGCTGTCCATGAAAAAATAACTTAGGGGCATATCATGGTGTTGATTCATTGATTCTGATCTTACATATCTCATTAAGGTAAAAACTATGTACATTGTATTGAAAATACATCATGAAGGACTTGTGCCAGACCCAGTCTATGGTCATTGAAACAAGCAAGGTTGAGGCCAAAATTTCAAACATTAAGATTATTTATTGTTACTTTTTATTCTTGCCTCTATTTTTGGCTGTATTAAGTAATATTTTCTTGCATTTTTTTCTCTACTGGTCTTCCGTTCCCAGAGATCAGGAGGAAGCAGCAAGGTTTCCAGGAAGTATTTAGCTGTACTAGGCAGCCAGAAGAGCACCTACTTATGGCTACAGCCTTTAGTTTCTTGATACAAATAAATTCAAAGCAGTCTTCACCAGGCTTTCTTCTGGTTCTCAATGGGAAATGCACTAATGGCTTCCACTATCATTAAAGATTGAACTGGGAGGAACTTTTACCAAAGAGGAAGAAGTTCTGTGAATTTGTCCCTCACCAAAAAGACTGTGAAGAAGGATGGATAACAAGGTTCATGTTATCTGATTTATCTTTCTTTTGCTTCTGAGCTAGGCAGGATCTTAATGTTATCCAGGCTCAAATAAGATAATGTTCTGTTTGTTTCAATCATATTCTGTAAAAGGGACTTCCTAAGGGTTTTGGTGGAGATAGAGAAATACATATTCTTCCATTTAGCTCTTCTTCCCTACTGTCTGTACCAAAGGAGTCATTTTACTATAATTCTACAGTTGTGACAGTAGAATGAGGAATGTCGTGATGTAGGAACTTAGTTTTCCCTCTTGAGCAATGTTACTGCTCATATCAGAGGAGGATATAATACCTGTTGGATGTGTATAAGCATAGTAGGCAGTATTCATACCAATAATTATCTTGTCCTGTTCAAAAAATAAATAAGGAATTGAAGAGTGCTGAATTCCGTGTTGGCTGGATTTCATAAGAGCTTTCATATTCATTCAGTTTCCTTGTCAGGTCCTGAGAAAATAATTAATTCTTTGGTTCAGTGCAACCAATATGTTTCCTGCTACAGTGTTTCACTTTACCTGCTGGTCATGGAGAAATGAAAGAAGAAACTGCAGTTTTTCTTGTGAAATCCTGTGTCATAAAGTGAAAAATGTTGTTTTCCTCTTCAACCAAGCTAAATTAAAGTGCACAACTATATTAATTTTTTACACATTTTATTTCAACAGCTCAGTTGTCAAAACTCATGAGGGTAAAGGAAGAGAGAGGTGAGGGAAGCTGATTTAAAATGTTTAGGATACAGAAATGAATTCAGCACTGTTTATAGCCCCTTTCCAACCCCTATGCTTGAGAGCTTCTCTTCACTGATTTTTCTCCAGCAGCCACCAGTCTAATCTCTTGCTTTTCAAGAGGTATGAAAGTTGTGTGTTTTGGCTTCCAGTCATGTGCCATATCCAGCTGATGGCCCCTTTCACTGGGAGGAAAGAAAGAACATCCTCTCAGAAAACAAGGATGTTTGTGCTCAGGGCAGATCAACAAAGCACAGGTGGCTGCTGTCACTGCCTATGCCCCATGGTGACAGTGGTGGCTGAACCTGCAATGGGGAGGCAAAAACTTGTGAAAAACTGTTTTTTCATTAAGGTCCCAAACCTGGACCTGTCTGCTGAGGTTAACCAGGCTGATGTGCATACTGTTAATTAGCTCTTTAGTGTCTTTCCAAGAACAGTAATTGGCACTGAGACCTGAACCAAATCTGGGCCTCAGGTTTCCAAGATGCGGCACATGTAGGTAATAAGAAGACATCCAGGACCCCAAAAACTTAGATTTTAAAGAAAATGAGCTAGGGAAAGACACTTTACTCCCAGTTTCAGCATGGCAGGCTGAGTTTTGCATGTTGTGACTTGCTCAGTACCACACAGAAGACGTGAAATAGAAGAGGGAATTCAAGACAGAGCTCTTATCCCCAATCCACTAAATCATTCCCTTAGCATGTGTCCTTGTCTCACGTAAAGGAGAATGGCCCAGACAAGTCTGTCCAGTTGCTTCAGTAAGCTTTGGTACAATAGGGAAGCAGACTTCCCTTATATTAAATTTCCCAGGCGCTCCCTTTATCATTCAAGCCATCGTTTTAACTGCCTTGTTTCATAGTGCTTAACTGTCCAAGGAGCTGTATGATTTATATGAGCAAGGGTTTGGCAGCAGCAGCTAGGTAAGACATGACTTACTGAGTAGTACGTTGCCATTGTGTCATTTTCATGGCATTCAAGAGGTGAGTTGCTAAGTGTGTATCCGCACAGCAATCCCCAAACTGCATTTTTGTATGGGAGAAGCCATGATGGCATTAAAGTCGACATTTTGGGTGTCTTTACCCATTTGGAGGACAGATTTCAGACTGCAGCACATGCAGTCCTCCTAGTGAGTCACCAGCCATTGCAGAGTGGTTCGTGTTGCTGTGTACAGTACCAAGAAAGTGGGGAAAATGCGCTGGGCACACTCACCTAGAGTTCATCAGTACCTCACTTACTGGCACTCTGGTGACCAAAGCTGGACATGGGCTGGAGCACAGCACATCATGTTTGCTTTTCATCAGAGTTGCATAATATTTTTCAGTAACACCTTTGAGTAAGATCTGAAAAAAATGTTAAAATATTCTGTTTTATTTTCTTGGGAGAGGGAAGGAGGTATCCTCAAATTTTAAAAGTTATGTTTTCCTTTTTTTTTTTTTTAATAATTTAAAGATTTTTTTAACCCACTGAATCATTCAGCAAGGAAGTACAGACAAGGAGCAGAGCCCCATGTGATTCCCCTTCTCAGGTTAGTCACACTGAGGACTAGCTTTAGGGCTACTTTTTCTAGCTCTAGGGCTACTCAGCTCATCCATGAGATCATCCCTCTCTGAAATACCATATGTATTCAATTATTCCATCTTTGAAACACGTTCTTGTAATTGCCTTCTCCTGGAGAGACTCTTCCTCAGCTGGATGTTCTTGGCCATACTGGAAGGCAGGGCTGGCTTCCAGCTTGGTGTCCAAGACAGCTTTGTCTCTTGCTTTTCTGATTCAGTGGAGGAGTTAAGCCAAGCGATCACAATAGCAAATCAGGACAGCCATAAAATTCATGATCATGTCTGATTTATAAAGATAACATTGTATTAAGTACAAGATATTTTCTGAGGCTTTTAGTAACAGGCGTTCTTCAGCTGATCATTCCTAAATGGTGCCATGTGCTTCACTGCTTGATTAATTTATATGCCTTTATGATTTTAATTAATACTATTTTCACCAGAGGCAATTACTAGTGATTAGAAAACTTCAGGCTATTCACTTTATCTGTGCCAGTGTTTGGGAATTATTCCTGTGTTCTTTATTTTTGAAGACTATTGAATGGCATCAAGAGCACAAAGGAGCCCATGTAAACACTAGGGAAAAAGTAATGCTTATACTTCTGGGAAAACATTTATGGTGATTCATATTTTGGAAACCAAAACACTATCAATGTTTTATTCCCAGATTATTTTCCAAGAAAAAGCTTGGATCCATTGCTGAATCGGTTTCTTCAAAATACTTAGGCTCATATTGAAGTTGGATCATACAGAAGAGGCTGGAAGACTGTGCTGTGGGAGAAAGTCAGAGGATTCCTCCATCCTCTGACATTAGCACAGAGACATGGAATCAGCCCATCTAAATATCTAAGATGGTGTTTGGATCCTACCTGGCTGTAGAAGAGGGATACCTGCATGATGTTAAAGGATCAGGACAAAAGTTTCTTTGTTAGGGATCTATACAGGCAGCTTTGTATAGAAAAAATAGAAAATGGAAACATGCTTAATAAAATTCATCACATGAATATACCCACTTGAAGACGGTAATATTCAATGTATGGGTACAAAACGTCTCTGGATTCTAGTATAACTATTTTAGTGTTGGGGTTTTTTTCTGTGGTGAAAAGAAGCTAAAAATCCTACGTCGTCTTGATGTGAATAAGAGCTAAGAATTTTTCAGGAACTGAAGCCTTGTAAGAAAATCTCAAATGTGCACTTGTATAACAGGTTTTGAGCAAGTTTGGCACAGTATTTACTACTACAGTATAAAGGGCTAGGTTCCTTGATGTATATTTCTAGTTGGCATTTTATCAAGGAAATAAACTTTGGGTTTTCTTTATTTTGTGACATGTGGATTGAAACTACATTTTCTCTGTCCAAAGCCTTGATTTAAAAGCATTAGATCATTAAATTCGGTGCTTTTGCATAAGACTAAAATTGTAACCAAGCAAATTATTTATGCAAAGAGAAGCAAGATAAAGTTTCTTTCAAGAGTTCTTTAACATATCAGATTGATAAGAGTCAAAACACCTTTACTGCCATTAAATATTTACCAAGACTTGGCTTTTGGAAGAGGGGCAGTTCAGTGCAGTGTGTTTGGCTCCATGCAATGCTATTGATTAGCTATCAGAAGGACATAGTTAATGGGTAACTGGAGGTATTACAGAGCTCTCCACATTCTTGTCAAGTCTTTTCTCTGAAGATGACCTAAAATAAAGTCAGTTACAACTGGCGTTCACCTGAGACAGATTGCACAAGTTCGCCTACGGTATGAACAAAAGGTTCACAAGGATCAGTTGACCAGGTCTTAGGCAATCCTTTCTAGTAGTTGTCATCACTGCTGGACTTTAGAACTGCACGTGTTTACATTTAATTAGAAAGAACACACAGTTTGCATCGCACAGTAGCTATCGGCATCGAATCAGAATTGATTTCCGCTCTCTTTCTCAAATGGCTATTTCTTTCCGACTAATTAAAAAAAGGCACATAACAAAATGACTCATATAAATTTTAAAGCAAAGTAAACACTATTCCCTGGAGACAAAAATAAAAGTCAACAGCACATAGTCATTACATTGAGCTTGTTTTCAGGTGATTCTGATGCCTGCATTATGATATGTATCAGTACCATCAGGTGTCTTTTATATAGATGTATATATGGCATGCCCCTTTGCACTGAGTGGACACTTCACTGACTGTTTCAGTTTTCAGGGTCAGGATTCTTATTTATTTCATCTGGATTGTTGCAATTTATCTGAGTTGGTTCACTAATATTCCTACATTTTTCGAAAGGATTTTATTCATTTGAAATAAAATTATCTGTGTGTAGGTCACTCACGTAAAATGGAAGTCAGATGCCATTATCTTTAACAGTGAGAAGCTGCAAAGGAAACTAAAGGCCCAAGCCATATTAGCCTTGACTTCATGCATAATTTCTAACAAAGAAATCTCTATTGGATTTTATTAGTTCTGCAGGCAAATCTAAATTCAAACTATGGTGACAGGCAACATCAATTAAGGCTTCTAGCAGAAATGTCTGGCTCTTGAGTGCACCCATTCTGTATCATCAGGGAAGATTTCCGTGGTTGGCGTTTTGGAGAGTAAATGTGCATGCCAGCAGTACTGTCAAGCCTGTGGGAGCTGACAGGGTTGCTGAAGGTCTAGACTGGGTTGGTGGGTGTGTGGGTGTGTGTGGACTGTAGGAGCTGATCC
This sequence comes from Promerops cafer, assembly GCA_013398275.1. NCBI lineage: Eukaryota > Metazoa > Chordata > Aves > Passeriformes > Nectariniidae > Promerops > Promerops cafer. The sequence continues at coordinate 398,436 of VZSE01014783.1, read as the reverse complement.
CAAAATGCCTGGTCAGAAGGCCTGATGTTCCTTTATGCCCTGGTTTTCTTGTGAGTGACAGTGTTCAGGATGAAGCTCTTGGCAAGGATCATCAGAAAAAGACAAAAAGTAATACACAGTATTTTAAATTACAAAGTAGTACATTGTTTTCTACCAGGTTTTGTTGGTATGCCAGTGGTTGTTATTTTAGTGCACTACCAAGAATTACTGCTTTCTTAATTCAGTTTAGATTTGAGGAAAATGGTGCACTGTTCTTTAAACAGTTGTCAGAAATGTTGTTAAAAACATAGTCTCAGTATAAAAAATAAATCGCTATGACCTTTAGGACAAGATCCTCTGTGTCTCTTCCACCAGGCTCGTGTTTCTGCAAATCCCTGACATCGGCAGTTTCCCTGCTGGCCCCAGGCCAGAGCTGCTGGCTCTGCACCACCCACGTACACACCCCTTCAGTGATCCATGTCAACCCAGCGGCCTCCAGCAACCAGCAGAGAGGCACAGGTGCTGCCAGCTCAGCCTGGGCATGGGGAAGGTGGCAGTGCCTCTTGTCTGCAAGCCAGCTGTGCCCCTCCTCTTTGCCTGCTGCCCACAGCCGAGCCAGGGGCTGCTCTGCCTCTGCTGAATGCTCGCACTTGCCAGGGAGAGCAGACAGGAGGTTGTGACACACAGTAAAACATGGAGTCGCTGGCACCATCTTAAATGTCCATTATATTCACATACTGAGGTCACTCTTGGTGCCAGCTCTGTCTTCGATTAATAGATAAGGTTCCCTCTCTATTTGCAGTGTTACCTAAATAATCTATTACTGTAGGGAATAACTACAGTATTACAAATACTAAGTTAAAGTTATTTTGTTAACTAAAACCATTGGCAAATATTTAAGAATGGCCAAAGCATATGAATTGACAATAAAGAACAGATACAAGATAGCAAAATTCTTACTTGTAGCATCTAGTGGGATAAAGTAAACACCTTACAAATTTTAATTTTTTTTTTTAAATTTTGGGTTAATTAGAAGCAAGTCTTCAGTGAATGCTTAGGCTAGAATATGCTAATACAGCCAATTCCCTGTCAAAACATGACAGGAACATTTTATGGAAAGTTTGGTTCTAGGAATAACATATAATTTGGGAAAACTATGAAGAGTATTTTCAATAGTTTGCTGTATTGCAAATGCAGTCCTCTAATTCATGGAAGAAATTTGAGAGCCTGTGAATCTGTGTTTTGCTATTAGCACAGATACATTGTGGAACCCTGAAGATGTGTAATCAATGTTAACATGTAGCAAGTAATATTCAGGATTAAAGCATAAAATCTACAGTAGTCTCTTCTGTGAATTCAGGTGCACTATATCTGTGTGTGAGAAAAAAGCTAATGCTAAGCTGCAATCTTCCAGTCTCTAATCAATTAGAGATAAGCAGAGAACCCAGCCCCAGGTGCATCTTGTACCTGGGGAATTCAGGTGGATTTCTTAGCTACAGGCTAGCTTCTTAGCTGTGGGTCTGTGCTCTAGCTGAAGAGAATAGCACTATAACTGCAAACACTTCAAAAACACTTCCCTTTACTCGTATCAGTCTCATGTATGTTTTGCTCTGTTTCAACCAAACACTGTTAATCCAGAAACTATTTTTGTGGAGGTCCTAGACCATTTGATGGCATGGTGAATGTGAGGAATGATAGGTAGTGCTGAATGTCGTGTGTGTATCACTCACATGAGGCTGTGCCATCTGAGCAATTTGCCCAGGGGCTGCATAAAGTGAACAGAAGACATTTGATTACTGTGCAACTGCCTAAATGAAGAGTTTGTAATGGAGGCATAATTTCCAATTATGTCTTGTTTGAGAGCATATCTTGGTAGTCCTTCAAGAAAGGCTCAGATTATTAACTCCATGTCCTTACTCCCTCTCCCAGCCTAATCACAGAGAAACGGTATGGGTACTTCAGTGATCCTGGACAGTAAAAATGAAGCTGAAAAGAATATGTTTGCTGTTTGGCATTACCAGAAGACCATCTGGGCTTAGTTTTGTCCTAAATTCTGATTTTGCTGCATCTAACTTAGCTCTTTCAACAGTGATGAGTCACTTGACATTAGTGAAGCTCAGAGCACTTTACAAAAGTAGCATTGTGATTACTCTTGTTTAAAGATAAGTAGACTGAGGCCCATGGACAAAAAAGTGTTTGCTAGTGGCCTTTAATTGGTATTTGTTGAAACAGAAATTCTAAGATGGATAGTAGTCAATTGAAGCTTTCACTGTAGCTGGTGAACCTATGTTTGAATCTATTGTTGAGGCTCTTAGGAACCTGTTACAGGTTGCAGATTTCTCTAGATCATTTCAGGAGAAAAGGTTGAATCTCAAGGTGTTGTTCCCTACTCACATGTAGTTGAGTCTGGACAGTATGGACACACATGATCAGCACCAATCTGTCAACATAATGTCCTGTGAAATCCTGAAGTTTTATGCCCAACTACTACAGGGAAGAAAATCAATAGTGGCCTCTGTTCAATAAGTGGTTGAGGTGGCCTGAGCTCATCCTAGACTAAGGATGCGTGGGTACGTCACACAAGAGAGTGACACTCTGTGATGGACTGTGACAGTACAAAGAGCATGCTCTGCGTTATGTGCAGTGAGCATTCCTGTTCTAACATGGTCCATGGCCTGCATGGCAGAGTCTGCCTTCAGCTGCTGCCTTCAGATAAATTAGTGAGAGATGGTTTGCTGTTTTTGAAGAAAACATAGTCCTCTTACCTCGTGTAAATGCAGGCAAAGGAAGACTAGTAAAATATTTGTCTATGGTAGGGCAATGTCATCTAGTTACCAGTCTACCAGCTGTCAGGCTCCTGACTCACATGTAATGCAAACTGGACTATTTAATATCCTTCCCTTCACAGCAAAATTTCAAAGTCCTTTTAGGGTTTATGGGCTTTTTTTGATATCTTCTTATTGCAGTGTTTCCTAAGAGCACCTTTGAGGTAGAATTTTCAAGGTATCAATGCTGCCTGGCCCTTGAGTGCACTCAGCAGCATGAGGGGACTCTCTTCAAAGCCATCCTGAGTGCAGGCTGAGGTCTGAGAGGTCTCCAGGACCTGTGAGAAACATTTGTGGCGAAAACCAAGGTCAGACCTACATGCCTTTGGGAACATTGGATATGTTTATCACTGGGGTGGAGGCAGAGGGAGGGAACAGGTAGGGAATGTTTGGTTTTTTGCTGGGTTTTTTTTTCGTTCCTTTAGGTGGAAGGTTTTGCTATGTTGTTCAGTAATTGCTTCAGGTGGAAAATCATTTCCCCCCCTAGCAGCAAAAGTATACCTGGCAAGGTGAGAAGGGTTTTAGGAGCAGCACTTCACAGAGTTGATTTTCAGCCAAAGTCAAGTCCCTCTGGGAGCAGTTACAACTGGTGATATTTCTTTGCAGGCTTGAAGCTGCTCTGACTTTGGGGACTGGGAAAACCTCTTGCTCTCTACAGGAGCTGCACAAGTGATATCATCTCATATCACTTTTTATTCTGCCTAGACACAGTTAAGGTGGGCCCTTGAAGCTCTCAGACCCAAGCTGGAGCAGGAAAGAGGCCATGCTGCTGTAGTAAAGCAAAAGGCTTACTAGAAAGAACATGTGAATTACTGAAATCCAGGAACTGTTTGAATTCTTCTGCGACCCATTCTTCAGGCTTAGAACTCCCATTTATTTTTTAATTATAGCATCAATATTCATTGAAGAAATAATCTTCAAGTGAATGAAGAAATTTAAAATTAGTGAATTTCAGAAGGGATGAAATAAAAGTATTTTACCAAAACACATATTGATGGCAGTCTGGAAATTGCATGCTTTTGAGACAAAATATTAAAAGATCTATCAATCACAGTGCCTTTATCTGGAGGAATTATGCTGGTTACAAAGTGTACACATCAGAATCTATTAGTCACTCAGATGCAGTCATTATGAGTTAAGACATGTAGCAGTATATTGCAATTGTAGTAGTATATATGTGTTTTTCATGGCCAGTCTTTGAAAAGGAGCCCAGTTGTAGCCACAGAGAGCCAGTATTTTAGGATCTAAATAAATTATTTTATTTTTCCTATATTCTGGAAAGAAACTCTGAACTGGTGTGAACAAGGTAGAATATTTAGTCTATCCTCTACTTTTTGTTGCTTTTTTTTTTTTTTTAATCAGGGACCCATATAGTCACTGAGCAGTTTAGCTTCTCATCTGTCTTTTTTTTCTTTTAATCTTGTGCCAGGTGTTTAAGAAGCAGGCAGCAGTGGTATTTCAGTAACCTGCTTTCGACATTATTTGCATACCTTTGTGTTTTTCCATGGTGATCAATGCTCAACTGTAGTGGAACTTAAGTCAGTAAGTTTTATGTGCAACTGCTGGAGTAATTTTTTTTTAATTAGTCCATTCTAGGAATTTTAATGTCCCTTTATAAATATTTATATTTTCAATATGTCTTCATTTAACTGAAAAGGTTTTTCACATTGTTTTCAGATAATCACAGGTAGTATGCACGATGACTTGTCAGCACTCTGACCTTTTAGCTTCTCTATTTCTCTTAGTTCATCCACATTTTGTTTGTCCATGTATATTATATTTTAGTTGGTTTATGGTTTTCTTTCATGGGCTGTTGGAACAGACAGTGTTTTCCATGCAAACACCTTAATAAATTGCAAAGAAAGAAAATATGCTATTGCATACTAGCAGCTGTCATGTAGACTGTCTTGAATACTTTAATCAGTGTGTATGTCTACTAGAAATCCACACTGAAGTAATGTTTGATTTGTCCAGAACTTTCTGGCACACAAAGCATTTAATATTATATTCTGGTTTGTGCAATGAAAGAGTATTGGGTTTGTGCTCTGTGATTTGGAATCTCTATGAACTTACCTCAAAATCCTGGATAAAACTGAATGGAGATCTTTAGAATTGATTAGCATGTGCAAATCATATTTGTAGGTAATCCTGCTGATTTACTGATTTTGATTTTTGAATTGTAGTGCTTTTATTCCTTTCATTTTATTGAAAAGTCTTCTTTTGCAAATAAATCCGCTGTAGCTGGTGGTTCTGCTTGCTAAAAGAGAGTCCTGTGTAGCGCCAGTTATTAACACATCAATAACTTACACTGATTAATTCAACTTCATGTAAATCACAATAAAACTTTTTGCTGCAGCTCAGAGGGTGATCAACAAGATGCTACAACTGAAAAATACTTCCTCTTGAGTTTTTGCTGATTTCTTTTTTTTTTAGTTTTTCAAATTTTGATGGTTGTTACATACTTCTAGAAGAGACTTGTGGAAAAGGTTTGTTCATTTTGTTCTCTGTCACTTCTGAAATAAAACTTGTTTTGCTACTAGTGCATGTGAGTCCATATATGACAATATTGAAAGTATTAATTACTTCTTACAGCTCAGCCTTAGCCTGAAACTTAATAACATGTATGATTTGGTTTTCCCAGCTTGTACAAGTCTCTGTCTGAAGGAATGAGTCTGAAGAACCAGCCTAGCTGTGCTTTCAGTACTTCTGAAGGCAGACTGCAGGGAAGGGAGGATGTTGTGACCCTAACCTATGGCCAGATTGAAGAGCTGGCAGCTCAGCTGCAGCAAACTCGATCAGAGCAAAAGGACACCGAGCTGAAGCTCCAGAAAGCCCTGGAGGCTTCGCAGGAGGCCAATGAAAAAGTTCAAAAGTAAGTCACTTGCCTTCCAACAAAATTGCAGTTGTAATCCACACGAAGCATTTTCTTCTGGTATTTTGTCTATAACTGAAAGTGTAGCAGTACTCAGAAAAGGTCCTTTAAAACGATTCCTTCTTTGTCAGCTCATTTCCTGCTCAGTGTGAAGCTGATCATTTTAACAGTTTTGTGCTATTAGGCAAGTCAGGGTACCTCTCATTACTGTTAAGGAAATTGCTTCCTACATGTGCAAGGCACAGAGAAAGTCTTTCCATCTCCTATGAATGGTTTTCACTGTCTTTTTACCCTGTGGCAATCCTATGGCAACAGAGTATTTGCCTTTATAATTGCATGGTAGAATACTATGGTTCTCATTTTTGGTTTGTTAAACATCTGGCAGGTTTCATGTCACGGTAAATGCTTATAGGGTTGTTTAGGGGTGGCTTCAAAATCTCACTGAGAGCCACAGGAAGTCTCTGAGTCAGTGAACAGAGATTGTATTCTCTTTCCCATCATGAGTTTCCCTGTTAAAAGGTTACTGAACTCCAAAACCTGAAGTTCATCTCTAGTGAAGTACTTATTGTCATGTTTGTTATTAGTAGTGCCTCTTGACAGTCCAGCACTTCCCATCTCTGCATTACATTCATCAACTGCAGAATTCTCCTCTCTCACCCTTCCAAGGTGGTCGATGCTGAACTGATGCAAATTGTCCTGTCTGTCCATATATGTCTTCAGCTTTAATGTCTACAGCATATTTACAGAGTAGCCAGAAATTGGCTTATAATATATTGCAAGGACCTAACAAAAGCTTTTCTTGTTTAAAAAAAACATATGCTGACTTCTTCTATTTTAAAACAGGTATATTCCTATATTTTTAATTTATTTGTAGCTACAAAAAATATAATTAATGTACCTCTATATAAAATGCATATTTTTAGTAATCTCTTTAAAACCTCCAGTTGTTGTTTGATAAGCGCACAAGTCTTTATTCTGAGTGCTTAGATATATTTGAAACTTCAGGAGGTGTGCACTTGATAAAAAATAAGCCCATGAAAAAAAATTAAGGTATGGTAAAGAGAATATTGATTGAACCTTTCTGTACACTGTTTTAAGTTGTTACATCTAGTTTTCTTTATAGATGTTTAATAATATAAACTATATATTAGTTTAGCTAATATATAGTTTATATTATTATGCTATGCTAAATATAGCTATTTAAGCATAGGTTGGGTTCTTGCTGGGGTTTTTATCCCAAAGTGAAACAATCTTGTTTAATCCCATGTACCCAGGGTGGCTAAAGTAGAAGTGCAGCCACAAACTGAATTAAAGTAGTGGTGATGCACCGCTATAGTGAAAAGAATTCATGTAATTTAACATGCTCAACTACTTGGGAAAATTTTGGTCAGGTTAGTTTTCATTATTGTTAAGATCAGACGACTGAGCCTATAGCAAAATTAAACAATTGGTTGAAGTCTTTTGATGACAATAGCATGCCCTTTTTACCACGAAACTGTGGAAATGCTCTGCGCGTCTTCCCAGCACCCGGAGTCATCCACCCCCATCTTATAATTCAACCTGCAAACAGATTAAGCAGCTGAGTTTGTGGAAAGTGTGTTTACTTTGAGCTAAGAACCCTTGTGTGACACTATAGAGATTCCTCTGACACCTCTGGGAGAGCTACACAGACAGTTCGTACTCATCAGCAGGGAAACCGGGCTGAGAATTCCCAATTTCTTTGTAACCTCAACTGCTTCATACAAATCAGTGTTTGGCAATTAGGCAGGAACTCATTTGTTAGCTTAGCATTTTATTTAGAAGATGTAGGATGTTCTACATTTCAAAAAAGAACTGACAATTTATAAACCTGTCAAAAGAAAGGCTTTTTGGTATTAATTACAGTAGTATTAATTATTAACACTGCCTTAAGAGGATGCTTAATGTAGTTTAAAATGTGTCACTAAAATTCATAGACTGAAGAACATTCTAAAATATCTGTTTTCTTGACTTTTTTAAATGCTCAACTAAAATTGAATTCTGAGATATGAAGTAGTTTTACCAGCTGTATAAAGTAGTTTCTCAGCATTATTCAGTAAAATAGCAGCAGTTAAAAATCAGAAGAGCAAAATAATTATGACCTTCATTAAGAAAGAACATCATTGTAATGAATAAAATAATGTTGAGAAAATATGTACTTTGTATCTTCATACAATGTAGTTTACTGGTTTTACTGCCTTTGCTAATCTTTTCTCTGGCAACACTAAAGAGTTTTTTAATATTCTTAAAAACTTCAGTGTTTGCATTCAGCATGATATGCAGAGGTTAAAGAAGACTTGTAATTCTCCACAGCATTTCCATCATGTCAGCCGTTTTTGTACCCGCCGGTAATTGTTGCTTTCTAAACGGGAGACCCAAGTCAGAATAGTGGTCCTGTGCTTTCCAAAAGGACAAAAAGCATCTAAAAAATTTCTTGATCCTATCCCACACGAAATAGCAGCTGTGAACCAGAAGGGGGATGTTTTGATATCTACTTATAGTGAACCTGGACGTAGTAAACATCTGTTTATACTGAAGTAGGGTGAACATCTCACATTGGCTCACTGCAGTGTGAGATATAAATTGAGGCTGTCTGCTCTTGCCTGCAAAGATGATTCACCATCCTAACAGGGGTGCTGGTGTAAAACAAGAAACGTTGATGCTTAGAGAGTGACCACACAGATTTAGCTGCATTTGCTTAAATCTCTTGATTTTGAGACGCTATCAAGATACACTTGGGCTTTTGAGAGAGTGCTATTCTTTATAAAGCAAGTACACCTTTTAACTGTGGTCTATGTAAATAAATACATGTATGTACATACATAACTACATATTTATTCAATAGACTATTATGATCTGCGCAATAATATTTTTAATCAATCCTCTGGAATGGCTATGACTGTAATTTTCTAGATTTAATTAATGCTTCTATTTCATTACAAAGAATTAGGACAGGAGCACAGAATTCACCAGGAGTGATGGTACAGTACCACAGGCCCCCTGCAAGTTTGTCCTGCCTGAGAAGCCAGGAGCCAGCTGGTGCAGTCCCAGCAGGGAAATGGGGCTGACCTGGAGAAGGTGGCTGGGAGAGCCTGTGAATTAATTAATACCTCTGCCAACAGAGGAAGGAAGGCATTTTAAAAATGTCCTTCCGGCTGGAACCTCTGGGATTGTGGACTGGTTGCTGATGTCAGTGAGATCAGAGGAGGTTATAATGTAATACCAAATCAATATTAGCCAATTATCAGTAAAGGCTGAGGCCACTTTTGATGTGGTTTTTCCAGGAAATGTTCTATTTTTCTGCAGCAGCTTTTCAGCTGGAGTGAATTTTAATGCAATTTGTCTATTGGGGGCTTCTATTTTTTTCTGATAATTTAATGATTCTAGCTCAGTAAAGCCCAGCTCTGCATGTGAGCACAGCTACACTTGCATAGTCATGTAGCTGTGTAAAGTGGCAGAGGAAGGTGAGTGGGTAGAATTTCTATGTAATCCTCTAAAAATAAACACAAATCCACAAAGTAACAGTGCAATGCTAAAATATACAGGTATGAAAATAAGCATAAATGGTGAAAAGAATCCTGCTTGTGTACTTTGTCAAGGTAGTTCTGACTATGAATAAAGCTAATATAAAAGTGATGTGAACCAGAAGTCATTGCTTCATTTGTCCTTAGCTGTTTATTAGAGACCTACTCGATTTTTTTTTCTTTCTTTTAAAGAGAAAGTCTGGAAAATTATAGCTTTGGATAAAAAATTTCAGTTGATTGAATACATAAGAAAACTAAGTGGTCTTCTGAATTAACTTCTATTCTTAATAAAATTTGCTTTACTCCTTAAGGTCTGATTTTTTTTGACCACCTAAATTTCATTGTGACTGAAACACACCCTTTATTTGTTTAGTCCTGAATTTCCCTCCAGCCTTTTTGAAAATGCTTTCTCTGCTTTTGTACTTGTTCATTTATTTTCTTAGCTGATGCTGATATATAAGTTGATCTATGAAACAACAAAAACAAACAGTCATTACCAACAGTTGAGATGGATGAAAAGAATACAAAAAATATAAAGAAATAAGAAGCAAGCATTTATTAAGTAGCTAGTGTCCCACTCTTCTGCAAGTAAAACTAATCTGCCTTCTGAGTGCAGGAGCTGTGTGCGTTTCACATCAATGTCCAATGCGTTCTTCAGTGCTGGCTGCAGGGTCTAATCTTTCCCAGAATGATCAGAGCAGCACAGTTCAAGAACAAGGATGAATATTTGAATAATCACACCACAATGTGAGGTGACCCTCCGACAGGGGACTGACCAGATACACATATGGATTTTGGGAAGAAGCTCTGATGCTCTTTTTTAACACAGCTGTGAGAAGAATGTGGCTAAGACCCAGTAGTCTTTCTGGAGTATAGCTGGCAAAGGAAACCATGAGGAGAAGAGAATTTAACACATGGGTGTAAGGGAGTTCACTTCATTGATGCGATCTGAGGGGAATGTCTAATGACTGGAAGAATCAAACTTGGCAATGAAAACACAAAGCTCTTTTCATCAATTCAAATGCTGACTCTAAAGCTGCAGATGGTTACCTCCAGCCTTGCCTATTCAGTGTGGGGTTGTATAAAATGGCACTTTGGTGAATACTAATAGATCAAAACAAAGATTTAATAACATAAAGATGTGGTGTTCATTTTTAAATGAGGATACAGGTCAGTGTCTCAGAAAAGAGTGAAATAAGTATCTTTATGTATGGGTCTAAAGTCTCTGGAGATTTTTAACTGCAAACATATCCTTAGTGTGCAGATTGTATTCAGTACAGGGCAGCTATGCAGGGAACAAGCTAAAAGCAAGATTTCTGAATTATTATACTAATTGAGCCTCTTTGCAATGTGCAAATGTTGTTAACTAGTTATCTCCCTTTTAAAATCATACCTACATATATTTAGCTGAAGTATACATTGTAGCTTGTATGCATTGAGCTACTTGTTGTAGAAGAGAATGGAGCTAGTTGATTAGAAATTGCAGGCAGAAGCACTTCACAAAAGAAACAAGTTGTACATTCACTGGGACTTAAAGCTGTTTGTTTTGGAGGAACCACCAAGTCTTAGAGAACTCAGCTGGATGTATTTTAAGTTTGAGAGAGATATTTCTTTTGTTTTCTTCATTCAAAACAATAAATATTATTTGATTTCTTACTTTATTAAGATGTTATATTTAGATGTTGAGACTTTTCTATTAAAACTATACTGCGCTTTTTTTTGTTGTTTCTTTTTACTTACAAAATTGTACTCTGGTGCATGTCAGATCAAAACATTAACTACTGGAGGCTAGGAGTACAATTTCATAGATATTAATAGTTTCACTGATTTGTGTCAGTAAATAATTTAGCACATGTCCAACATGTGATTTTCCTTTTATTGATAACTACTGAGCTGCCTGCTGCTGTGAAATTCTGCTGAGTTTGAATAGTTGGTAATCTTTTAATATCATATGGGGAATAATTTAACTGGTGCTGGCGTTTTGAAATGTAAAATAAGTCCTGGTGTCTTGTTGAAGAATGTAGATACAGAGCTAGTTTCTTAGTTACAGCAAATTGACTTTGCTCTGTCACACTAAGTTGCATTCATTTGTCCCAGTTAAGGGTATGACCTGTAGTTTACTGAGAAACAGATGCTGGTGGGTACATTCAAAAGACAAGTGAGTGAGGGCAGGGTGCTAAGAATCTTATACTTGCCATAGCAGTCCACAGAAGTCAATGGATATCAGAGTTTGTATGGAAGGAAATGGAAAGCAAAGGAAGATGACTTTTGTAGCAGTCTAAGATACCAATGCAAATTAGCAAAGGTTCTGGATTTTCAGAATTGGATCGAATCTAATTAAATGGGATTCAAAATGGAAAAAACTTCTTGATGAGGACTGATGTGTTGGCTGCCTCATACAATGATTAAAAGCAGATTATAAGCTCCATGGGGCCTGTAAGAGATACACAATCTCCACAGGCAGGGTTTTATGGTGTTTAGGAAACCCACACTAGCCAGATGGAAGATTCCCAGACACGCAAAACTACCACATACTCTGAAGAATTCTGCAGAGCTGATGCAAATTTTTTTGGCATGCCAGACATGAATAGGAACATGAGAAAGTTCAAAACACAAGACCTAGCAACCGTCACCCATATCACATATTAAATTATTACCATAGAGTAGCAATCAGAGGCAGTGTGAATCAGATTTAGGGGCAGTAGGCTGGAGTAGTGTGCTTTAGTCAGTGAGGAAATAAGACTAATTGAAATGCGTGAAAAAAGTCATGTTTGATCTAACTGAAAGCAGTACATAGCAGGCTCAGAATTTTTTTAAATACTTGGAATTCTGCACTAACACCAGTAATTCCTCTCAGAAAAATTCCCCTCAGACTGCACTAATATGCATGGTGAAATGATTAATTAAACAGTCTTGTAGAGATACCTGTTTGTTGTAATAAAAAAAAAAATTGAGTAAGCCAATGAGGTTATGTGCAGCCTCAGAAAAATTCAACATATAGACAAAAATCAATTTTCTGGGTCTGAAGGAAATAAAATATTGAACTAATATTCAAATCTAAGGTGAGCTGAACGAATTCAGTCATCGTTGGCATATTCTGTGGACTGCTGTCATTACGCCTTTCTGTATCACCAGGCAGATCTTTTTTCCCTTGGTAAGGCTAACATATTATTCATACTGTACAAAAGGAAGTATGTAACTTCTGGAAAGCTGGAATGTATTTTCCTTATTGGATTGTATTATCTTTATGGAATTACAGCAGTTTTTTAATTGGGCGCTTCATGTTGCAGTCCCGCAAAAAAATTGCAGGCTGTGATGGAGGGAGTGCATAATAACTCAGTACCACTAATACTGGTAACTTCTCAGCCCAAAGAAGCACTTTGGATAAGCACTTGGGATAGAAGGACTTGGATAAGCATAAGCAGAAAACTTCTAACTGAAAAAATTTTAAAACAATTGACTTTTTGTCTTTTCTGCCTGGATTCCCTGGAGACCCAAATGGAGAAGCACATGCTGACACAGTGAGACACACTGGTTTCAGACATCCATGCAGAGCAGTGTGACCTCAGACATTTCTTTCAAAAGTGTCCTTGGTATCTGCCCCCATCCCACCCTTAGTTTTCTAAGTAGTTGTTTGGGAGCAGGGATTCTCCTCCAAGGTGTGCAGAATGGATCTGAGTTTTCTCCTCCATTTGTGGAGGTTCAGATATCCTGCACCTCAGAGGGGCATTTTAGCCACACAGGTCTGGTCTAGATGCTCCCTGTTCCTTGCTTTGAAGCAGTACCATGTAGCAGAAAATAGTGCAGGCTGCTTGGGTCAGAGAGGAGCAAATAGTCTACTCACCTCTGAGAAACAAGACCTGTTTCTGACACTTACCTTTAGGGCTTTTTCTCAGTTTTATCCAATGCCTCTTGAACATAAATACAAAACCAGTATCAGAACTGCCATCTCCCATTTTCCAGGTGGGCACCCTTGATCACCACCCAAAGAATCACACCTTCAGGTCTAACAGCATTTCATATGTTTCTTCTGTAGAAATTCACAGCTTCAGAAAGAAAGGCATAGAAGTGTCTTTAACCCTGGTGTGTACTGCTCCCCTGAGAAGTGGCAGATGTGGGTTAAAACCAGGTTTTCCTTAGCTTGGCTGAATGCTCCAGCTGAAAGTATTTTTTTTTTATGCTTGTCTTGAAAAGGAGAACTGGTAGCACTGCTGTTATCTTTATCACCTTAAAAGAAACTTGTGGCCTTAGTTTTAGAGAAGGTAGCTTGAGGACTTCTGGACAGCCTGGAGCAAAACACTAAAAGCAAGGGACTGCCCTTATTAGAGCAGTTTGTGGTATCACTACTGAAAGTCTCATACAGTTATAATGTATGATATTGCCAGAGCAGACTATGAGATATCCTTCTCCTGAATATTTTGGGTGTCATAAATTGTAGTGAGGCATGTAGCATCTGACAATTTATGATCAGTGCCAGTATTATGCTCAGTGGTGCACTTAATAGAATGAAGACAAAAAAATCCCAATCAAAGGCAATGACAGGTATGCCTTTTGTGTATTCCTTGCACAGCCAAGATATCCATTGGCTGCAGGGACTTTCACATGGATGAAGAATGCAAAACTGCACATACAGTCAAAGTCAAGTATTTATTTTCTTTTTGTAGCTATGGTTTACTTTTACTTAACCTCTGTACATTGTGAATTGCAGTGCAGATATTGTTTTGTTAAAGTATGAGTAGTTACAATATAAACACAAATATTTATTGTCATTTGAATATTTATCATCTCAGCCTTTCACGAAAATAAAAGCGGTGCTGAAACTTCATTCTCTCAAACACTAAAATGTATTCTATGAAAGTCAAATGTTTTCAGAGTCAACATAATCACAGCATCCCAGTTTTTGACCTGTGTGTTCATTTACAGTTTACTTATAGCTGCTTCAGAGAGATGGAAGTTTGTAGATTACAACACGGTTTTATTGATTTATCAGTAGCAAAATACACTAAGTATACACTCAGTAAACTGGATCAGCTAGCTCTTGGGCTTGTATTGTATAATATCAGCTTGTTGTGGAATACTTCAGAACAAAATCAGAATGTTGGCATAGTTAACTTCAGTGGTGTAAACCAGACTTGCAAAGACTAATATTTAGTAAGACCAATAACACAAACAAATTAGATTTTGAAGTTGTTTGCCCAATAGGAAGAAGCATGCTGACACAGTATTTGTAAGCTTATAGTTAACTATTCTATGACAAATTATTAAATAACTTTGAACAGCAGATTGAGTGCTCCTTGAAGAATAGCAAGAAAACTTTTTCTCAGACTTGCTTTTTTTTTTCCCAAGATGATAAAAAGAGTGTAACAGCAAATACTCATTTACTTTAATATTTTATATCCAAATAAAATAAGTCCATGGCATTTACATTGCCGTTACTAAATAGTATTTGGTTTGTTTGCAAGAGTCATTTATTTGTGGCTTGGCTGAAGGAATAAAAATAAATTTGCGGTTCTTTCTGTTAATACTCATACTGTTTCTTAACATATGCAAAAGATTGAATACTGTAAATGTATATGCAGAAGCTCAAAAAGAAAGCCCAGACTTTCTGAAGCTTTTGAATTACGTATAACCTTTTAGAGAATTGCTGGGACAGTTCTTTACAACAACAAAAAGAAATAACTGACTAAGCCAACAAAGTATTTTATTTTAAGCAAGCTTGAAATCATTTAAATTTTTCCACTGCCTAAAATTAAGTATACCTTTACCAAACCAGGAGCTAATTGTCTGAGAAAAAAAGTACAGTTTGTGTTTCTGAACTACTACTGAGCCATTAATTAATAGTCAGATTTTTCCATAAGGCTTTCTTTTTTTAACAAGATTTTGTAGAAGGGCAGCATCAACTGTATTTATGAGAGCTAACAACAGCTTTAACCCCATAATTGCCACACTTGTTTTATTGGCAAGTTGCTCGACTTTTCTATTCTACATTTACGCTGTGATGTGGGTTTAACGATATAGATCCAAACACTGAGCTGTTGGAAGACATAAATCTTTAGGACCAAATTTTATCATTTTAGCTTCAGATCATGGAATTCTTGCCCATAGAAAGTACCAGAATTCAGCCTTTGAATGAAAGACACTGCAGGTATTGTGTATTGTGCACGTATTGAAATGTGTACACTAAAATTATTTTATTTAGCAATTTACTTTGTGCCTCATCATATATGTATTTCTATCATTTCTATTTCAATCCTGGATAAAATAATCATAAATTATTTGAAGGATATAACATATGCATGTCAGATAAAAGGGATATCTAAGTGGTGCACTCAATGCAAAAGACATGTTGTAGATCTTACTCTATGCTTCTGAAGAATTTTGTGACTCTTTATGTAAAGCCAAATTTTTATGCTTTCATCAACAGAAATTAAAAGGTTTTTCTCCTACAATCGGTCCCACTCATGTCATCACCAGGCAGAATTGCCACCAAGGGAAACAATAGGAGGAAGAGAGGATGTTTTGTCCATGGATTTTTTTGTTCGTTTTTGAGGGAAGACTGCCCTTTTTTTCTAGAAATACTTTTCAGAAGTGTGACCTAGTGTGAGTTGTCCTGAAACCACCAGAGGGGTAGGGAGTTCACTTACCAGTCTGAGCCCATTATGAAGGACTTATCACTAGTAAGAACTTAGTGAAATGCTTTCCTTTTGCATCCATACCTGTTTCCATTGCTACTTGATTTCTAAGTGCTGTGGGCATCATTCCAGCTTGGGCAATATCACATCGGTGATAAAACACAACAAACCTATGAAAAACCTATTTTTAATGTGGAGGGATTTGATGATGGTTATAGGAAGGGATTTTCTCTCCATGAGCTCCAGATTAATTTTGGTCAAGAGATGGAACCACCTCAGGGAGGTAGAACAGGATTGAGAGCTGCTTAGAGCCATTAAGTCTGCATTGGGTTTTTAAAAATACTTGTGGAATCAAGAAAAAAGTTCACCTTGTCTTTCTTGTTAATGATATGAAGAGGAGTTTGCCAGAGCTGTGCTTTGATGGGATGTACTCGGGAAACAGCCTGAGTAGTTGTTGTGGTTTAACCCCAGCCGGCAACCAAGCCCCGCACTGCTGCTCATTCACTCCCTCACCAGTGGGATTGGAAGGGTAAAAGCTGGAAAACTCATGGGTTGAGATAAAGACAGGTTCATAGGAAAAGCAAAAGCTGCACATGCAAGCCAAAAAAACCCAAGGAATTAATTCACTGCTTCCCATGGCAGGCAGGTGTTCAGCCATCTCCAGGAGAGCAGGGCCCCATCACACAGAACAGCTGCTTGGGAAGACAAACACTATCACTCTGAACATCTCTCCCCTCCTCCTTTTTCCCCCCACTTATACCCTGAGCACAATGTCATGTGGTCTAGAATATCCCTTTGCTCAGTTTGGATCACCCATCCCAGCTGTGTCTCCTCCCAACCTTCCACATACCTCAAGCCTCTTTGCTAGTGTGGCAGTGCAGAAAGCAGAAAAGGCCTTGGCTCTGTGTAAGCCCTGCTCAGCAATAACAAAAATATCTCTTTATTATCAACCTGTGCTCAGCAAAAATCCAGAACACAGCCCCATACCAGCCAGAAGAAAATTTTCTCTACCCCAGCCAAAACCAGCACCATAGTACATCAGTATTTGCAATTGTACAAACTCATTGTAAACAGGACTTGACCAGAACGTGTCTGAAGGAGGTGAGACTTGCTGGGAATAGGCAGCTGAGAGGTTCAGAAGTCTAACAAGGTGTAATGTGGTGATACTTTCAACTGTTAGAGCCTCTTAATAACCCCATTCTCTGCAGAACTGTAAAAAAATCCTAACTGTTCATTTTAGCAAATTTGAGACTGTTTGTTTTAGATAATAAATTTTTGACATTGCTTTTAAATTTTCCTGAAGATGGATTTAGAACAAACCAAAATCCTCTATAAAGTAGGTCCTTCTTTCATGTCCTGAAATACAATTTTGTTGGATATAGTATAAGAATAACTAGTATATAACTATATAGAATATGTATATAACTATATAGTATATATATATATAACTATATAGTATATATTTATAACTATATAGTATAACTGGCGAGCTGTTGCCAGACACAGTTCAGAGCCCAAAATGAGAAGCTGGGAGAAAAAGTCTCTGTATTCAGCAATTTTAGGCTCTAATTAAGTGGGATACTTTTTTATTATTATTATTATGCTTGTACACATGAGGAACCCAGATCTAAGACTATATAGCTCTCAAGAATGTAAAGGAACAGTTCAGAGACACAATAAGATTGCCTGTGATTCATGGCACTCTAATGATACCAAACATCATTACCAAGGGGCAGGACTAGTGTTCATCAGGAGTTTCCAGGAATTAATATTTTTCCCTTTCTGAATGAATAAATACTGTGGCAGAATACTTTCTGTGGGGAAGACATATTACCCTAACGTAAAACTGCAAGTTTTCCATAAGCAGGCAACACAGACTGCCAGGAAGTATTTGGCAAGAAAATCCAGGAGACCGTTGCCTATTCATATCAGCACAAAGTTCATGGAAATGTAAGGAGTACACTGTAAGGAGAAGGTTCCCATGCCAAGATCTCTCCTAAGAGAAGAGAACAGCTGTGACACCAAATGTGTGGAATCAGTACTTGTCAGTGCTAAAAGTAATTCAGGCTTATGGAAGAAGGTATAGAAAAGGTTTTTCTGGCACAAATATTAGTAAACTTTGCATAAAATTGCCATTTAAGCCGTTGGATTCAAGCTGGAGAAGGGAGATTTGGAGATTTGATTGAATAATCTGATATGTATCATTTGACTTTAAATATGCCAATATAGCCTCTATTTTAGCTATTGTTCATTTTTTATCTCTAATATCAGCTGCGTGCTCAGATGTGAGTAGTCCATCCAATAGTAAGAGCCTGGTCTTTATGATATGTTGTAGATTTCAATGTATTGAAATACAGTGTAGTTGTTTCAGGGTTTATTTTCTTTTCTCAGAAGCTCATTTATTTTTGGGAATCAGTGTGTGCTGTCCTGAGCAAGCATTTGAAAGTGACAGAGTGATACCTTTCACAAGGTGGCATTAAATCCAGCATAGAAGCAAAGTCCTGATTTTATATTATGCTGTAATATGTAATAATCTACATCAATGCAAAGTAGGGTGAAATGCTGTCAAAACAGACCAACTGTGTTTACTGCTCACTTTTCCTGCTGCTAGTGATGGCACAAGGTGAATAGTAATGGTGAGCTAGCTCATAATCTTCCAAACAGAAGGTAGAGGGCAAACAGTTTGACAAGATTAGTTATTGTGGACCACAGATAAAGGCTTAATATTTTAGCCAAGGCCTGTGTAAGCCAGGTTTATTTTGAAATATGTCTGCTGTCAAGAGCCCAACTGGCTGTATTTGCTTCTAAGTTTAATCATATACAGAATTACTCTTTTGGGTTGAGAAGATGCTGAAAGGGATTTAATAGGAATGCTTGTTTGGTGACAGTGCTTTTCAGAGGCAGAATGGTTTGCCCTGCCAAATTTAAGGCCTGTACATTTAATGGAACATACTTTTTGGAGTGACATTACAAACAGTGTTGAGCAGGCAGGAATTGGCAGCAGTGCCTGTAGAGATTAGATTCAACACTGTGGTCTACCATGGTTTAGAGCTCACTGATGCTGCTAAATCAGTCTCTGAGATGTGTGTTTTAAGACCAGGAAGGACCATTAATACCAGTCAGTCCAGCCACCTGTCTGACTGAGGGCACTGAACTGTACTCAGCATCAGGTTCAAAATCATGGCTGAACTCCAGCGTGCCATTCAAAAAGACACCCAGACTCTGATCCAAAAAATGCAGAGGTAACTTTGTTAAGAAGAGAGAGGCAGCCTGTGCATTGGAACCACATGTGGTCTTTATCACTAGGATGGTTTATGAAAGAATTGCTTCAGACCATTAAATTCAACAGGCAGTGATTTTTACTGAGAAGATAAAAAATTATTGTTAAAAAGGTAGGCTTTTCAGGTGGCAAAAATAATACCTGAGTTGAGGAATAAGGATAATTAAAAATTCACTGAATCAGCCAGGAGTAAGAGGGTGATAGCTGTGTGGCATGGTAGATAGGTCATGCACTGCAAGGTCATATCCTTGATACCCAGCTTCAAAACTGTGAATATTGAAGTATTTTGTTCAATCAAAGCAGCCTCAAATTTTGAATCAGAGAACAAGCCACCCCAACACCGTGTGTTAGCACAGTGCTATTCCCCTGAGAGGGAAGCAGCTGGGGTCCAGTTCCCTTGTGCAGATAATAGAGCTGAACCAGTTTGCTCCAGCCTCCTGAGTAAATGATCCTATGCAAGTGACTGGGCAAGACCAGTATCACAGCAGCCTCTCTTCTCTATGTCATTTGTTTCCTTAAATTGACAGAAAATGCCTGAAAACAAGTCTGCCATTCAGAGTTTTATGAAGTTTATCTGAGAGGAAAACTGAAGGAAAGGAGAGGGAAAGGAAGGGAGTTATTTTATTCTAAATGAAATTAAGTGTATTTGTTTCTATGACCACTCACCAAACAGCCATTCACAGAACTCTACTGCTGAACTGCTTGCAGTGTTTTTGTCCAATGCATTTTATTTATCTATTTTCAAAAGCTTCATTTCAAAAGGAATTAGTGTCAGCAAAACACATTCCACAAGAAGCCAGAAATCATGCAAGTAAGGCCATCTTCATAGCCTGAGCCTAATCTTATCTACTGGAAAGATAACCAAGGGTTATAGCTTAGGTTTATAAGCCTTTATATAGCATTTCAAAATCCAGGATGATTCTGTTTTTATCACTTAAGTCCTCCATTTGCAGGTAGAAACCATTGTTTTTGGCTAGTCTATATGTTGCTCTGCAGATTAGGACATGGGCTACTTGAAGGGTGCCCTTTCCTGTCAGTTGGGTGTCCATTTTGTCTGTTTCTGGGGTGTGAATCCCAGGAAGGTCACGCCATGGCTGTATAACTGTCATATTCAGAACTTGGGAGTAAAGGCCGCTCTTGTCTTTGGGGTGAGTTCTTTTGGCCAGAGATGGAGCAGTGTGGATGTACCAACCTGTGTGGATTTATGCAGCTGCAGAGTTTTTACTGATCCCAATCTAACAGGTTAGAGCTAGACTTCTTCAGCAGAATATGTGAAAGAGGGAAGCAAGCCAAAAATGTGCATAAGAGTGAGCAGTAGAGAGTAGTAGGTAACATATTTGCACCAATCTGTTCAGCTTCTGGGCTCCCAGAGCAAACTTCTCTGTTGGTTAGGATTTTCAGTCTGCTTTATGGGCAGTAAGTCTAAAACCAAAATTGCTTTTACTCACAGGAGTAAAGCTTTGCTAAAAGTCAGAGCAGAATGTCAAGCAATTCAGGATCTGTGTAAGAACACTCCACATAACAACATATGCTCCATCCAGGCCTTGACAGCTGTGTGCACAGGTGACAAGGGAACACAGTTTGAAATAACTGGAAAAAATTTGAGAATGGTTGAAAACTTGTCTTGGGGAAGACTCACCTAGCAATGATCCTGTTCAGGTAACTTTCCTCTAAAGAAGAGGATCTTCTTAAAGCTTACCAACATGTTTAAAAGGACATAATTAAACCTGTAATAACATAGCAGCAAGCCCCTTATGGAATTCTTTTTATTTCTGTATAGAACACAGGTTCAACTGCTTAATTCAAAATTTGTATGGAGGAAGCATTAAACCACTGCAATTCAAAACTCTTAGCATTGTGTCTTTTTCTAACTTAAAAATAATGATGGACTGGGTGTCCCTTTCCTAAACTGTGTGTTTTATTTAGTTTTTCCATTTCATGGGAGCATTACAGAGTATGCAGTGTAGAGAAAAAGTATTTCTAGCCATCATCTTTGTGCTTTTCATCAATGCAAATTCCATCTATCATGAAAAGCACTGGACATTTTTACTTTTTACTTTTGGATATATGTAAATCAATAGAAATAAAACCAAAGTTATACCTATCCATCTGAATCCATAGTTTTTTCCTGTATTTTATATGTAATTTTGTCCTCACTTCACATGCATGCATACAATAATTGTATAAAAAATGCTGATGTGGCATTTGTTGAGAGCATTGATTTGTTAAGGGACAGATTTTCTAGAAGTATTTGAAGAACCAAGAAATAATGAAGGTCATCTACTGCGGTGTTCAAAAATTTCTAAGAAAATAATTGAAATCTGTGGGTATGGGGAGTGAGCCCTTAGGAGGCTTTGTAAAGCATTCCAAAAGGTGTGTGTCTGTCCCTGCACATTTGGACCCTCAGCACTATGACAGAATGGACTGCCCACCGTATCATTCTTCTGTCTGATCTAAAATATGAACTCAAATACTTTCTTCTTAAATGATTTATTCAGTTGCTTCATGAGATGCAAATTAAGTGAGTGTCCTTGCTTACATCTCGGGAAAAAGTGTCAGATGGCACTGCAACTCATACTATGAGGACTCTTCACAAGCAAAAAGGCAAATGTCATTTGTTAGAATGATAGAATTTGTTAGAATTTGTCTTAGAATGCAATCAAATGTAGTCAGTGCTGCTTTCAGTTAAGTAAAATTTGGTGAAATTACACAAAGTAACAGAAGTTGCATTCTTCATGCCTTCATGTCATGTCTTCATGTCTTCGTGTCTTCATGTCTTCTATATTTTGAATAAAACCCCGCAAACGTTGAGACTAGTTCCCAGCACCTTCCATTCTTCTGTTTAAGTTACCTTTGATCTTGAGGTATAAAGCTATTACTGCAGTTTTCCACATTGAACTGCTCAGTCTCCAGAGGGAGCTGCCTGCAGTATCCTGCTGGGCTGGGCACAAAGCCTTATCCACAAGGGCTGCCTCTGCCACCCTCACCCCTCACAGGTAGCACCTCACTGGCACAAACGGCCTTTTTAGCTGCCTTTTATTACTCACAAAGAAAATGTTGCTTAGTGTGAGTTGGGATGACAGAGTTGGGTCCTTGGTGAACAAAGAGTCCAGGATTATCATTCCAAAAAGCCCCCTGAGGCCTGCATCAAGAGTTATTAACCACTGATTCAGCGCATAGCATTATTTTGAAGGCTTAAGTGGGATTTCAGTGGTATATTGGGTCTTGTGTCTGTGTAGGGGTAAATTTTGCCCTCTGTTATTTTATCTTATAAATAGCTGTTACAATTTCTCTTCTCCATTGTTGCTTAAATCTCCTTCAAAGGTACAATATCTTAATCCACTGCTTCCTTTTCTTTGCTTCTGATAAAGAATAAATAAATTTGCAAATCCACATATGACTGAAACAAAAGGCAAATAAGCTCTGCATGGTTTGTATTTGGTGAGGAATACCCCATTTTGATGATTTCAGTCATCATTCATTTGAAAAGCAGAAACTATGATTGTTAAGCCTCATTATTTTCAATGAAGCCTGACAGTTTCAAGGTTAAACAGAAGACAGCTACTTTCATCCCAGTGGTATTTCTCTTCAAACATGGGCAGCTCTTCGCTGATGTGTTCTGCTCTGGTGTGCAGTGCCATTGCTTGGTCACAGAGTGGTGCACATCTAAACCCAGTTGTAGGACAGTGTGTAAGCTGTGATGTCCAAATTGTGTTTCCCCAAAAGGAGCCTCAATTACTGAAGTCATCCCCACCCCCGACCTTGTATAAGCCACACAATATTTCTTTTTAACTGAACAGTGATTTAAATAAGCCATGATCTCAGATTTTACAGGTTTTATGCTGTCTCCCAGAAAAACAATTTTCAGCCCAAACCTTCTGTTTGTCCAAACAGTTTGAAATGTTTCTCCAGTGCTTTTATGTCTCTGAAGTACATTAGAGAGGGTGCTAGTGTGAAAGAGACCTCCAGCAAGAGTTAAAATGGCTGAGAAAGCTGCTGGGCTGCTGAATACACACGCTATTGAAAGAGGACTAATCTGACATTGCTTTCTGAAATTGCACATGGACTGACAACCAATGTAACAGGGAAACTTCCCAATAAGAGAGGCTGACAAAACTGTGAGCGATCAGTAACTGAGTTAAATCCTTAGAACTCAGAAAACATTGATATATCCATGTGAGAAAACTTCCAGGAGCAAATAACTTGTGAAATCCCTGACTTTATACTTGCACGGACTGACGGCGCTGAGTTATGGCTGTTTGGGTGCTGCCTCTATAAAGACAAAGTGCAGTAGATGTTATTTTACAAAACCAGGGGAAAATGCACTAGTTGGTTAAGAAGGAAAAGGGACTATTAGAAAACTGAAGGAAGAGGAGTACCTAAGCAGCAGGTTTTTTACCTGTGCATTCATGCCCTCAGAGCCCCTGTGGAACAGCTAGAATGAGCTGAACTTTCCACATACTTTTCCTGGTGTCTGATGATTACATTTGGGTGGTGAATTCTTAATCTCGTTTCAGGAATTAAGTCACCTGGTGAGTACAATGAAAGGTGTAGCTTCATCGTGCTTGGTGGTTCCTGGAAAACAAGAGTGTTTCAATACGTACCAAGCACATTAGTCATGACTTGTGGCAATAAATCCATGTTGACTAGTTTACGTGCACTGAAGTTACTAATGCATTCATGAGATAAAATGCATTTTGCAATTTTGATAAAGCTGTGTTATTTTCATTTCCTATCTGCATTTCTCACGTTGTATAATTTTTTTTTTTGTCTTTCAAGATAACAGAAAAATGGTCAACTTTGTAACAATGAATACAGCTATTTGAACCTGCAGCTCTGTTTATCCTTTGTGGAAACTGTGTGTATAGTATTCTGGATATGGCTCTGAAAGTGTTCTACTACACACAGTGTCTGCTTTTATACAGATAGTTTATTTGTGGGAGAGTTTTCATTGAAGGATACCATGAAATACAGACAAATTGAAGAAATATCTTGAATGCATGATTTCTGGAATGCTGAAGATAAATGTGTGTAGATGCAAAATTATGAACAAATTTTGTCCTTTGCATTTGTCTACATACTTTAACAAAAGAAAGATCAGATTAAACCAGTGAGATTCTGAACATGTTTATAGTGCCTGTGCCTTAAAACTAAGAGGATTGGGCAGCCCTGTGTCCTAGTTACTTAGACTTAATTTTTCTGTAGTTGTATTGACACAAGAATCATGCAGGCTACCTTCAAAATATTATCATCCACGTCCTCAGAAACTTGGCTTGTTGAGTATTTTGAAAAAGTTTTTACATAAAACACATCGGCTTTTAGACATAAATTTATAAACTGGACAGTAAAAGTATCTGTTGGATAATGGGCAAGATATTTTTTAAGGGGAGACAGTAGTTAAGTGCTACATTTAACGAGAGCCATGGACAGCTCATATTTTTAGAAGTGCAAAAATTAATTGTCCTGCTTACACCAAAGTGTATACGTACCACAGGATTGCTGCGCAGGGTTTTGTGTTAATGCCATACAGGGACCTCAGATACTCCATGCACTACAAAGGAAAAGTGAGTTGATATATATCACTGACTGCAGATGGGTTTGGTTGTAGGTTAAAAAGTTTCTTGCAAGTTGTCTGCATTTTCCCTTAATGTCTGTCTTTTACAGTAGTGCTTTGTTTCTGAGCGTGACCACCACCAGGACAGCTTGGTTCAGTGCAAACACTGTCTCTTTCAGCCAGAACATTCCTAACATTAGCTTCCTTTTTTTTTTCTCTCCTCTCCCTCTCCCCTGCCCCCTCTCAGGTTGGAAAGGCTGGTGGACGTCCTGAGGAAGAAGGTTGGAGCAGGGACCATTAGGACCGTGATCTGATTGAAAGCTGTAGTCTAAGGAAGCTTTCACATCTGGTGACCAGGCTGCTTCATTCAGCACTGTGTAAACACTGAAGCCTTAACTTAGCAAACAGTTGTTAGAAGTGGGACACTCCAGCGACATTCCAAGCTGAGATAAAATCAAATCATAAATGTTTAACTACTTTGCTGCTGAGTTCTGTGATTTGTTAAAATGTTTCACTGCAAACATGTGTTTGTTTTTAACCAAATGCATTGTGGCATGGTATATTGTGAAAAATTATGTAGATGCTTATTTTAAGAGTCTGTCTTCTCAATGTAAGTAGACTATAGTCTGCTGCAAGGCAGACTGCTGCATGGTCATTTTTTTAAATACTGCAGGCTTCAGGTTCAAAATGCTGCAAAGCAGTTACAAAATTTAAATCCCTTATTTTATTTGTGAGACTGAAAATAGTCAACTATTTGTATGTTAAATATATTAATTGATAAAGTAGGTTGGCATTCAAGAAATATCTCTGGCTGGTATATTGGATATTTTTTCCTCCTTACTCATAGCCCGTTGCATTGCAGGTAGTTACTGTGGCTACATCAAAGGGCAGGATAAATGTATACAACAGTTGAATAGCTTCTGCTAGTACCTGGCATTTTCAGTGTACATTAAAAAGAAATTTACATTTAGGTTTCACTGGAAGTACAGCTTAAAAAATTTCAACATGAAAGCCTTGTGACATTGTACAGTATCTCAGACAGTGGAGAAAGTTTCCTGTATTGTTTTTAGTCACTCCTCTGTCCTTTTATATGAGGGAAAAGCTCTCAGATTTCAGAAAGCACCTTATAAATTAAAAATTCACCTTTTCAGTATTTGCCTCTTCTTATCCCTTTCCTACAAGACTCTGATTGCTCTGCAGTGCAGGAGTACCATCCAGGTTGGGTTTGAGGCCAAACTGTCAATCCTCAGCTTTTTGTACTCAGGAAGTGCCCTAGGACTTAAAGGCTGAAGCACAGAGTCTTACAGGGAGGGGAGAAACCGAGGGCTGGGGAGGAAAATACGGGGTACACGGACATTATAGACCTTACAGATACATTATAATTGAACTTAGACTTATGTTTGTGACCCAGCCATCTCCCTGTAAGAACAGTCAGGTCAGTACTCATATAATCCTGCTCAAGAAAGCAGCTGTAATCTCTGAGCACCCCAAATTCAATAAAGAATCTCAGCAGCCAGCTGGGCTTTAGTGTCTCCTCGGGACTAGCCAACTCAGGCAAGGTGGATGTAGCTCCTGAGGCTTCCACTTATCTACTTTGCTTTGTGTTTAATGTTGTTACATGGTCTTACATCTTAATGCTTGCTTGTTCAGATGTTGTGATAGTGCAGTCTATCTGGAGAAAATGAAATTTTAATTTTAGGTGTAGAGAGGAAATTTTAATGTCTGTTTTTTTTCTTTCAAACACTTGAATGTTAAACCTTCTTCATCTGCAGACCTAAGCCCCTCCTGGTTTCAGTTGACCAAACCTAACCTCTTGCAGAGAGATAAGTAGCATCCCTCCAAGCCACATTTACCCAAGTCACTTCTAGAAACTTCTCAAGTGCTCCTTTTTGATCTTTGGTCAATCCTAAGATAGCCAGTGAGTCTGGAGCCTCTCCCCCACACCTATTCAGTGGGAAGAAATTTTAATGCTTCCAAACCAGAGGATTGCCACCCCCCAGATTCCAGCCCCTTCACCATCTCCTGCATGCTGCTGCTGTTCAGCTCTTCGGGTGACTCAACAGCTCTTTGTGCTACTGTCCTCACTGGGCTTTGTGCACAAAGTGGTGACAAGATCTCCTGAGCTGTCAGTGCTATTGAACCATTTCTCCTGTAAGGAGGTAGTGAGGAAGGAATAAAGACAAAAATGTGAGAACTACCATGCCGTGCCAGACCAAAGCCCAAAGACTGCCCTTGGCAATAACAAATAGAAGATGCCTAGGAAAGGGTATAAAGTCAGGGCAGCACTAGTGACCACTCTCCCAACTGGTGTCCCAGCAATTTGTTAGTTAGAGGCTTTCTCAGCCAGAGGTGATGTCTTTGTATTTAGCAGCACTTTTTCATTACCTGTTTTTTAATCCATTTAAATTGTTTGTATCTACTTGTTCCTTTCGCAAGGTCTTATGCAGTTAATGATGCATTGAGTGAAGAAATATTTCCTTTTCTGTTATGAACCAGCTCTATTCACTTGCTATCACCTAGTTTTTGTATGAGAGAAATGGTGAGGAACCATTCCCTGTTCATATTGTTTCCATGTCCCATGTGATTTTACGTATTTGGCTTAATTTCCCCCACTTTTCTTTTCCAGAGAGAACCCTTAGTCTCATTTAAAGGATCTGTCCCATGTTTTTATTGGCCTTGTGATACTAATCTGTTTTTTCCAGCTCTACAGTGTTTTTACTGAGATGCAACACGATTTGTGCCTAGTATTCAAGATACAGACAAAATGTGACTCTAATTGTTGTCATAATGATGTTGTCCATTTTATTCTCTGTGCTTTTGTAACTATTTTTAGCATTGGACTCACTTTATGACAGATTATTTATTAGTATTAATATTTCTGTAGTAAAACAACTACTCTAGATCTCCTTCCTCAGTTGTAATGTTCAGCTCAGAGTTCATCATAGCTTGTATGAAGACAGAACTGTTTTCTAAATAACTTAGCATTTATGGGTGCTGAATGTCACCTGTTGCTTTAGCATTCCCTGGTGACCATGAGCTTTTATTCCATCTCTTCTCACAGCTCCTCTTTAATACTCACAGTAGCAAAGTATCATCAGCATCTCCATGCTGAATATGGTGAGATAAAATACTCTCCATCTCCAAAATTAACCCCCTCTTCAAGGTGATTCCTTACTTGAGTTAAACATGGCCCCTGGGACAAAAATCCCTGTAGGACAATGAGGTAGCTTTGCCTTCACTGTGAAAATGAAACATTTATTCTTACACATTGTTTTAATCTAACTTTGAAGTACTTATTTTTCAGTGTACAATTATTAGTTATTGCTTGGCAGCTTTTATGAGGAAGTTGTTTGTTACTTTGAAAATGCAAGTTTACTAAATCAGGGCTTGTGCTCCATGCATGAATGTGCTAAGTTCCTCCTTCCCCAAGGAGTGTCAAGAGCTCCTCACCTTTCCCCAAGTATTTCTGCATCCAAGTGAATAATCTTGTGAATGCAGGCTTCCTACAGCCAGACTGTTTGACCTCCAGCCTCTTGTGTTCATCGGCTTTGTTTGGAAAAGTAGGATGGGCCATGCAAAAGCCATCTAGCAGGCTTGATGTCAGATACATTTGAATGCTTGATTCAGTAAAATTAAATGATAGTTTTGCTCCATCATTTTCCTTTTGACACATCATACCTAAGGTGAAAAATTAGTTCCTGACTGTCTTTTGTCTTGCACCAAGCAGCCTGGAATACAGTGATAATTTAGGTTAGGGTGTTTTGTCATAAATGACAAATGTGGATAAATGCATTTGATTCATAATTAAATCAGATGTGTTGGTTTTTAAAATTCAGCTGGGAATGTTTTTTATTCTTTGGAAAGGACCGTGGGAAATTTGCTATGTTGAGAGTAGAAAGATTCAAAAACAGTTGGGTTCTCCCTCTTCCTTACTTGCAACCTGGTGTGTGGTCTTTGGCAAATTCCTTAGTGACTGTCATTAAAGGCATGCAGTCCCTGAGGAGGTTCCTGGGCTCCTCCAGGGAGTTTGCAAAAGTATCTATGTGGTTAAGGTCAAAACACTTTCACTTCTTCACCTGCTGAAGTGAGCAGCATAAATCACATAGGTCTGGTAGTGGAGGCCCAGCCTTTAGTGCCCTCAGCAGAACTCCTGGTCCTGTTGAGCCCAGTCTAACTTTAGCCTTTCAGTGTAATGAGGACAGGAAATCTGCTCTGGTCAGTAGAAACAGGCAATAATGACAGCATGGGTTAATGGGCTTATCATATGGTTTATTCATTGAGAACTGATTGATGCCTGTGCAGAGCTCTGAAAGTGAAAAGAAGCCTGCTCCCATACAGCAAACAAATGCAATTGTCACTTCTGTCCTAATACATGGGAGAAAGATGAGATTGTGGCCGATTATGTACCAGGAGTAGCAATTCATTTCTCTCCTGATGGAAAAACAGTTCATGGTGAAAGGTGGCTCGCCATAGGTGATTCTTATGGTGACAGCTATAATTACTGGTCAAATTAGGGTCCCTGCTGTCTTGAACAGAACACAGATATGCAGCAATGTTCTTCCCCTGTGAGATTTTGTGTCTTTCTCTTGATGATCCTGCAGCACGTTATGCATTGGGAGCCATTTCTGGTATATGCCAGGGTAAAATATGTAAATAGCATCATGTTGGCTCGGGATAAGAGCATTATTAATGCTTTTCAGCACTGTAATTATATTCCTAGTAAGCCTTCCCTAAGCCCTCACTAA
Source organism: Promerops cafer (assembly GCA_013398275.1). Taxonomy (NCBI): domain Eukaryota; kingdom Metazoa; phylum Chordata; class Aves; order Passeriformes; family Nectariniidae; genus Promerops; species Promerops cafer. Next base: position 369,007 of record VZSE01014783.1, on the reverse strand, counting down.
TTAACAATATTGTGACAAATCAACTTTAACAGAAAAGAACTGTGGACCTTTAGTCTTTTAGTACTATTTTTCATGCAGCCCACAGCTGAGAACTGGTGGCATGGCTTTCTGGTACTGGTGTTGGAAAAACTGCTGATATTTGAAAAGTTCAAAACCAGCTCAGTCTTGTTAGTGGAGTCCTGTAGCTGAATTTGGTTTGATTCCTCTTTAAATATATTCATGGCAAAGTAAGATTCATTGGTTAATCATTAATGTTAAGGAATATTAAAGCTGTTTTTATAAATAAGCTATCATATTGAAATGGTTTAGTGATGTCACTATATTGTCATATGCACATTTATTTATTTGTTTATTCCAAATCAGGAACATTTTACAAGATTGACTTTATATATATTCTTACCAGGTGTTCAAGAGTTTTAACATCTTTAATCCATGTACACAAATGAACTTACTATCTAAGTGTCAGGATTTCTCCGTGCCTTTATTTCCTTCAATTAGAATAAGGCTGTTGGTTTTGTTGGGTTTTCTTCTTCTTCTTAACTTACACTGCTGAAGATTTTCCTCCCATGCAGGAATCAGCTGTGGGGCACATGAAATCACTGCCGGGCAGTTTCTCTTGCTGCGACCGCAGCGTTCCGTGGGCTGACTCTTATCGCTGCAACATTTCACATCAGGTCTGCAGAACTGGACTTTCTCTGTTTGTTCTTCTCATGCATTGGTAAATAAAATGTATTCACAAGTTCAGAAAGACAAAGTAGTGTTCTCATATTAGGTCGATTATAAGTCAGCTGTTGAGCTTCAGGGTTCTAAACATTTCATTCTTCAGTTTTGTTGGGAGCCCACGTGTTCTGGGAGGCTTTTAAACAAATACTTGAAATGGTTGAAAGATTTACATTGCCAGTGCCTAGCTAAATATGTAGTCTTTAGAAAAGACATGGTTTATTTTGGCACCATTTGACAAACTCAAATATTTTAAACATTTGTTAAGTTTGAGCTTGCACATTTGAACTAAAAGTTTGCATTCCAAAATTGCATCTCAGGTTACCTGTCTCTCTCTCTTTTGTATTTTATAATCCCTTTATTAAAATAGTCTGCAAAAGAAGTTGGGTTTGGAGTGTGGTTTTTTATTGTTAATTGTAAAATATTGTCATTAAAAATCAATTTTAAGGTAACATGTACCTGGTAACTCTATTCAACTAAATGTCAGAAATACAAAGCCAGAAGCGTTTTCAGAATTTAGGATTTTATGTTGGTAGCCAATACATGGTTGTAAAATTAATGGAACACAGTAATAGTTGGACCAAACCCTGCAGTGCTTTACTCTTAGTCCTATTATGTACTGTGATGAGTAAGTACTGGTTTTGCTGGTGAGTGCAAAGCCAGGCAATAAAGAAAATAGACTGAAAAGCTGTACTGAACTGATGAAATAGAACAGCTTGAGGAAAAGGAAAAGCAGTCTTTGACCTGGAATGGTTTTCTTTTCCTTCCTTTGGCAGAAAGGAGGAGCAAGGGCAATGTTTAGTCTAATTGAAAAAAAAATAAATAAATATAAAAAAAATAAAACCCCACAGCAACCAAAAAACACCACTTTTATTTTCTTTCAAGTTTTAACCTGAAACTTGCACTGAAACATAAAAAAGTTGAGAATTTATGAATTGAAATCACCATATTTTGCTCAGAACCTGCCAGTCCCCTGTTCATGAGTCCTGAGCACACCGTTACAGTGGTGTTGGTGCTCTGGCGTGGTGCCCAGGCAGTTGCCAGCTGCAAAGGGTCACACTCCTTTCTGAGAAGCTGTCATCAGGGGCAGTTGGGCATGTTCCCTCATGGTGACCTCGGGCCAAAGGTCCATGCAGTGCCACGTTGACAGAAGTTCTTCATGGTTTGAACAGCTTCTGAACATGATAGATGCAGGTCCATTTTCATATGGTAAAATAGCAATATAACCAATGGAATTGGTCACAACTGCTTTCCAGTGGCCTTGAAAAGAAAAGTTAGGACTGCCCTTGCAGAATACATGGCGTAAATTTGTGATGATTGATACTCTCACATGAATATTCATGCTACATTTCACACACTGTTGAAAAATACAGTGGTTTCCCAAAGAATTCAAAGGATGGAAACGGTTCTATTTGTTCATGAACTAAGTATTAACAGAACTAATTTCAGAAACAAACTCATAAGAAAAATCCTTTGATTTTAAGATGCAAAAATAAAAAGCTACTTTGGTACTACTCTAATTTATTGTCTGAAGCCACAGGACTTTGTTCATGATTATTTGACTCACTGATGTGGTGCCCCTATTTCACAGGTCTCATGATCAAGGAAATAAACATCTCAAAAATCAGTCTATGAGAAATGAGGCTACTGGAGTGGACGTATGTCTAAGTGGATGTAGCTATCAATTTGATGTTGTACTATTTGGAAGCAAGATTTCACGTATGTCTAAGTAAAATCAAAAAGTTAATTCATTTCTTCACTAGAAATAAAATAGCAAGCAGTATGATCTCCATCAATACATGCTCATAGCACTAAAATCATCCCATTTGGTGCTATAATAGGATAAATAAAATTTTCGGCTTTGTTTTTTCCACTTTAGACAGGGAATATTTTCCCTCACCCCTAACAATCTACCACTGCTTGGAGTGCAAGATAGTAATTAAATGTTGAGCAGAACACCAAAAAGAATTGGGTGAAATCCAAATATGCACGTGTGGAAACTTTGCCTGCTTCAGACATAGAAAAGGAGAAAAAGTTGTTAAAATGAGTGACAGAAATACTTTTCTATGCTTACATATAGAGTTTTAAAAACTTCACAGAAGTCAAAGCAAGACACAGCTGTTGTAATATTTGAAAGTAGACGTCTCAATAAGGTTAAAGTTGGTATGTCAGCATAAGGCTAGGAAATTATTTGAAATTTGGTTGTGTTCATTTTTTTCACTAATTTTGTGTTTGATAGAACAAGCTACCTTGGTTCTAAATTTCAAATAAAACATTTCTAGTTAGCTGTTTTGGTCAGTAGATAATCAGTATGAAAATTGCCAGTGTGCCCTCTACTTCTGTTGTCCTATTGCTAAGGTTTTCTCAATACAGACAGGACACAAAAAGTTGTATTAAAATACTAAATATTGAGTTATATTTAGTAAGATCTGAACCCTTCTACAATTTTCATCAATAGATCTCAGAACACATTTAAAAGAAAACCTAATAGTATTTTGTCCCTAAGTTGGCAGAAGTGCCTAAATGAGCATTTGATTGTAAGACTGGCCAGATGTGGGGCAGCTCTGTGTAGGGAGGCAGTGGCAAACAGCTTGAGGGGCTGCAGCCTTTTCAGTGGACCAGACTGATGACCACTAGGAATGTCTAGAAGATCTAGTCCTTGCTACTTTACAGCTCTCAGGGATTCTTTCTCAGCTGTCCAAGATAACCGGTTGCCACTGTATGAATAAAAGTAAGGACCCTGTCTATAGCAAAATTGTCATTTGACGCCATTTATTTGCTCAGTAGTTGCTTTAAGACAAGCTATAAAGCCATATTGGCAAAAAATTTTGTATATACAAAAGCAATCTTGTAGTCCTTAACAAAAATAGTATCTCTGTTGGGCTGCTTTGGAAACTAACTTTTGGCTGCTGGGCCAAAAATCTGGAAAAATCTCTGGAACTGTGTACCTCTTCCATGGACTGTACTGGAGAGTCAACAAAACTGAATTGTACCACCCTAATTTACTTTGGGTTTTTGCTCTTGTGAGTTGCAGCAATGTTCAGCTGTGCAGAAGGGAGGGTAGCTCCCTTGGAGAGAAAGAGGAACCTGTGGAGTTTCAGGGCATCTGAAGATACGTGTGAAAATGAATGGATTTCTAGGGGATCTGTCACAGGGAGTGCAGCTCAGAAAGGTTCATGTGGTCTTAGGGACAGACAAGGGATATCATCCCTTGGGGACAGCTGTGTTGTGTGCAGTGACTGAGTTGCAGCAGCAGCACGATGAAGGCGGTCATGTCTTCTGCTGACTAGACAACCCAGGTTCCCCCTTCCCCACGGGTGCAGGATTCCTTGCCTGGTGCACATACATGCACTGCCAAGATAGAGATCCTCACCTGGGCCATTAGACTCTCACTGCTTGGACCCAGACATCTCCTACACTAATATTTTTCCATAATTCAACAGGTGCCCCTGAGAAAGGCAGCCAAATAAATATTGATCAGACCTGCTGTGGCCAAGAGGGGTGATGCTGTATGTACCATTCAGGTGGGCAAAGGGAGAGAGGTCAGGACAGAAAGGGAGGGGGGGAAGGTAGAGGTGACCATGCTTTGCAAATCCTTGTAGAGTCTTGAGATTCCATCTGGCTGTGTGGTCTCAGCAGACAGGGAACCACTGGCCTGCATTTCTACAGAGAACTGGAAGCCAGTCTTTAATACCATACCCAGGCTTGCCAACAACCAAGGCCTGACTGTGCCCGATGTCATCTCTGATTTACACAGGCCTAAGTCATTGACAGAATCCACTAGTTGGACTACTTTCAGTGCTTCTGTACATCCTTGCAAGAGTGAGGAACTTATCACAGATGCGTGAACCAGGGCTGTGCTCAGCTGGTAGCTGCACCTCTGCTGGAAGAGCTGAGACTAAGTCTGGATTACCAGGTCAGGCAGTGCAGGAGAAGCAAACCCCTAGAGCGAAAAGATGGCATGTAGCCCCCACAGCCAACTGCTGTGCCTTTGGAGCTGGCTCCACAGAAATCCCTGGGTTGGGCTGCCTGGTGGAGCAGGCAGTAGAATCACATCTCTCAGTTTTGTGTCATTTCTGTGGGATCCTGAGTGCACTGAGACTGCTCTGGGACATGAACCAAAGCACAGAAAGTGAAGCCAGATGGGAGAGTGGCTTTTAAAATACACCCTCAACATAAGGAAAACACAATAGATAGATGCATCCTGAGTGAAATTTGCCTCAGGAATTCACTCTTCAGAGATATCTGTTCTGCCTGGCCTTTTGCGCAGAACAGGGCTCGCTGCCGCTTTCTGTCCCAAAGGCACTGCATATGGGACTTACTGCACCTGTTTATAGTGTTTTGGGACTGCAGTTTACTCCCCTCCTGAGAGCCTGAAGTGCAGGAGAAGCAAGGACAGATATGCACAAACTCACCCTGCAATGTGTCAAGCAAAGGCTCAACTAAGGGCTGTGCTGCCGGTGCGCAGGGATACCTGTGGGCAGTGGGGGGGACTGCTCACACCTGCACAGCAACAACACCAAACGTTTGAATACAGCAACAACCACCATAGCACATACTGGAATGAAGGTCAGGAAGGTTTGCAGTCTTGCTCTTCTTTGATCACATAATGGAGAAACTCAGCTCAATTGCTTCTCAAGCAGTTAAATGCCAGGCTTGCTCCATGTTTTACCTGTCTGCTGAGGATAACTTTATTTCCCCAAAGGTCTAACATCCACTAGAGTAAGACTCTTATAAATCTAAACTACGTGTGCCTAAAGAAAATACGCTTTCGTCAGTGGGTGGTTTTTTGAAATCCCACAAGACTTTTCTCAATAGTCCTACATAGCAAATCCACAACTGCCTGTTGTAACAATCCACCCTGTTTTCCAGTAATGGCATTATCCTTGTAATTTTCCATTCATTGAAATCTGGTCTGCAAATGACCAACTTTGAATATTACGAGGTGTTTTCTCCAGAACTTTACCCTCACACAGCCTCATTTCCTGTAGAGCCAACTATTGCTCTTGAGTGACCTGCTACCTCCTATCTCATTAAAAGTCTTTTTTCTTTCCAGTGCTATTGACACTTTATCCTCTTAGAGCTCTTCCAAAACCACCTGCTGCAGGTGTCTAACTAGGTGCTATGACTATTGCTTTCCACTAGTAGTAAAGCAAGCTGAGGTCTGTCAGGCTGAACCACATATTACCCTCTTGACCCAGGATGTGTAGGAGATATACCACCACCTGTCATAGGCATGTCCTGTTCCCTCCTTCTGCCCCACCCCCCTCTTGCAAAACCTGTAAGTTATGTCTTTAGTTCCTATTCAGTTACTCTTTTACCTAAATGATTGATATACAGCACAGGTATCTAGCTAACTGCTATGTCAATTTATGGTGATTATAATATGTGAATGTAGCCTCTTTCAACCCAAAGAAAAAGCTTTAAAAAGCTTGAAAAGCTATTACACATCGTAAATGTGAGAAACTCTATAGAATCAACATAAAAAAAAAGCAGAATGAGCAGGCTCCTCATTCTTGACTTACTCCTGCTTTCCTGGTGCACTTGCCCTAGGAAAGCTGGATATCAACCACAACTACATCAATTCCAGCATTCCTTGGTTTGTTACACCTGAAGTCCCAGGCCTTCAGGTGGAATAACAAATGTGTGGGGAATTACAGATCTACAATGAAGGACTCCACAGATGATCTGTTAAACTTGTTCTCTTGTTTGTCTTCTTTCAGTTTCAGACCGATAGGTCTCATTATGCTTCCTTTTCCTGAGAACTCAAGAGCAATTTACTACCCCAAATCCTTCCCCATTTTGGTATCTGGGGACCATGAACAGATTACCATTTATCTTCTTTTGGATAAACTGAGCTTCTGATATCACTTATCAGGTATTGCTCAGACAGTCAGGCATTTCTAATTCTTGGGCATGCAGATGCTTGACTTGTGCACAATACCCTTTTCCTGCTTTCAGATATGGTCTATATAGAGCTGATTTTTGTGAACATTCCTGATTTCAAGGAGCATGCTCATTCTCTAAGGCACAGCATCACCCCAGGACCTCATGCTCGATGTCAGTCCTAGACAGCCCTTCAGAGTATGTGTATTTCTATTTCTCTCTAAGAATTCCTGGATGTGGAAGAGACTAGAGAGAAAACTATCTGACGAAGAAAACAGTAATAAAAGAGTAATATGAAAAAAGAAAAAAAAAAGGTGGTAAAATAGATTTAGGCAGCTCATTTCAGTGAACTCTGCTTCATTAATACTGATGCCTACATTCTGGATTTTTGTTGCTAGATAAGGAATCTTGCCCAATATGGAAAGAAATATGTCCCTATCACAACCATCTGAAAGTCAGAATTGCTGAAGCCAGGTAGATGTCTTGTAAGGCTGCTGCAAAAAAAAAAAAAACGAAGTGATTGTGTAGTTAATCTTGTTGGTTTAGTTGTGTTCCATGGTGATTTTAATTATACTGTAATTTGAGCTAAGTCAAAGGATGGTAAGAATAGTGGCTGGGTAGAGGTTAGTGGAATGTCAATGGGAAGAAGTGATTTGGGGGGCAGATCTGATGGGCTGGAATATTGCTGTGCTCCCGGAGTGGGGGTGAGGCTGTTCTTGGCATGAGTATGACAAGGAGGGAGCAATGCCAAGAGGCAGTTAGGGCTGGCAGGAAGGGATGACAGTTGCTGAGTAGGAAAAGTTATACTGCACTGTTCATGAAAAGGGGCTGAGAAACACTGCACTGATGCTGGTGAAGAAGGAGGATGTCAAAAATAGGCCTCAAAGATGTAAGGAAGGATATCACAGGAACAAAACTGCAGAGCTGAATACCAGCACTGAGTATCTGCCTTCCCCAGCAGGCACTCCTCATCGGTGAGGCTGAACCCTGAATTGACTTGACTTTTATTCTACCTGACAGCAGTCTCTGCCCTCACAGCTGCAGAAGTGTCCAGCTGGTAACTTAGCTTTCAAGTCCATCAGTAATTTGATCATCAGCTGCATTTGATCATCAGCTATGGCACTGATGGACTTTAAGCTACTACTGTTCAATTAAGCAACATTTTGTGCTCTGCAACACTTAAATGTAGTTTAGGTGGAATGACAAGAAGTAGCATTGGTTTTTTACCAAAGTATTCTTAAGAATGTTAACGCACTGCTAAAAATACACTTAGCACAGCTACCTTGGACTGCACAGCCACAAGACACGTGAAGCAATCATTCTCAAGTCCATGCTGCAGCCTTCTAATGGTAATGAGGAGCTACTGAGGGTCAATATTTAGCATTCATTGTACTGGTAGGCCAAACTAGTTTATTTTGGTGGGGGAAAAGAGACAAAGTTCATTAAAAAAAGGCTGTCTTTTGTGGTTTTGTGTTGTGCGCTGTGTGTGGGGCACATAGGTGTTACTGCTGAGGGGGAAGTGGTAGTTTGTGCTGGCATATAACATATTTGGATGTCTAATATACCTTTAAAGAAAAATTCAGCCACAGGGATGACAAATGCCCCTGAGCATGGCAGAACTGACTGCTTCTCTCCAGTTAGAGAGCAGGCTGTGGGAGGAGGTTCTGTGTACTCCTTTGAGAGCCAGGAACTCCCCCATAGCAAACTTGTACTATCTCACAGGATCAAGACCACAGATTTCCCCATTGATTTTCAAGAGCTCTTGTCATACCAAAGAAAAGCCAGCATTAAATGTGTGCCACCTTTGCCCCTGCACTTTGGGGAGCTCTTATCAAAGGAGAGATAATTTCTGCTTTCAAATTTTGGGAGGACACAGAATCTGTTGCACTTTCTTACATGCCCTGAAACACCAGCTCTAAAGCAGAAAAGTATAGACAGAATGATGCAGAAGTAAAGCAGAATGATGGACAGATTGCAAAATAAATTCTGTGAAGTTTGCTTTGTGAAGAAGTTGATCCAGGTTTTTTTTTTTTCCTTTTTACTTTTCTCTCCCCGCTCCCAACAAAAGCAGGTCTAAGAGTAGCTACCTAGAAGCCTTGTTGCATTTTCCTTTTGTTATAGCAACAGGCTTCATAGATTTAACAGAAAAATTCATATTCTATTTCCTTCTGTTACATACCTGAGTAGATTAGATGTTAAAATATCTTTTTTACAAGGGTAAAGGTAATGATTTCTGAGCCACACAAATTAAGTATGTCATTTTAGTAAAAATTACTTGAATTCTGCGTATTATTTCCTTAATCCCTTTTCCCACTCCTGTATATCAGCATTTTTTTCTGTATAGACTCTGTGGCATGTAAGCGGTCTTGCTTTTGCTATAGCCATTTCTTGACAGCAGGATCAATCCTGCTCCTGCCAGGTGCTGGAACTGCTGAACTCTCTTTGGCTGTATAAAAGCTGTGGGTGCGACACCCGCAGCTCTTGGCTCCCCTCTGTGGAATGCTACATTTGTATTAACATGTATCTTTCTTTGTGATTTCTTTTTTTTTTTAACTGAAAATGATGGCCTTTAAAACCTCTTCCTGGAGAGAGAGAGAGAGAAAGAGGTTGAGAGAGGGGGAAAAAAAAATACACTCCCCTTGGAATTTAACCTTAATTTGAACCAAGATCAGTGAAAGAAAAGCACTTTCGTGCATTGTTCACCAGCTCCACCCAGCCAGCCCCTTATCTAACCTGAGTCTCTATTGCCTATAGCTTTGTAACTTTTGCAGTAGTGCTCTCCACATGCTCTTACATGCTTTGAAACCAACCTGGAGACACTGTGACATTATAATACCAAGAAACACTAGTTTCCATTTTGCAAATCCTTAGACTGCACAGTGCAGCAGCAGGCACTGTCCCTCCACGGGTTTATAAAGGGCCTAGTGTGTATTGCAAATAACCAGCAGTGGCTATTTCTGACCCCTGGCAAAGGTGACAGCAGCTTCTGAAGCCCCTGACTCAGCCTCTCTGTACTCCCCAAACCAAGAGATGTTTAAACATAAGTAGTGCTTCATTTCAAGCTGATTCCTGGGACTTCTTTTGCCTTTTAGAGGGAAGCAGACAGCCCTTGATTTGCATGACATCAGCTTGAGGTCAAATTCAGCCTTAAACACACAAATAAAAAAGCAAGCTTCCTTGTTTGCTGTTCAGAGGCGGACTTCCACTGTATGTCTCCTGTTGTCTTCACTGGGTGCAACAGCCATTAGATTGCTTTCCTGTTATTTTTTACTTCCTAGAAAAGGCAGACAGCTGCTCCAGGTGTGGTCCACCTTCATGTTGTCCCCTAACTCCTATCAGCCATCTGCTCCCTGCAGTCATCTCCCTTTCCTGGCACCCCTCAGTACTCCTGACTTGTGACCACATGGTCCACTTTCCCCTGCTTACTGTCTGCTTTATATCCCTTCCTTCCACGTCCTCAGTCTTTCTTCCAAGCCCTCATTGCTCATTATTCTCATCCCTGCTTCTGTCATTCTCTACAGTCACAGGCTGCCTCCTGGTTCTCCAGGGTCTTGTGTGAGTCTGAATTCCCCACGCTCACAGCACTGAATTCCCCACACTCACAGGCCTTTGCGCTAAGTGCTGCCTCCCTTCACCTGCCTGCAGATGTGGCTGACATCTGGCAGAGGACAATGTGCGGTGCCACCCCCGCTAGCAAAATAGTATCCTTCACCTAGGGAGCAAACTCCTTAAAACTGAAGGCAGGAATCAGGCCTTCACAATGGCTTCTTGAAATAAAGACCAAATACTGTGCAGCTCAGAAGGAAAGAGAGGATACTGTGAAATGCACCAGTGGCTTGCCATGTAACCTCCCTTATTTTAACAGCAGCTGTCTGCTTTTCTTTTAAAGACGTGTTTTGAAAAATACCTTTTGGTTTTGTTCTAGATAGCCTAGTAATAAAACCCTCCAAGGAAATACTGAATATAGCACTCTTATTGCAATCCTCGAGTGTTTGAAGGACCCCTTGGAAAGAGTGCCAACCAGGAGACAGGAGAGAAGAAGCAGGAAAAATCGAAATAAGAAATATCAAGGAGACACGGTCAAGCATGAATCATTTCTTTCGGTTGAGACTGAGGCAAGATCAGATTTCACATCCACCCTCGACGGGGCTGGCATTTTCACACACACGACAAACCCGTTGGCATGGAGGTGGCTTGATTTCATGATTATTACCGAGGCCATTGGCATATATTTAAGCCCGATTTAGATAAGGGGGACTGGGGGAGGGGGCGGTCTTCCATTTATTTTAAGAAAGCCACAGATCAGAAGAACAGTTAAAAAATAAATAAATAACCTTCCAGGCAGGTAGGCAGTTTTAGTGGATACCCACCCGCCAGGGAGCTGCATCCCCGGCGCCTCAGCGGTGGCTGGGAGCGCAAGTGGCCCCACGGGGGAGTGACGGCTGCTGCAGCCCCGAGGGG
>VZSE01014783.1:338747-357558 GCA_013398275.1 Promerops cafer | reverse complement strand
CGCCCGGGAGCCGCCCCGCCTCGGGAGGGGCCGCGGCCGCGGCAGCCGCTCGGACACCGGCGAGGCGGAAAGGGGAGGGAGCCGGGCAGCGCAGCCCGGTACCCGCCGCGACGGCAAACGTCTGGTCCGCCCCGGCTTTAATTCCTCCTCTGAGCATTTCGAGGCGCCCCTGTGTTTTGTAAGCCGAGCAATAAATTTCTAATTAAAGCGGTGTTATATTGGAAAAACTTTTTTTTTTCCCCCTACGTAGATCTTTAATTTTCTAAGTGTCCCGCTCCCTCATTCCGGCTCAGGCTGAACCTGTGCCAAACCGCAAAGCCTATAGAGCACAGGTCCTTGCAGCTGAGGAGAGCTCTACCCTGTGTCTTCAGGAAATTAAAGAGCTCTGTGTCCTCGTGTGTCTGTGTATTGACTATTTTCATAGGGGTTTAGCTGTGGTTTGCAGCTCAATATTGAAAGGCGTTATTGATACTTCGAGGGAAAATTTGAGAAAAAATTTTTTTCCCTTTTTTTAAAATGTTTTCTCTGTGGTTTTTCCTCTTCTTTATTTTTTTCCTTACTAATGTTACTGGCATGGGAACAGCACTGTCATACTTCACCTCATCAACTGTGCTGTGTATTTGTTGCAGTCTGGAGGATCTGACTGCTGAGAATTATTTAGTCCAAAATACATATATTTTGATTATTTGTTCTTAGATTTCCCAGTCACAAACTATTCACCTGGTTAAGCACAGTGACCTCCCTCCTTCTGAAATTACAAATTTAAAAAGGTATCACTCCTTTCCGTGCATATCTTATCTGATTAATATATACCATAGCTTTTATTCTATTACAGCATTTCTAGTATGAAGGCAATATATACAATGAGAACATATTTATGACTTAGAAAACATACTAATATATATTAAAGTATTTCATGTTACCAGAAACTTGAAGGAGTTCGCAAACCTTTAAGCCAGCACAGTAGACTGAAACGTTCCAGCTTCTCAGATGAATATGCATCTGCCAAAAACCTGAGAACTACTGTGGGGATAACCCTATTATCTGACAATATGTGAAAGTCCCATCCTTTAAAGTGCTATGTATCTCTTAGAGGCACTTAGAACAGCTATTATTTAATTAGGTCTTATTTACTTATTACATAGCCCATAGGTTGTAACCTTCTCCGTAACAAGAGTGAAACAACAGTCCCTGTCACAGAGCTGATGACCAAAGGCTGGAAGTACCTCTGAAGACCTCTTGCTTCTGGCACTAAGGTGTTTCCAGCCTTCATTTGGCTTGAGCATGGCAGAGGCCTATGCAGTTGTCTCCCCAGGAGTCTGCATCAAGCAGGTGAACTCTCAGTGCAGCCCTCCCCTGGGGAAGCTTTGAGCCCAGCTGTGCATGTGTGTGTGCTTGTGCTTGTTTGTGTATGTGTGCTGGTGTGTGAGACTGCTCCGGGGGCAAAGAAACTCATCAGAAGGTTGGTCTCCCCCTGATTCCTAGAAGCAACAGAAGGAAACCCACTGATCTATGCTGCTGGTAATGGAAGAGAAGAAACTATCTGCATCCCAACCATCCTTCAGCAACCTTAAACACCTGTTTCCCTTGGTTATTGGTATTGAGAAGGTGATCTCGGGGGGCTTTGTTCTAAGGACTGTGTCGAGGAAAGAAGAAGCATTTGGAGATTACAATCATTCAGCAGAGCATTGCTATGTACCTCTTGGTTGTCTCACCTATCCATCCTGGATCTTGAGTGGGTTTGACCTAGTGGCTTGCACTCACATGGGCACACAAAAGATGTTTACTGCATCAACTTTTATGTCCCTCATTTGTATTTATTTAATTTTTGAGGAGATCATGGTCTGAGCAAGTCATCCCCACCATCGATGTTGTCAAAGAGCACCAGCAGCCTGGAAAGGTGAGGGGATGAGCAGGGACATCTGAGGGTGAAGGAGCCCGGCTAAGATTGCCCATGTCTCTCCCCATGGTGCCCCACACCCAAGGGGGTGGTGGGAGCCCATAGGACACACACACCCCCAGGCCCCCCAGCCCCATTTCTTCTATCACTGAAAATGCCCGGGCCAGTTTTGTGACAGGCTAAAGGCAGTGTGTGGAAGCTCAGGATCCATTTGTTGTTGGGTTCATTTTTGAAGGTGGAAATGTTCTGAGTGGCTTTGCCTGTCGTGTGTACACAGGTTGTTCATTCTGCTGAAACACCCAAGGAAACTCAGGTGTGTGTGTCCCCCAGCCACCCACTGCTTGGCAGAGGTGAGGGGCGAAGGTTGGACCACCACAATGCTCTGCCAGTGCCCAGCCACTGGGAAATAAAAAGGGTCTTTGTCCTAAACCTGTCAGGTTTTTACAGTTTCTACCTGAATTTGGGATANGGGGGGGGGGGGGGGGGGGGGCAATCATCTGTCATTCCAAATGAAAGTGATAGTTTAAAATATAATAACCTTTGTACCAATCTCACTGGAAAAATAGAATACTAAAAATTAGATCTACAGAGCTGCCTTTGACCTCTGCCTGTTAAATCATGATTATTTTTAAAAAATTGAATTCTGTTTAATTTGGCAAATCTCTTGTGTTTATTTTTACTTAGCACTGCATAGCATTTCATGCAACTTTTTGCTCTGGAAGGGATGAAGGGCACAAAACCCTGAAGAGATTTAACCAGAAAGAAATGCAGGCTAACTAATGTCTGAGTGGTCCAGGGAGTTAGAGATGGTGCCATGTACTGCTTTTTACTAGAAAGAAATCTGGCGTGAAAGCGGGATCTTTGTTGCCTAGGAATTAAGTTGTTGCTGCTGCTTATTCCTTACCTGAACTCCTAATCCCCTGTTTGTGCTATGGCACAAAACAAATTATTTCACATAGACCAAAAGACAGCCTTGTAACAATTAAAGTCTATTGTGTAAAAGTATAAATGGCACGTTGATCGTTAAGGTAAGCCGACTTGTAAAGAGTAATTCTTGGACATGAACTATACGGTCATTTAATGTACACTTTGGAGAAGTCATTATGTGTGGGGAGGTAAATTGCAAACTGTAAAATGCTTAGTTAGCCAGTTAGCGTTTATGCTTGGTCTAAACAGACCTCAGCAGAAACAATGTGAGGTCTGCTCCTACTTTTGCAGAAAGCACGAGTACTTTAATACTGCTTTCCCTGGGAACAAACACCTTATTCTAAATTTCTTTAATTTTTTCAAACAAATAAGAAGCCCCTTCCCCTCAAATTTAAAGAAAAAAAAAAAAACACAAAACCCACCTCTATGATACTTTACAAAGTGGGAAATATTCTAAATCCTTGAACCTCGGACTCTGCTGAGGTCCATGTAATCTTGGTCACACTCATTAGGAAAAGAAAAAAGAAAAAATCTACCCCCTACCCAGGGAGTGTTTAAAAGGAGTGTGGATCCACTGAAACCAGTCCTGTGAAGGTCAGCTTTGTCTTGTAAGAGGAAAGGTGACAGGGTCAGCATTATTGCACATGATGAAACCCCCACGGGGGCTGGAAGAGGTCATCTCTCTCCTCCTGTCTCCTCGTTTGGCCAGTATGTCTCTTCTGGGGGCAAGCCTGCTAACGAAGGTGGTGAGATTTCTTATTGCCAAAGAGAAACACTCGGCTGGCCAGCTTAAGGTTCCAGGCTCCCCATTTAGGGTGGGGTGGAAGAACTCCTGTTCCCCAGAGCGCAATTTGGCTTTTGGGAAGCGTGGCATCCCTCTGAGCCTGCAGAGAAGGCAGGAAGTTTCTGGGTGACCGATGCGATTTGCTGGGCCCCTTCCGTGTGACTGGCAACGCCTAGAGGGCATTGCCTCGGAAAAGCGTCTCTGAGGGTTCTGGCGGCTCCCGCTTCTGCACTTGCATAAGCTCTTATGGGGCTCCTGCAGCTGGCGCTGGGAAGTTTGGAAACACAAGCGGGTTCGGTGGCGGGATGGATGCGTGTTTGCCGGAACTCAGAATCGCGTCAGACACTGGGGTTTGCATGTCTAGCCCATCTAGCCCACACTCCTCGTGCCCGCTGACACGCGTGTAATGCACCCGCCCAGGGCCCCACCACCGCCCGTGGTACGTGCAATGACTTTATCTTCTCATTGCTGTATTTTGCTTGGCCTTGAAATTTAGGCTGTTTGGATAACACCCGATAGAAAACACTTACGCTGGAAGGCAAACAGGCAAATATTTTAATCTCTCATATTAACACAGCGGTTTTCCAATCGGTTGATTTTTGTGCTCTATTATTTATTTATTTGTGTATGCGTTATTCATTCATTCGCTCCATTCGTTCATTCATTCATTCATCCGCCGTCATTCATTCATTCCTCCATCACTTTTCCCTCCTCCTCTGGGCCAGCGGTAGCCCGGGCTGCGCCCGCCGCCCCCCGGAAGAAGTGGCCCTCCGTTTGCTGCATTCCCGTAGTCCCGGACGGTGTCGGGGTNCGGGCCCGAGGGCGTCCCTGGAGGGAAATGTCAAGAACCTCCAAGCCCACTGCTGCCGGCTCGGTCGGCGGAGAGGGAACGCGCAGTCAGACCACCAACATGCCTGGAGCCGTACAATCCGCCACTTAATACACTTCTGCAATTTAAACTTCTGGGGACCTCCTCCTTTCAAGCCGATTTGTGATATAGGTGNGGGCCCCACCACCGCCCGTGGTACGTGCAATGACTTTAGCTTCTCATTGCTGTATTTTGCTTGGCCTTGAAATTTAGGCTGTTTGGATAACACCCGATAGAAAACACTTACGCTGGAAGGCAAACAGGCAAATATTTTAATCTCTCATATTAACACAGCGGTTTTCCAATCGGTTGATTTTTGTGCTCTATTATTTATTTATTTGTGTATGCGTTATTCATTCATTCGCTCCATTCGTTCATTCATTCATTCATCCGCCGTCATTCATTCATTCCTCCATCACTTTTCCCTCCTCCTCTGGGCCAGCGGTAGCCCGGGCTGCGCCCGCCGCCCCCCGGAAGAAGTGGCCCTCCGTTTGCTGCATTCCCGTAGTCCCGGACGGTGTCGGGGTGTGATGGTGCTGAGACACCCCACCGCAACCCCTAGGACAGGCTCCCGGGTATCCCTGCGTCGCTGGAGGAGGCGGGGGACGCCGGAGGAGAGGGCTATTTGCCTGCGTGGCTGCTCCGTGCCTGCCCACCGCCGCTGGGTCTCCGCGAGTCAGCGCGAGCAGCGAGCGGCGGCGGGCACTGCGCTGCACCCGGGCAAAGTCCGAGCCGGCGACCCCCGCCCGCGGCCCGGCCGACACGGGGCGGGCGCCGGGGAGCGCCGCGGCAGGGAGCCGAGTGGCGGAACCCGCCGGGCCCGAGGGCGTCCCTGGAGGGAAATGTCAAGAACCTCCAAGCCCACTGCTGCCGGCTCGGTCGGCGGAGAGGGAACGCGCAGTCAGACCACCAACATGCCTGGAGCCGTACAATCCGCCACTTAATACACTTCTGCAATTTAAACTTCTGGGGACCTCCTCCTTTCAAGCCGATTTGTGATATAGGTGTTTTCTCATTACACTCCCCCCCCACTCCTTTCCTTTGAAATGCACCCCCTCACCACCCTCCCGCTCCCTTTCTTCTGAGCCCTGCTCTCTAATTCTAGATGAGTATTACTTTGCTCTTTTCGTTGGCCAAGCACAATTGTGTTATTGGAGATAATGAATTCAATCCCCATCAAAGAGTATTAGGAGCGCCTTGGCCCTGTAGTGCCTTTTTTCAAACCGGGAATGAAAGGCAGAGAGAAAATTCTCTGGGTAGCCTCTGCGCTGGCAGCTTTTGAAGTGAAGGGAGGCGGGCATTGTTGTTCACATTTTTGTCCATACGGCTGAAGAAAGACCGGCGGCTTTTGATGAGAAGATGAGAACCGCCTCGTAAGTTGAGCAACAAGTTAGATGGCGAAGTCTTCCCGCTGCCTACTGCCTGTGGATAACATATGTCCCGCATTAATAGGGGCTCAAGGGAACAATTGCCCGGGGGGTGGGGGGAGTTGGGGGGGGTGGGGAGAGCTCTGCTCTGCACCGTCCAGCGGCTCCTTTTTTTCCCCCGTCCTCTGGACACCCATGCCCCGATGGGGGTGTTTTTAAGGGAGACCCGAAAATATTCTCCCTGGCTCTTGGTTTGCTCGTGTGTCCACGGGACCGAGACGGGCCAGCGGTATGCACCGACCACTGGCTCTGCTGAGGGAGAAAAGGGGGACCTCGGTGAGATGTGCTGGGTCACCTCGGCTCGCCATTTCGTTCTGCCAGGGCTCCTGGTGGCCGGGTCGTGATGTTAGGTCTGCTGCCATGTGTTTGGAGGGCATCCCCCCTTTCTAAACAAGAGTCTGTATTATTAGTTTGCGGGGGGCTTGAGGAGGGGAGTGGTTTTGGTTTTTTTCCCGACTAAATGTGGGGTCAGGACTTGGTTTTGTCACTTGTTGTTATTCCCTTTCCATTTCATATAAGTTAATGACATACCTGAAGTTTGTAAAGTACTTCCTTAGATAAAGCAACCAGGCAAGGAAAAACAAGAAGAGGTAAAACGTCTGTTGTTCACATCAGATAACCTTGGAACTAGAAAACTTGTTGCCTACATTTGAATAAGTTCAGACATGCTCTTATTCCAATCTCCTGCCCCGCAGTTCAAAGATTCCCCGCCCCCCGGGCTTTATTATGCTAAAGAGGTCATTACTGAGAGTCACTATGGAGAGATCCCGGTTCGCAGAATGAGGCCCACCTCCTAGTTACCAACATGTTTACATTTTCTGTCGGTCATAAGCGGAGGAAATGTGTGTTAGCAACCCTCCGGGCAGGCTCGGGAAATAGAAGGAATAAAGAGGGAAATATATTTCAGCTATTGCGCAGTAGATGGCAAATGTAGATGATTAGGGAGCACTTAGAGATATCGGGCACAAAGGCGGTATTTGCCGTAGACATGGTTGCTGGAGAGGGCCAGATCCCACTCCCGGGGCGGGCAGCTCTGCGCCTCGGTGCCCGGGCAGGCTCGGAGCGATGCGAGTGTCCCCGGGAGCACGCTTGTGCCTCCGTGCTCTGACAGCCTGGCGGGGAGCGGAATCACGCGGGTCCCTCTCTCAGCGGCGTGGGGCAGCTCCCGGAGCCCTCCCTTCACCGAAGCGGGTGCCAGCCCCGGGGGCACAGGCCACCTCCCCCTGACGGCTCGTGGCCAAGGGGCGACCCGTCCGCGAAGGGGATGCCCCCGCTCCAGATGATGGAGGTGGCTTTTCTACCGGGCGACAGCGGACTCGACACTCTTTCACTGCCAAGTGGTGTGTGAACGGGCCCGATTTCCGAGGCAGAAATGCGGTCACCCGAAACATGTCCACCTGGGGACCCCCGCCCCGCTCTGTTCCCTCGGGCGACTCAGGGAAGGCAGACGGGGGTCCCAAATCCTGAGCTGGGCTGAATCAAAAGAGGGCAACGCCGTCCGCTGGGGAAGGCTTGGGCTACCGACACCGGGCGGGAGGCGCGGACGGGCAGGGAGGTCAGTGGCATCCGCACCCCGCGCACACCGGGGCCCCGTCCCGCCCGCTCCCGTGTCGCCTCCGCGCCGCTGCCAGAGCTTCCCCCGCTGCGGGGGGACAGCCTGGGAGAGAGCAGGGCAGAGGGGAGCACAGCAACGCTCCGGTTCAGCGGGTGTTCCTCCTGCTGGCTGGAATAATAATAATAATAATAATAATAATAATAATAATAATAATAATAATAATAATAATAATAATAATAATACCACCCTGTCTGCTGGTAGTTCATACTTGGAATAACGAGCAGGTGTAGGAATATTTCATGGTAAAAATTAGATTACCAATTGTACAACAATAATATCAAAACAACTACGAACTTCCCCTAAAGTAACTCGCCTGAGCAAAGCCCATTCGAGTAATGCTAGTGCAGCAGAGGCGCCATTCCGGAAAATGATCCTTTCTATGAATTCAACTAAATGTAGGAGTTTTAGGGTGAGGGGAAAGAGAGGACATCGCATCTTTTTTCCCTTGTGGAGGCAAATGGATTCTGTCATGAGGCTACATATGCCTTAAATCCTAATGACTGGAGACAAAGGTGAGCGCTGGCAGTTTGATCTGTCCAAAGTTCAAAGATCTGAAATCTCAATGAGTTTCTGTTTGAGGTGAAGGGGAGAAACAAACACCATGGCAAGGCTTGGGCCAGAAAGTTGCAAGGTTTGCAAGTGAAATGCGACGCTATTTACACTAATTTATCCTTAACTGCTACTTTGTCACAATGGTCAGAATAATTATTAGAAAATAACCAGAGGGAACAAGGCAGGTTTTCTTCTTATCACCTCCCGTTTTCCACCCTTCTCTTCCCCCAATTATTTTCTCCCGCTGAAAGAGACCTTTCGAAACTACAAATCGCAGAAAATGTACAAACTACTTAAAAAAAAATTCTTAGTCTGCCTTTGCTAGAAGCTCAGAAGGCTGGCTTCGCATTAAGAAAAAGAAGAAAAAAAGATCCATTTTTGTTGCACGACCCTTAATATGTAAATAATCAAACTAATTGCATTTTGATTTTAGCTATTAACCATTCTTCTGTATTTCCTAAACAATATTGCAGCGTGGGAGTTTTGCGGGGACTTACGTGTACATTCTTTACCCCGGTCACACTCTGTGCACCATTGTGGTGTGACTTTTGCCTGGTCATTGTGTGTTACGTATACTTCCACTTGCCTCCCTTGGAAACAAATACATATTAATTATATGTATGTTAATATAGACAATATATGCATCTATATTACTCTCGAGAGAACTTTATACCTCCCGTTTATAATGAGGATAATGTGCTTCTTCACGAATTAAATTTATCAGAAAAATGCACACGAAATCTATTTATTTATTAAGTCTCTGATTTTAAAATGTTATTTTCAGAGTGATTAATCACATATGCTCACACATATATGCCTAGATTCTGTTTCATCAAAACAGGAAAGAAACCATACGAAGTGCATTGTTATCGCAATCAGGTGTTTTATCGATAATATTTCTGTAAAAAACCGAGACAATTGCTCTTCTAAAGACTAGTTGGCATTATGGCAAGGGAATTAATTTATTTCGTCTTTATGCTGACGGACCAATTTCAATACCTACTCAACACATTTCAAAACAATTTTTGAAGCAATGCCAGTGGCTGAAGTGTTTTCTTGCACCGTTCTTTCCCGATTTACTCATGTTTTATTGACACTAATAGGATTCAAATGAAAAACTGTCCGGCAAATTTTCTCTTTCTCATCTTTCAGTAGTCCCGAACATTTCAAATTATTCCTTCCAAATAATGTATATCCTCCGATTGTTTGCCGATGTAGATGTCAGTGTTGTCCATTCGCACTCAGGAAACAACCCAGCAGTTACTTGTGATTTTATTTCTCCCACTTGACTTGGGCGGCTGGAGTTGCTTTTATTCCACCGACTCTCCCTTCTGCGAAGGGCAGGTGATGCTCGCAGGTGCTCCGAGGAGGTGCCACGGGTGGGGGACGCCGGGGCATCGTGCCCTCTTGCCGGGGGGCGCGGGACTGTCCGACCCCGCGGCAGAGGAGGGCTCCGCTGCGCCAGGGGACTCTTCCGCGTCCCCTCGCCCCCGGCTGCACGGTCCCCGCCGCGTCGCCTCGAGAGCTCCTGCCCCGCCGGCGCACCCAACATCTCCCCCTCGCCCCGGCCCGGGGGCCTCCTCACCGCCCAAACTCCGCGTAAATCTTTACAGAGATCCCCCGCCGCCCCGATTTACTCCCCGCTTGTATTTAATGACGCTAAATGAGCCGTTTTCGCTCCCTCGCACGTGGCCGGTCGGAGGTAATTGCCGAAGAGGAAAAGACGAAGTTCCCCCTATAAATTGAGGTGTCGGTCGGAGCCTGGAACCTGAAGACTGGCGGGCCCCCGCTTTGCCTCTGTCCCGGACGCGGGGCTGAGACACCATCTCTGACAGGAGCAAAAGCCCCGCACCCGCCAGCTCCTTCCCTTCTAGCGCAGAGAGACCAGTCCGGCTGGAAGGAGACGCTCGCAAACTCCTCTCTACACATTGCGGGATTGCGGGGCGGGGGGATGCACCCTCTTCTTGTGAAGACCATTTTTAGCTTATTTTTGCCCTCCTGAGCACAGGGTTAAAGCAGCAGCAGCAGGGCATCTAGGAGCCGAACGCAAAACGGGACTCTTCGCCCTGCTATTGATTTCCAAGTCTTAAACTGATCACAGAATGCTGCGTGCTTTGCGCCGGGGACCTGTGTTTTTAACATGAGCTGCATCTCTGTCTTGTCAGTGGCTCGTTGCCCACCGCAGACCCCATTTGCCTACGAGAAGAAAGGGGAGGAATATAATCTTGATGGCGAGTGGCGAAAGGGCACACGCTGCATCCGTGACAGGCTCCGCTCCTTATCTCTGAGCGGTTTGGAGCCGCGTCGGTCCGCTTAAACCCTTTTATTACCCACTCCCCAAATATTTCCATTACACTCGGTCTGTGCTCCTCTGCTGATATGTGAAACTTGCTGCCTTATCGCTGTCAGTTGATTGATATTTTCCGTGTATAAGCCCAAGGCATTAAATCAATGTCTCCACTCTGCAATGGCATATTCTCTAAAGACTAGTCTGTGGGAGACAAGTGAAGTCCTGCTGAAAATTGGCTGCATCCTGTCTCGATTCTCACGAAGCTCCTTTTGGCAGAAGAAGCGGGGCTTTAAATAGGATCCGCCTGCCCAGACTCGGTGCCGAGCAGCCCCGAGCTGCCCCTGGCTGCGGGGGGTCTATTGATATTTGCCATTTCGGGACATTCAGAGGCGAAGGTGCCACACAGTCGGGGCACGGGGTAACCGGCCGCACACGGCGACGGGGACAGAACCCCATCCCCCCCGCTGCAGGACTCGCATCCGGCAGCCGGCGGGGGGAACCTGCGGCAAATGCCCGCCCGACCAAGAGCACTCGCACAGCAGGACGCGGGAGACAGCTCCGTGTCGCAGGGAGAGCCGCGAGCGCATCTCCGATCGGGATCGCCGCTGATCCGGCCACACTTGCAAAGCACAGGGGCTCTCCCAAAACATTTTTTCCCCTCCCGTTTTTAGCTGTGTAGTAGTGCTGGAGGAATATGGTGAGATTTCCGGGACGCTGGCTTGGCTTTTCTTTTCTAAATCGAGCCTTAATTTAAGTTGTGGCCGCTGTCCCTAACCCATCAGGGGGCAATTATGTGATAATTACCAGAATTACACAGTTCTTTTATCTGGCGGCCGTGCACGAACAGGGCTCGGCACGGCGAAATCCGTTCGCACTTAAACACCTCTTCCCCGACAAAGTCTATTGCTGGGGGCCAGAGCTCTCCAGGGCGGCTGCTTGTGTTGTTCCGACGGATGGTTCAGAGCCAGAACTACAAAGCGGGATCTGGGCCTTTCCAGCGGCCCGGAGCGGCGTGGAGCCACCCTGGGGATGCCCCCCGTGGGCGTCGTTCCGTCCGGCGGGGAAACGCTGAGTCTGGCTGCCGCCACCCCGGCAGCCCTGGCCACAAAACACCCAGGAGGCTACATCGCCTCGGGTGTCTTTTTCCTGACATCCCTCAACATATCCCAGCACCGTGAATTGTGGGGGGGAATAAAGGACATTACCACACACTCAGGCTTCACAGGCCGGTGGCATGGCAGCGCCCCACAAGCATACCCTGCGGGAGCGTCCCCTGCCTTCCCTCTGCACAAGCCTGGCCGTACAAATCTTTTCTCTTCATATCCACAATTAAGCACTACGTTTTGATTTTCTTGCACACAGCTCCATCCTCCGTAACCGGCCCCAGAAATTTTGTAAGAAAATAGCAGAAGTATTTAATTGATAACATTTGATTTATTTAAAGTCCTTAACTGCAAATGATCAAAAACATACTTCACGCATTAAATTCTCAGTTATCGTTTTAAATCAAAATATTTTTTCAATTACAATCACATTTATAAAATTAACAAAATTTCTTAAATTCACGTGTAATTATTTTTTTATGGTCATTTAAAGCAATTTCCAGCTGTAAAGAAAGAAAACAATATAAACCATGCAATAAATTAAGAACATTGAAACAGCGAACAGGAATAATAATAAAACCCGTCTGGCTATGCTAACACCGTGTAAAACTGTGGAAAGTGCAATAACACTGGATGAAATAAGCTAACGATGGCGATAATTAAACGGCCACAAAAAAAAAAATTTATTAGACAAGTTTGAAAAGGGGGGAGAGACAGAGCTGTCCTCTTTTCCTTGCATCAGTGTAGTAGTCAATGTTTCCTAGGAGAGGGGGCAAATAACCTGGTTATAGATACACAGTTCTAGCTGGTACACAATGAAGACACGTAAATTAAATAAGTATGTCATCCACATGTTGATGAGAGTTCCTGATGAACTAGAATCTTCAGTAACAGATGGGAAGGAAAAAAAAAATCCAACTGGCTGTGACCTCTTGTAACTTTATATTACATCCCAAAACAGGTAACACTTGGAAAAAGATAAGGGTCGCATCCTGCACTCCAAAGCTGCAGTTGGTCCCCTCGGGAGTGCAGGACCCG
The DNA here is from genome assembly GCA_013398275.1 of Promerops cafer. Classification (NCBI taxonomy): domain Eukaryota; kingdom Metazoa; phylum Chordata; class Aves; order Passeriformes; family Nectariniidae; genus Promerops; species Promerops cafer. The sequence goes on along the minus strand of VZSE01014783.1, from coordinate 345,054 downwards.
GCCCGCAACATCTGGGTTTTATGCGGGTTGTAGTTGCCGAAAGTTTATTTTGCAAGTATCAAAAGGATGATCCGAGAAAGTAAATAGTTCTCTTGTTGCTTAGAGATTCTCTTAGTGTTTTGCTACTTCACAGCAGTATTGTCCTTCAAAGCCTTTTTAATTAAAAAAAAGTCTTAAATGTCTACTCGCTTCTTCATCTCCGTATTGTTAAAGTATTGCCACATACCTGTAAACTTACATGAGATTATAGAACACATAAGGGAGGGAGACGCGGGGGGGCGGAAAGCACAAACAAGTAGTTTACACGCTCAACATTTTTTTCTTCTTTTTAATAACACCCTGCATAGGCTGGGGAGATCTCCGGGGAGAGGGGCTGGGCGGCAGGGGCCGGAGCGAGTATGTACAAGCGGGACGCGGCCGGCTTTGCAGGAGGTCGTGGTGGATCATAACAACACACAACGCGTTGCGAGACAATTAAAAAGTAACAGTCCTTTGCACGCAGCGTGCGGAAACACCTTGGTCTGTCTCAGGGAAAGCGGGGAGAGAAGCCAGGAAAGGGAGGAGGGGTCTCGGCCCCAGCGGCGGGGGTTGCACAGCTAGGAGGTGTTTAGCACGGGTCTGGAATACACACCTTGGTAGTAGGAGGGCTCTAGGGCCGAGGGCTCGATGCTGCTCCGGCCAGCCATGGAGGCGCTGCCCAGGGGCAGCCCGCCGGGGATGCTGGCCCCGTAAGAGGAATATTGCAGCGCCTGCTCGTAGGCTTTGAAGTCCAGCTTGTGCTGCTGCTCCGAGGAGGACATGAGGTTGTTGATGGAAAACGGGTGGTTGAAGGAGTAGTGGGGATCACCCTTGAGGTGGAGCTGGGGTTCGTGGGCTAATGAGTGAGGGGGGTGTGGGACGGAGGCCAAGGTGGGTACAGAGCTGATGGTGGAGGAGGCGGCCGAGGCCGAGGTCTTTAGCTCCGTGCTTGATCCACTGTGGTCCATAGACTGAGGGCTGGCGGACGGGTTGGAGCTGGAGAGAGAGGTGGCCGTGTCCAGCTGCGCAGGTTTGTTATGGCCTCTGTGCAGGGGGGAGTTGGAGCTTGAACTAGAGGCCCCGGCCTGATCTTTCCTGCCCTCCTGAGTGGCTTTACTGTTCGCCGGCTTCTCGCACTTGAAGCGCTTTTGCCGGCGGAGGTAACAGCCGTTTTCAAACATGTTGCCGGAGTCGGGGTGCAGGGTCCAATAGGAGCCCTTGCCGGGCTTGTCGGGGGAGCGGGCCACCTTGACGAAACAGTCATTGAAAGAGAGCGAGTGGCGGATGCTGTTCTGCCAGCGCTGCTGGTTCTGTCGGTAGTAGGGGAAAAGGTCCATGATCCACTGGTAGATCTCACTCAGCGTCAGCATCTTGCTGGGTGCCTGCTGGATGGCCATGGTGATGAGGGAGATGTAGGAGTAGGGCGGCTTGGCGTGGGGGTAGGTCCGCTTGAAGGACTTAGCGTCCCGTGTCCTGCCGAGGTTAGACTGGGTGTAGGCCATGGGGCTCATGCAGGGGTTCATGCCGCCGTAGGGGCTCAGCCCGTTCATGGGGGCCGGCTGGGCGGACATGGCGTTGATGCCACCGGGGCTCAGCGCCGTGCCCATGGCGGCCACCCCGGCCGGCATGCCGTTCACCGGCCCCGCGGAGCCTGCCGGCATGCCGGCCACGGCGCCGGGACTCAGCCCAGCCCCCAGCCCCGTGTTGGCGTAGGACATGTTGAAGGAGCTGGAGGTCATGTTGCCGCTTGTCGTCATGGTGTTCATGGTCATGTAGGTGTTCATGGTGTTCATGGAGCCCAGCCCCGAGTTCATGTTGCTCACGGGCACCGAGGAATAGGCCTAGGGCAGCGAGACAAAGAGACGGAGTTAGAGAGGAGAGAGGTGTGGCAGGACCCCGTAGGGGCCGGATCCTCCCGCCTGGCCCAGCCGGCCGTGCAAACGTCCTGCTGCGGGACGCCGGCCGCTTCCCCGACACCAGGGAAAAAGCTTCCCCAAAGCCGCGCGGAAAGGCAGCTGTTTCCATGAAAAGGTCTATTTCGCATTTATATACATCTATAAATAGACACGGAGCGGGGGTGCTCTCTCCGGACGCGCTCCCGGTTTACCGGCGTGTCGCAGCTTGCGCGGGCTGCACCGGGATCAGCGGGGCGCACGGACCGACCGTCTTCCCTGAGACGCTCCACACCCTCGCGGAGCCGGCCTGCGGGCTCAGACTGCCCCGGGAGGACGTGTTCTCTCCGGCGCATTCCCGTATTTTGTTATTTTTGTGTCCTGTCTCGCTAGTTAAATACTTAAACTCATCAGAGTATTGAAACTGGTGGGCGTACACTGCGCCAAGGAGAAAGACTGCTTGTATTTTCTGAGAAAAATCTCACGCATGTCTCCCTTCCTGCAATAATTTAAATTTCTTTTCTAAGAAACATACAAGATGCAATAATGTCTTGTTGCAAAATAATTTTAAAAACCCTCACCCAAACCAAACAGGTCTTGTTGGCCTGTTTTATCTGTGGAAAGCTTCCCCCTTGTCTACGTTTTCTATCAAAACAGTCTTTAAATTAAAGTTAAAAAAAAATCAATCCAACCAAGTGATCAAACACCAAAACTTTCCCAAAGTATGAAAAGCCTGAACTTTTCCTCTCTGAGATTTTCTACAATTGCACGACGTGGAAAAAAATTGTAGCACCCTACTACATAACACAACTCTTAAACAAGGCAGAGCTGGAGAGCTTGAATTTGTGCTTTACGCTACGGCATCTGATTTAACAGGCGGGAGAAAGACGTTCCCAGTTTACTCGAACTACGGCTAATATGGCTAAGAAAAGGAGGTTTAAGCAACGGTTAAATATCTAAAACTCATTTCTGATCCCCATAAATTTCACGAACTTATAAAAGCACTTTTAATTTAGAGGATCACATTAATTATTTGAGATGGTAGAACGCGGCTGGGTTTCCCGTGTCGCATTCATGCAGTTATTCAAATTAAATGGCAAGAGATGAAGAAAGATTGAAGTTAAAAAGAATAACAAAAGCGAAGTTCCCTTAACTTTATGTTTGTGGACATTGCGTATAAGCGAGGAAAAATGAGTCTGGAAACAACACGTAATTAGGATGACCCTTATTTGCCCTTAGCCGACTTTCCTTTATTAAAGGAGATGCCAGCCGGGTGACACGTATCTGCCTCTGTCCGCGTGGCCCTATGGGCGCGTGTGCCAGCTCCGGGTGCGGGACAAGGCGTGGGGACTGTGGAGCCGTGTGTCCGGGTATGCTGATGCAATGCCCGGGTGCGCACACCCAGGTGCCTGCCTCGCTGCCGCACTTCCTCAAAACGGCTCCTTCCCGAGCAGGAATCCGCGGTGCTGCTGGCCGTGCTGCCGGGCACTGCCTTCTCCTGGGACCCCCGCTGCTGAGCCTCAGCGGCACAGCGCGGACCTCAGGCCCCACAGGGCCGAGGCGCGCCGGGGGAAGGCTCCGGGCTCTGCCGTGGCCCTCTCCTCCGCCGCAGTTGTGGGCGCTTGGGTCGGTTCTCCTCCGCCTTATGGATGGCGCCGTCAAACGGGCGCGGGGGGCGGAAGCGCCTTCGTGGTGCCGCGGTCCGGACCGGGTCCGGGTGAGGGGCGGCGGGTCCGGGCGCGGGCCCCCTCCCGGCCCGGCTCTCGGCAGCGCCGCCAGCCGGTCCGCGGCAGCAGCGCACGCCGCGGGCAGCCCGTCTGCAAAGTACGGACAAACGGCTGGTTTTCCCCCTCCTTCCTTTCCCCCGGCTTTAACAGGTGAGGCCCCGGTGCTGGCGAGTAGAGAGGCCGGAGGTCCCGCCGAGAAGCTCGGGGAAGGCGCTACCCCCGAGCAGGACGCGCTGGCGTCCGTCTCCCTCGGCCCCTGCCATCTGCCGGGAAGAAGTCGGGTGCCGGCGGCGCGGCGAGTGCTCTGCCCCGAGCCAAGAGTTTACGGGGTGCTTTTGTGCGCGCCGCGAGAGAAGATTACGCCTCTTAGATGAGATCAAGGGCTGCCCCCGGCCCCCGGCCCTCCTGGCGGGCTCGCAGCCGCCCTGTGTCTTCCCCAAACGCCTCCAGGGCTCCTGGAAGCTGTGTTTTCCTTGGGGAAGCCTAGCCAGTTTCGGCGCCGGAGGGAGGGGGAGGTACGTTTGCGTTGGCAAGATCTGGACTGCAAACCGATTCTTCCGATTGCTGCCCCCTCCAGACCCCTAGCCACCCCCAGGTTCTCCCCTCCCCTGCACAGGGGCAGCAGCGAAGCCAGACCCTGGGATTTACTCACCTCCTGAGTGTCGGCGTAGTAGCTGTTCCAGTCGCTGGTTTCATGCCCTTCCATTTTCACAGTCCCTAACATTATGGAGCCAACCTGCCCGGTGTAACCATCCAGCCTTCTTGCAAGCGAGCGACGGGCAGTAGGAAAAGAGCCCGAAAGCCCGACCTAGCAGGAAGCCAGCTCTCAGGAGGGGCGGGGGGTGCTGAATTCTGCTCTATAACCAGCCAAAAAGGAGGCAGGGAGCGGTGTGGGGCGAGACAGTTGAGAAAGTGAGGAAGTGCGGCTGGGATGTGAGTGGAGTTGAGCTGATGTGGATCTTACGTCGCAGAAGTACCCACCTCCTCCTCCTCCTCTCCCCATTTGTCCGCGGCACAAAGGCGTTCGCACCTACAAAGCCGGAGATGCACCTGCAAACAAGGCAGTCCCCCTCGCCTGCAACTCCCCCCGGGACGGCACTTTATTTGCAAAGCTGCGTAATTGGTTTAAGCTTGTGGGGAAAGAAGGAGAGGCAGAGGTGGGAGAGGGGGACAGAGGGGGGAGGGGGGCGGGACGGGATGGGACGGGGACGGGCACGACCACCCTTTCAGGTGGACAGGACAAATTCTAGGAGGGATAGGGGGAATGAAATGAGGTAGATGAAGGAAGGGCAGCCCCTCTATTTGATGGGAACGCAAAAGGCCATCCAGCCTTAAACCCCTGAGATTAGAGGCAATATTTACTGAAGGCCGGTATATGCTCCTTTAACTTGATGGCCGGGAAGTGCTTCGAAGTCCCGAGTCCTGAAGTCCGCAGGTTCCCCCCGTCTCCCGCTCCTCACTTCACAGCTGGTTACCGCGCAGGTACCTCCAGGCCCTGCCGCGGCGCCCTGCGGTCCCATCGCCCTCGGGGCAGGGGATCGGATTAGGCGCTCCGGGCTGCGAGCAGGAGGCTCGGCTCCGCGCTCCCCAAAGCCCTCCCAACCCTCCCCCCTCTTCCTCCGGGCTAAACTAGCCCTTCAAGCGGGGTGCCGTCCTATCTAGATGGTGATAATGATATTGTTTTTCGGGTGCCTTATGTTCAGAAACCATGTGAGTCACCGTGCTAAGACATAATACTACAGGTTCCAAATAAATACGGACAGAGGCCTGAATGCGGATCCACTGATATTAACCTCCACTTGGCAAACATCAGGTGAGTCACTAGAACCATTTTATATCTTTACTGTGGAAAGCCTTCAGCCCAGAAGGCTCATTTGGAAGCTTTCTCTGATGCCAGACGCCTAGGAGCAGCAATAATAGGTAGCGGGTATCTAATTTCCAACTTCTTGCTTATTGACCTGATTTTTCACAACGAACAGGGGAGGAGGATTCTACACGGGCTGGTAAAAGGTAAAAAACACCGATAAAACAAACTGACATTGGACAAAGCTTTTTATTATTATGGAGGGAATCTCTCAGTCTTTGCAGAGGGATCAAACATTTTCTGCCCTGTCCGGCTCTTCGAGCCTATGTCAACACCACGGACTTTTCTTGGGTTTCTCTATCCTATCCCTTGTGAGTTCCTTCCCACCTAGCTACTAGAACTTTTATCACCTCATAGTAGAAAACAAAAACCAAAAAGTCAAAACAAACAAAAAAAAAATCTACATCACCAACCAGCAACTAATAACCCTTCTCCCCCCCAACCCAAACAACTTTTCCAACAGTGGGAATCTGAAGGGGAAATAAAGCTTCTTCGGATTTTGAAAAAGGCTTGCACATCATATCACACAAACTGTAATACACACCTGGGTCAGAATTTCAGCTTGATGTGTTAATCGTTCAGCATGGCCACAGTTGCTTCCACAGTGGTTTGTTCTCGAGTGATCTGTGGAAATGTCACCCTCACAAAAAGGATTTCAAAGTTTCTTATAGAGACACAAGATTCAAATGACGAGATACAGAATATCTCTGCCTCGACAAATATGTTTTAACTTGTTCTCTAAATGCATTTTCTGTTATCCCTTTCTTTGTTCTTTCTCTCCTCATCTTTTTTTTTTTTTTTTTTTT
>VZSE01014783.1:171156-338741 GCA_013398275.1 Promerops cafer | reverse complement strand
TTTTTTTTTTTTTTTTTTTTTTTTTTAATCTGGCAACAGAATTAAGTCAAATCCTTGAAACAAACAAAACTCTGGAATCAGCAGAGGAGAACAATATATGAAAATACGTCTTGAAGGAAATAAAATATATAAAAGCATTGAATTAAACCCCTGCTTTCTCAAATGGTCAAACTACACCCACAGAAATTGGGAAAAACCCCAGTGGAATATCTAAGAAATATTAAAATTGCGGTCTTAATGCATGCACCCTCCCTCTTTTCCTAATGGAAGCGATGCATATGTCTGAGAACAGAGACCCTTCGGTGGTGGCTTGCTCATTTCAGTATTTGAGGTCTGTGGAGTATGGTTCCCCCCTAGCAGCACAGCCGCATGAGGGGATGCTAGCAGGAGTGCAGCTGCCCCAGCGACCCCGCTGTCGGCACCCCCCCGCTGGGTGACCTCGGGGCGGTGCTGCCTCGCTTTCCAGAGCCCAGCCCCACGGGAGCAACACCCGACGGGACGCCGGGCAGCCCAGGCTGGGTCACTCCGTACCTGGAAAAAAGGGCAGGCACAAAGCCGGCCACGCTCATCGCATGCTGCTACAAACCACGGAGGCGTTTCACCGGGCGGAGCAAACGTGGTGCCGGCAAAGCGCTCTGCGGGCCGGCCGCCCTCGGGCCGCCCCGGCTGGGATGCCCGCTGCCCGGGAGGGGAGGGGAGCCGGGGGTTGTGCAAAGCCTCAGCGCCTCCTGTTGTCCGGCTGCGGGCTTAGCTCCCTCCTGAGGTTGCTCGCAGAGGTGAGAGCACAGGCAGGATCCTCTCTTAATCTGCTTAGAGCCTCTCGACTTGATGTATAATAAGCAAGTCCGAGTCAGAGCCAGCCGCTGCTGGAAATTCTCTTCAGCCTGGTTGCTGTGGTGCAGCCCTGGTGGAAAAAATCCTCCCTTAAGTCCAGAAGAGGGTCAGGACACTTCTTCCCATGGCCACAGGAAAAAGCGGGTATTTTGGTAGTTGCCCTTGCCCTGCACTTGAGAAGAGAAGCCTTGTGTAGGATGCTCTGCGAGTCCAGCGGGATTTATCAGAATCCTTTGCAGCAGGCTCAGCAGAGAAGCACTCTCCTAGGATGCGGGACGCTGCGCAGTAGCCAGGAGCTCTCCAGTTGCGCCTAGCTGATGCGTTTTTCAGGAGTCAGGTCAGTAGCACTGGCCCCAATTACACAGCACCTTTCCCTAGCTCTGGTTCGAGTAGCACCGGTATGTGTACAGTTTTTGTTTGTTTGTTTGTTTCTTTCTTTCTTCTTTTTTTTTTTTTTTTTTTTTTTTTTTTTTTTTTTTTTTTTTCAGGGCTAGCTTTTAGCGCAACTTGGAGAAAGTGCAGGCTGAGATGAGCTCTGCTTTACCCAGCTAGATGGGATCAGGGTCTCAGCTCTTGGCTCCACGAGTGTGCTCTGCCAAGGGTGCAAACATAAAACCTGACCTAAAACATGCGGAATTGTGTGTGTGGAGAGGGGGCAGGACTTCCAGGGGAGACCATGTTACCAGCGCTGTCAGGAAGAGCTGAGCCCCGCAAAGGCCACTCAGCAAGGGTCTGGGTTTTGGGAATCTCGTCGCTTTCTGGCCGGGCCGAGTGGCCTCACCTTTAGGAAGGGGCTTCCCACAGCACCTCGGGGACAGGAGCTGCCCCGTCACGGCGCTGTCCACGGGGACCGGAGCTCCCTGGCGCCCGCCGGCCAGCGCCGCCCGGGAGCGCCGCCCGCAGGCTCTTTCCCACGCGTGGGCCGGGCGGCCGATGCAAGCGGCGGGAGCTTTAATTTTAACGTGGAGCGCTGTTTCAGTTCGTTCCGGTCTAAGTTTCCCCATGGCAGCAGCAGCATCTGCCGGTCCTTCGGTTTGACTCGCAGGGGCTTACTGGATTTTACCCCAAATACCATCGTCTTTTGGACGAGATTCTCTCGGCAGTGCTTGCGCGGGCCAGACGTTTAACTCGGGAAGGAGCTGTGAGGTAACCTCCGCATCGGTGTATGCATTCCCTGCCCTATATTGTACAGTCTTCTTTTCGTTTGCCCGGATCTGTCTTCTGCAGAGGCTCCCTCATACCCGGCTTTCCAGACCGGCCCAAGCCTATGCAGAGGGTCGCCGAAAACATCGTGGGACCCCGTCAGCCTCCCCCACCTTCTCCCCACGATGGGAAATCTCTCTTCCCGTCTGCTTCCAACCTGAAATCCTTTCCCATTCAAGTGGGCAAACAGTAACCGTCTGGGAACGTGCCTGTGCCCAGAGCCGCGTGCTTTGGACGGGGAGGGATCGTGGGTGCTCCGGGAGCAGGAGTCGGTGACTGCCGGTAGCGCCTCTCCTTCTGGGGGGCGCCCACAGAGAAGGCGTACGATCGGGGGGCTGTTTTCCCTCCCTCCCTCTGCCCCTCACACAGGCACAGCCGCCCCGGTTCTGTGCTCCTGTGGTTGAGGTATCATTTAGAAGAGCCCGTGGGGGTCCCCTCAGACGCGCCCGGAGGAGCCCCCGTCGGGGCGGTGGCTCCTGCGCCCTTGCCCCCGGAGCTCACGGGCGAGAAGGTGGCTTTTCACCCTCCTCTCGCTCGGGAGCAGGGCCCAGGCAGATGAGGGCACTGCATGGGGTCAACATTTGCTTCTGAGCTTCTGCTAAGTGAGAGTACTCTTCCAATCTTCGACCGTGACGATGAAGTGGCCTCCTTCCTCCTACCGGCCCAAGGTAGGGCACCCCCTTTTCCTACAGCACCTCTTCCTCCCCAGGAGCCGTGGTCTGGTTCTCCTGGGCGGACTAGACGTGCCCTCTCCGCCGCACCATCCACGGCAGGCAGGGCCGGGCGTCTCACCCCTCTCGGCCGGGCCCTGCCCGCCCGCTGCCGGGCCCTCGGCCGCGGGTTTCCAGCCCCCTCAGCCGCCGCCGCCGGCCGCAGGGGCTCCGGGACCCGGGCAGTGCCNTATATCAAGAAAACATGTGGTATCCTCTTCTTTTTTATAATATTTATTTTATTTTATTTTATTTTGATTTCAGTGCAATTCATTGCATTTCATTTTCTAGGCATCCTGCAGAGCTGATATCGTAAGACTTGAACAACATAACAAATAATATCCCACCATCTGAAAATACTCATGTATCTGCATACAAAGGATAAAGAGGAACAAATAACGAAATGAAATTTGTGAATGCTGCTGTCCAATGGTTACAGTGATGAGAATAAGGAAGCTTCTGTTTTGTGTTGTTTTGGGTTTTTTTTCCCTATAGTGTAACAAAAGAGTTTTTAACTAGGTAAATCATTACTCATCGTAAACAACCAGTTTATTTTTGCTAATATGGTTAGATGTATGTATGCTGTTTTCAGAACTCCAGCTGGCAGGATGCCCACACTTAAGCATGTGATTGACTATGTATTTTACTTTATGCAAGAATAAATGAACTTGATAATTATCATTTGATTCAACAGCAACTGTGTAGGTATTTATTTCAGTTATAGTTTGTTTTACTTATGATATACTGAAACATAAATGTAAATATTTCTGTCATGTATTTCAATTAGTGTGTCTGTTCTTGTTCAATTAGATAATATATTTTTGAAAATCTTACTTGGTTTATCTTGTTTTAAAGGGTGTTTTGTTTTGAAGTAGCCACAGTACTATGGCATGGAAGAAACAGTATCAGAAGAGATGGGAATATTATTATGCAGAGATAAACACAAGTACTTAGATGGCACCCACTTTGTAGAATCTCGCCCAAGTTCCAAAAACGGTGTTTCAGGATATATATGGATTTTTGCAGGAAGCAAAGAAAGCAAACTAAGGCAGTGAGTGCAGTTAATCTAAATAAACTTTGATAAGAAACAACGCTTGATAGGAGACACACCTATGCATGAATTCTAGAATTATTTCTTTGTTCAAGTTGCCCCAGTAACTTAATGGACCAAAATCTGCCTCCTCTGCCCCAACAATATCTGTTGCTTGAATCAAAGGTTTCCACTCTCCAATAGTCTTGTTTTTCCAAGACCTGCAGTGAGTTATCTTTGAGAATATCTGCTTTACTGATAAAAACCAGTATCTATGTATTGGACAATAGATTCAGAGCTGATCAGCTCTTTGTAATATTCATCTTAATGTACTACTCCAGTTCCTTTGCAAACTGACTTTCCTATTCAGAAAGTAGACTTGGTTTGAGACCTCTAATTTTGAGCAATGGAGAGTGAAGGAATGCTACTTTCTTTCACTGCATATCAACATATTTTCAAATTGTTTGCTATCTTCTACTTTACTTGCAAAAGCTATTCATTTCACTGTCTCTGTCTATACAGCAGTTCTGCAGAAAAGCATTGGGAGATACCAATATCCATTCTAGATGGCTTTCTTGGCTGACAGCTCTGAAGAATCCAATGTTCAAAATAAAGGCTGGCTTATTTAAACTCGTCCCCAGGGAGCAGTTCCACAGTGTTATCCAGCTTTCAGTTCCTAGAGCATAAATTAATTCAAGCTGCATTCACTACTCATTTTCTTGAGCTGTATTAACATGGACAGTGAGCAATTGTGGGTTGTGTAGGAGCATTTTCACAGATATATAGACACTGGCCATTTACTCCATTAAGGGACATAACTAACCTGTGTGTAGCAAAAATGATGCTTGTTCTGGAAAAGGATGGCCAGAGACCCTAACACAGTGTGTAGTTTGACTCTGAGATGTGACAATGTGAATAGCAACCGGTAACACCCTAAAATCATGAGATCCATAAAATAGTATAGTCAAGCAGTGCCTATGGGAAAGCAGAGGAAGGTCTGGGTTTAGTATAATGTTAGCACTTCCAAGGGGAAAAAGCTGTTCAGTGCTTTGAAGAGTGGCTCATCATTCCAGCAGCTGGTCTAAGCTTCTTCTGCTGCTTCAAGTACTTCAAGGGTGAATTTGAAAACTGCTGAGTAGTTTAAAGAAACTGACATCACGAAGATTATTTAGATCACCATATGGCTTCCATCACCTGGGTTCAGTTCTCTGTGTAGCTACACGTGAGACAAGGTAAGAATCAGATTTAATTCATTCCTCCTCCATCCCTTTCTAGCCAACAAAGCAGCTGCCTATATGTTTCTGCCATGCATGTGGTTTCAGGTTTACTCCTTTTTATATGTTAAGGTGGCATGATTGAGAGGGAATCTAACATCTGAACTTTCCTTCAGTTCCTCCTAAAGAGAAAACTCCTCTCTTCCATCCAAACAATTTCATAGGTCATCAGTTGGCTTTGCCATTACCCACTGAACAAACCATTTTCCCCTTTTCAAGATCTATGAATATTTGCTCCAAAATCCATCCATTCCCAGAAATCCTTTAAATCTTTTCTAACATTATCCTTAGATGTAGCTGGAACTTCAGCCTCTGCAGACCACTCTCCCTGCCCTTTGAGGGGTATTTCTTTTTGTTGCTGTGGTGCAAAGATTTTTCTTGTGATTAAGTGGGATTGTTATGTGCACCAAAGCTGAGTCTTCAGCTGGGAAACCTGAGATCTACAAACACATGTGTATCTGCACCTATGTATTCACTATCAAGCTGTTCTAAGAGAACACAAGAGCTGGACTGGAATGGCCAATTGGAACCCTCCTGTATTAACTAAAAGACAACAGAGAGTAGAGATATGATATATCTTTGATATAATCAAATATAATCAAATTTTAAAACTAAAGCAAGCAAAGGCCCAGTCCCAGAAAAGACCTTGTTAGGTGTTTAGCTGTAATTTCTCTGTTTATTGCTTACAGCCTTATTCAAAGTCAGAAATGTCTCTGACCTTGTGCCTGTAACAGCCATGTGTGATGCACTTACAGAAGTAACTCATGTAATTTCTCTTGGGCTATATAATAAAATAGCATATACTTGGAAACATTACTGTCATGTCATACTAAAAATAAATCTGTGAATCATTATCACTCAAAATGACCAAGTGATTTTCTCATTGTATTGATCTTCTCATTATAAATATGTTTTATAATAAAAGAGCTTCATCTTGTTTTCAACTTTTTATTTATATCTATTTTGAATTATATTATATTATATTAGGAAATACCAATGTTCTTAAATGGGGAGAGGAGAAAGAAAAAGACAAAGCCCAAAATCCTAGGAGGGAGAAAAATGTTAACTATTTCTGCTGGCATGGCACCGGCAAATACAGATATCTTACAATCATAATGGAGATTAGTAGAACTGGGTGTGCATATTTGTTATGGATCAAAGATAGGATATAGTGATTAGAAGAATGACAATGCTTTCAACGCTCACAAAGGGATTGAATGTGTGATTTATAATACTAATTCCACAAAACCTTTCCATGGCTGCTTACTGCATAAGGGATTCAATATAGATTGATCACTGGGGAAAAAAAAGTATTTCTTTCAGCTCAGCTGGATGCAACTAACAAAAAGTCTTTTCAGTATTGACACTGTCTGATTTAAGAGATAACCTCTCTGCCGTTTACTCTACTCTTCTGCTACAGATTATTGTCCCCACAGTGTAACTATCAGAGAACTTTTGTGCTACATTCCCAATGCCCATAATTCACAGTTCAGTATTTTAGCTTATAATTAATCCATTTACTCTGATTACTTATGGCCATTTTATATATATACCTGGCAGAAATGTTAAAGATATTGGTGCCCTGGAAAAACAAACATTAGCCTGTACCCTGAGGATACATACCTCTGATTTTCTATTTATTATCAGTCAGAAGCCCAGATTCAGTTATGAATTTACCACTGGTTCTACTAGGGGACTTTAGACAGTCATTCAGTCTCTTTTTGTTCTGGTTTCTAAAATGGAATAATGCTACGTGGACATCATGGTGAAAATGTATTTGTAAACATGCTCTTATCCTTTCTAGAACTATTGCATCGGGGAATAGTTTTGAGCACGTGTACTGCCGTTCTGAGGCAGACTAGCTTGGTGCTTTGGCTGTAGCACAGCAGAAGGGAGAATGCAGCACCCCCCAGCAGGCTTGGGGAGCCTCTGGACTATGACATGTGCAAAGATTTTCACAGCCAGCTGGAAAAGGATACCAAGGTGAGGCTTAGCATTTAGTGTCAAAGTAGGTGTGAATTGGCAAAGTAGTTATGCTCTTTCTTTCTTCCTTTAAACAACAACTACTTATCTTCCCAAGGGCTCTCTGTGGTATTTTCTCGAGAGCCCATAGCAGGCTGTAGGTATTTCATATGCACCGTGCTGTCCTGATTTCTGGTTGCCTAGATGAAGGTGGCTATTGGAAGCATGATTAATTCCAGTTGCCTCCCAGTGTCTGTGGGGCACTATGTGCATCTCACTCCATCATGTGCTTGGATTATGGAAGTGATGTGCACTGGGAGTGGGACTTCCTACATGACGTGGACTCAGAAAATTTCAGAGATGAGGAATTGCATTTTTTAATTTTCTCCAACCAACTGAACAATTTTTAAATGATTGCTTTTCTTCCTAAGAAGAAAAAAAACCCTGCCTTATAACATTAATAGACTAATAACTTAGATAACACAATTTATGTGACATTAGAAAGCTTAGTGATCTGGTGAGGTATAATTATGAAAAATAATAATGTGTACCCAGGGACTGAACTTGCAGAAGGTTTTCCAAATCTAGATCCATTTGCTAACTATAAAGATTCATCTACTGATTAAATTTTGGACTTCGCAATCTTCAGAGATAGGGCTTAACCTGTTTAACTAAATACTTAATGTTAATAAAAACCCCCACCCTCAGGCTTCAAGCATCACTGTGATCATTAAGGGATGATAATAATAATACCTGGGGAAAGGGGGAAAAAGCTTTTCCTGTTTTCCTGTGTATCAGAGATGAGAATCTCTACAGCTGTCATCTCTGCAGTTCAAGCTAAAGGATCTAGAGGATATATCAGCAACAATTTCTCCAGGAATGGCTGCTAATTATCATGTGTGGCTTAGTAGGGGAAAAAATGTAGCATTTGGGACTTAACTCAACATTGGATGCCCTTGGGCATTTACTTGCTTTGCTTACAAGACCTAGAGACCATTAACACAGGACATTTTTATGAACCAAGGCTTGAACCTTTCTCACAAGCTAACTGCATTCCCCAGGGACCAGCCGCTGCTCTTCTGCAAGCAGAACTGACAGCCAACAGATACAGTAAGATAACACAGCATACTCATTTGCCATTTTATCACCACTCTTAACCTAAGGAGGAAATTTGTGTCTAAGGTTTTTTCCTTCCTCCTAAGACTTTTTTTTTTTTTTTTTTTTTTACATGCAAATCCTTCCTGTCATTCAGCAGGTTCTTACTGGAACTTCCTGATGCAAATACCTCTTCACATGCAGGGCTTTTTCTTCCACATCCCACTGTGACTCCTGCAGAGAGGAACTGTTCTAGGTAAACGAAATCATTGAAGCTTTACTTACTGTTTAACTAGTTTGAAATGAATCTGTTCTCTAGGCTTACATCTGCATTAAACTGCTAATAGGATTCATCTTCAATGTGGCAATCGAACACTTCATTCCTGTTCTGAACTGCTTTAATGGCCTGGACTGCTAACAGGAATCCTTCAACACAGAACAGCTGTTTGATATTCTACCTACTGCTTCTCCAGCTACTCTGGGATTCTTGCTAGAGAGACAGAGAAGCAAATTAGGCACCAAATAGAGAGGCCTTCTAGGGCGTATTACAGGGCTTTAATCTGTTACCTTGCTATCAGAAGAGAAAACTTGCCATTAATTGGCATGTAATGACTGGATAATGACTATTTCATCTTCAACAGGCTTTCAGTTGCATTGTCAAGCTAAAAGTTGGCCATCTAGCCTAGTGTAAGTTTCAGTCTTTGCAAGAAAGACACTGGCTACACCTTGAACTCCAGGAATACAATTAGGCAGGAGGAAAAAAACCCATAAAAATAGAGGAGACATTTGCATGTTAGACCAGTGGAGCTTTTCAATCAGTTTAATGCCGTATTTGAATCCAATATCTGCAGTTAGTCCCTACAGTTCCTTGTTATCACATGGGTGTTGAAGGTTCCAAAGTGGAAAAAGGAAAAAAAAAAAGCTTTATTTTTACTCACTGTAAGAGACTTAAGTGGATTACAAGCATAATTCTGTGAACTGTTACAATCCATACATTCATGGAAATTCCAGCACTTTGCATTCGTATTATGTGTGGGAAACGACTTTTTTCCCCCCTTACTGCTATAATCTGCTTTGTTTTGCATGTGTTTTAGACCATCAGCCTTCTTGGGAACCTGATCAACCTTGTAGGTTTGAAGGCCATGGTTATGACCATCTTGATAGATTCAGTTTGACTTTCCACATTTTCTTTAATTTATAAGTTTTTTTTTTTTTATTTCTTTCTTGAAGTTTGATGATTTTTGGCATGTGCTACCTTCCCTGTTTTTCTTGGACACTGAAACACTCTTTTTTTGTTTTTTTTTAGTTTGTGCTTCATGTGTGAAAAGAACTACTGTTAAAATTTAACTTTCACCAGACAGCTATCAAATATGTTAGCCATCTCTGTTCTCTGAAGGATTGGCTAGTAAAACTGAAAGACATGGGGCCAGGATTCGTCTCAGATAACTGGTTTCCGACTTCTTGCTCATGTAATACTGCAAAGCTGTTTGGTTTATGGACTCTGAGATGGAGTCTCTCCTCTTGCACACAACTGCTAGTACTGAAAATAAAATCCCAATAACAGAAACTTTGTTGATGATGATGAATGAACCACACACAGCTGACTGGGGCTTTCATCTCCAAGCTGAGACTTTGACAATAACAAAAATTACTTTTATGAGAAAACTTTCTACAATTGCATCCGGAAAGCGACTGCAGTGCATGGTGCCCAAGTTCCCAGAAGTGCCGTTCATATATTTGGTTCTCAGGGCAAAGATTTAAAAGAGCCCATGACAGACAGCAGAGCAAGGGTTGCTATACACAGGAGAGAAATGAGGCTAAAAAGGTACAAACCCCTTGCCCATCCTGCACCTTTCAGGATCCTGCGGGTAAGCTGGAAGAAACACGTTTCTAATGACATTCCCAGATGAAGCTGACGCGTTTCAGCTCACTTAGGAGAGGAATGTCTCACCAGTGCCCCACTCATAAAATACTTCACGTCCCGGTCTCTCAGTGTGGTGTATTTGCGGGCCGTTCCCGCTGGGACAGAGCGCTCGGCGGGGGTGGCAGCGGGCGCTGCCCGCTCTGTCCCCGATCGGGAGCGCGCTGCTCGGGCGTGGAGCGCGTCCTTGCCCTGCGCCAGCTCCACAGGGAGCAGCGGCGGCTCTGCCTCGGGACCGCGAGGCCACCAGCGAGGAGGCCCTGCGGGACAGGCAGGACTGAGACTTGGAGGGGCCCAGTGGTCACTGGCTTTATTGTTTGTTTGTTCGTTTGTTCGTTTTGTAGGTGGAAAGCTCTTTGTGGTTACTTCAAGGAAGTTTTGAGCTTTATTCTTTCTCAATTTTTTTCTGTTTGAGGTTTCTTTCCAAATTCCAACTTGTACTCCCAAAATTAAAAATGATTCAGTTGTTTCCTGATGCAAAATGCTGGTAGCCATTGCTGGTACTTCATAACGCTTGTTTGGAACAGTCTTGTTATCACCAATGGGACCCTTAGCAAAATGGAGAAGCCCTTGCAAGCCGGCACCTCTGTGTGAAATGAATCCTCATTTCTGCTTGAGTTTACAGACTGCATACAGTAAGAGAAAATTGCTGGAAAACATCAGTACTCAGGACTGAATTATGTGGAAGCATTGAATATGGTTAAGGAACATGAGACTATATGCGAGGAATCTCAGTGGGGTAGTCTGAAGATCAAACAAGCAATAGTTACTGCTCTCAGAAACATGAGCATTTAGCCCTTACTGGAAGATTTAACACCAGATCAATTGCATCAGTTAAGAACATTATCCTCTCCAGAGGTCGAAGAGTCCACATGAGCCTGTCATGAATATAAATAAAAATATTCTTAATTAATTCATTGGATGTTCTGAAGTTCACAGAAAGTAAGGGTATCTTCTGAAGCAAGAGACATGAAAAAAGAAACTCCTGACTCAGTGTGATGAGAAGAAGAAATATATCAATAGAACAAGACAGTGCTGACAAAAAATCAGGGAAGTTGCTCTGGAAATGTCAACAGAAAAAAATGCAACTTTATTCATGAAAGTACAGTTGTAAATCTGCCAGTAATAGCATCATTTGCAGGTACCACTAAAAAAAATTGTAACAGTCAAACGCCCAGCACCACCTCAGAAGTCGTTACTCTGGATTTAATTTTCATGTTAATAGCTCCCTTATCTCATTAGAAAAGAGAAAAGCTGTGAATGAAGTTAAGGATTGAGTGTGTATACTACAGATGGATCTTCAGAATTTAAAAAGAGATAAAACTCAAGAAACAGGTACAGTCATTAAAGATAGCATTGAATTTAGGTCTACAGATTCTGATACAAGTAAAAGCATTTAAAGAAAAGCAAAAATAACTGGGGAAAGCTGTAAGAAGAGACACAGGGTGATTTCAAAAGCAAAGCAACAAGATTTAGATGTTGAATTGAGAAGGATTCTGGGAAAAGGAAGTAAGCAGCCAAGTGTGAGGTCTACTCAAGAAGAGTTGGAAGAGGCAAGGGATGTAACTAGACCAGACATTTCAAAAATATACGAGAAGAACTTCCAGCAGAGCAAATCTGAAGAGTCTACTTCCACCCCAGTGCTGCCTGTGAAAGTGGTTGCAAGGTCTATTGATGAAATAATTGCTTCCCTGCAGTCTACTTCTCCATCTCCCTCAGACCAGATGATCAAAGAACTCCTGGAGAGTGTTCTTGGCCAGAAATACAACATTAAAATGGAACTAGATGAACCAGAACAAGACCAATATTTTTCTCTTGGGTAAATATTACTTTTATAAGAGTTGTATATTTTTTTTTCCAGCTCCTACAATGTGTTACAACACAGAAGCCAGACAAAACAAATGGATAAAGACATTAATGTATCACAGAATATTCTTCACTCTTTCTTCTGCTAGTTTTTTTATGTCCCTTAAAAATGAAAATGAGCCGGTATCAAAATACTTTTGGAGTGTTATATTTTATTATACTGCTTATAGTTTAAAACATATTTTTATTTATTCTCCTTTCCCTTTTTACGCTGACATATTCCAGTATGACAGATGAAAAAGTACATTATATGCATTTGGAATATCATTGGAAGTATTGCTTCTTTTAGTTATTGTTTAGCTTGTGAAGTCTTTGTAAGACTATTTGTTTTATTGTCATAGTTACGTAAATCATGTAAGCTGCTGTAATAGAGTTCTTTCAATTAATTTCAGCAGGTGATATCAGTAATAGTAGGCATCAGATAGATGCTAAAGAAAACTTCCCTAGATTTTCACCAGAAGTTTGCCAATTTATTTGTTAACTAAACTGTTGACTTAATATCAGATGGCTTTTTGTCCTCTCTAGGCAAGGCTGATAGCTTAGTTTCTGTTTCAAGACAGCTAAAATGTACAGTACTATACATTCCCTAAATGTCAGATTGACTCTTTCTTGATTGAATACAAAAACTAGAAGAGAAAAAAGCCCACCTGAACTAAGTTAATTTAAATGTGAAAGTCCACGAGCAGCAGTAGTATCAAACTGCATTTCCAGTTGATTTATGTCCTCTGATTTGATTTTCTTCTGAGAGCTATTTTGTGGTTGAGGCATTCTCAGTGTCTCCACTTTCTGTATATTTTATGGAGTATTTCAATTGGAGTTGAAATCAGAGAAGACTTTTCCCAGTGAGGCAGCATTGGGATGATGCCTTTTCATTGCTTGACTTGTATTTTAGGGACGTCATAATTTGGGACTGTTTGGTTGGAATTTGTCAGTTGATTACAAAAATTCTTCAGACAGATGTGAAGAGGATTAAAGAATCATTAGACCTGGAAAACTGTTTTTTAACTTACCAGAAATAATTGGTAGTGATTGGTAATGTGTGTGGAGTTGTATGGTTTTCTTACATTTTTATAAATTTGTCTTATGTTCTAGGGAAGAATTTCAAAATTTGGCCTTTGCCAAGTCCTGATATGCGAACTGATTTTTTGGTTTTTGTAGTGTAAGCTGCTGGGCTCTGAGCTTGGAAAATCTGACCTAGGATAATGTGATATTTAGTTCTTTATTTCTAATATTTTATCAATCTGGTTAAAAATAAAATTAAAATTTGTATCTAGTGATGGCTTTCTGTTCCAGTTTTTTGTTATTTGATGTTTTTTTAGGTACAGACATATTTACATTAGTGAGGATGAATGAGACCCTTCTTGCTGATCACCTTTTATTTGAATTTAAAGGCTTTGCAGCAGGTGTCTTTTGAACTGAAGCGACCTTATAATTAGGTTGAAGACTTTAGCAAGTCTTGATGATGATGATGGTGATGACGATGATGATGATGATGATGATGATGATGATGATGCATGGATTATTTACTTTACACTGAGCTTCATAGCTTACATTCTCTAATAAAGTAAGGAATGTATTGTTTTAAATGAAGAAAAAAAATGGAACTGCTAAAATGAAAACCTACTCTCAGGATTAAATGTGTTTTTTCATTTCTTGCACACACACACACGAAAAAAAGGAAAGAAAATTATGTTCTCTATCTTAATCTCCATCTAGCATTTATGACTGGTTAGCATTGACACCTTATGGTGCTGCTGAGGGGGCTGTGTGCTGGATTTCCCCCTGCACTGAAATAGCATTATCTGGGAATAAAATGCCAACTCAGTGTGACATCATTACTTAGCCCTGTGTCCTCTGAAGGAAATTGGTTATCAGTTATGTTTCGCATCATATTTTCTGTGAAAACATAGAATTTGTGTTATAAGGATAATGTAATTTCCAATGTCTGGAGTAATTTTTTTGCTTTGAGGCTTATTGCTAACTCTGAAGTATATTAAGATACTAAGTATATATTTGGTTTAGTGTCCATAGGAAGGTGTTTAGATTTGTCTCAGAAATGTACTTTCTTGGTGAAGAACCTGCAGCTCCTCTTTAGCTGGTTACTCAGATGAACTTGTGAGGGTGGTGAGTAAATGAACATTTTTGTTCTCTAAAAATAATACCAAATTTGAGTGCTTCTATTAAACAAGGACTATAGAGTCCACTGTACTAGCAGCAAGACAACATAAAATATCCTTCAGTTTTTTAAGATATCTCTAGCTCTTTTCAGTTAATCTCAGTAATGAGGCCTTGAAACTTTCTCTGTAATTCATTAGTACTCACAAAAGAGGTTTGATGGAGAAAAATTCAAGAAGATATAGACTTGTATTCACTTTATAAACAAATACAAACAGGTATTTGCTTATAAGATTACAGTGTCTCACTTATTATTTGGTCTATATGTTCTTTATATGTCAGCTGATGAAAATTATATGAATTATGATGAATATACAGATATACTGATGTACAATAAAACTATTTTTAGGAGGCTTGCTGAAAATATTTCCTATTTTTTTTCACTTTCAGGGCTATCAGATGTATTGTAAATGTCATGGAAATGAAGAAAAGTCTTCAATTTATTTTGCTTAGTTCTATTCAAGTGGTGAAACCCCTAACTCTTCCTATTGGTTTTCTTATTTTTTGCTTACAGGTAACCTGTGGAATTCTCTTCTCACAGTCCTAGCATCTGTTAAAATGTATCTAAATCAAGACCATGATGCTTTTTATGATGAGTTTGCAATACATTATAAATTCAGGAAGCGCACAGTATTGAATACAGTCAACATGGCAAAAGCTGTGACACTTTCTGCCACTTGCTGAAGGGAGCTGCTTACTCTTCAGGGGTGGTCTCTACCACTCCTGGAGACCCAGAGATTTTTTCTTTTTCCAGAACAGTTAACTCATTTTTCTTTTTTTTTTTTTTTTTTAAAGATATTTTATTTTCATAAAATTGCATGGAACTACCTAGGGACAGATCTTGGGTAGAAGGTTTATGGTTGTGGACTTCTGAAATCTATCTGCTTATTTTCTCAAAGTAACCAGTTCAGTTTGTTACATTTTATCAACAATCATTTTACAGTTCCTTATCATCATTAGGCCCACATAATTTATGGTTGTCTTAAAAACACTACAGACTTTATGGAGGAGGGAGGTTTTTTTACACTTGAGTCTAACAAAATTGGAAATTAATCCTTATTAGGTCAGTAAGCTGCTATTATAATAGCAAAACAAATTTATTTTAATCAGATAGATTGTCATCTCCCGGAGTTTCAAGTTTTGTCAAAGGGTCATTAGCTATGTTTGTATAAACAACTCGTATAAATTCGCCATGTTAAAATATATTTGTATACTCACACATCTAGAATGACTTTATTTTGCCACTTATCAGGGTCGTTTCTGCACTTTTTTATTCAAAACAGAGAGGAAAATAATTTACTTTAATAGGATGTAACTACCAAATGAGGAACCAAAGAATTACCAGATAAAAATATTTAAATCAGATATATTTAGAGGCAATTATTGAAAAACAAACAAAACCCAAACCCAAACAACAACAATAGTAAATTCTTGGTTTTATTTATGTAAGGGTTCATAAACTTCATAAAAGACTCTTTTCAACCACAAAGAGTACCACAAACATAGCAAAATGACTGAACATGTTAAAATGGTTTATAATGAGTTATCGAGGTGCTGGGGAATCTAAATAATTTTCTACACTTCCAGGGGGAATGCTATGTCTAATAAAATTTTTTTCTAAAGGCACAGTAGAAGTTTCCATCACTTCTTAGGTTAAAATACCAGTGCAGGAAACATCTTCCTCAAGGATGGGCAGAACACTCAAGAACAGATTCCCAGAGGAATTAAGAGTTGCCACAGTTCTTTTATCTCCCAAAGTTCATATTGCACCTCTTTGGCCTTGTTTTTGTTAATGCAAACACATGGCTTATAGTATGTATATTGACAGTACACATAATTTTATTAAAATAACACAATAGCGTTGTGCCTGTGATTCAACCAGGGTGAATGGACAAAAGAGAAAACACCACACCCAACAAAGGGAAGCAATCACATACCATGTACAGGTGTCTAAAATGAAATTAAGATAATATTTGCTCATATAATTCTGTTGGTTTTGACAGAGCAGGAAAATTAATATGTAAAATTTGCATATTATGCAATACTTCAGAAATGTAAGTTGATCCAGCCAGGTTGAGTGAAGGGCTTTGTGAAAATTTCTCTTTGATTCCAGGAATTGGATAAATTGCGTAGGGAAAGAATCACAGTTGGTTTAGATGGACTGTAATAATTAATAGTCCTTGGTAATCACCATGCTTCAAAACATGCATGTATTGCAAAGAAGAGGAAGGTTGGTTGCTATAGCTTGAGAAAATAATGCTGAATCTCTTTCTTTTAGTCTGAGTTGTTTCTCCACTCCTTTATTTTAGTGTGTTGCTCTTATGGTGATGAAAATAAAAAGTAATATGAATTTTTTTCTCTTAAGCTACCTTTTCTGTCAAAGGTAGATAAATTACCAAGGCTTTGGTTAAAAGCAAGGCACCAACATGTACAACGTGTACATGCAAGGCCATAGCTTTTTATTGCTTTCTAGTTTACATTTTTTGTGCCATTATATTCATCTATCACTTTTTGTTAGCCTACAGACTCCATTTTTCCTTTTCATTTTCTAATATACAAGAAAAAAAATGTTACAGTTCAAACCATTCTTCTTACATGGTATTAAAGTTTTGCAAAAAAGCCTAGGCCTTAAAAACCAGTAATTTTAAATTGATGGGTGGACAACACACTCAGTGAAATAAAAATTCTACTGTGTAGAAGATTCTTACATTAAAAAGCAAGTGGACATTTATAGTGTCAGTAAACTATGATGTGTCAGACTGTTTCTAATACAAGTTCAACTGGTAGATTTACTTCATTCTTGCATTAGCTTGTGGCTTCTTTCCTCAGAAATATTTAAAGTTTTGGCAGCAGTTTTAAAGATCAGTACTCTCAAATGAAATGTAGCTTAGATGTGGTACTTGTTGCTATCTTTAGCACCGGGCTCCTCAAGGCAGTGTGTGGCACAATGGGTAAAGTCTGTGTGTGCTAACCAGGAGCTCAAAACACCCACTGTCCTTAAAACTGCCACCTGTGCTGAGAGAGCTGCTGCTGCATTGTAATTCTGCCTTTTTTTTTTTTTTTTTTTTTTTTTTAATCCAAAAAGGGGTATTATTGAGCCTCTGCTTTAACAAGCAAGAATAGTATGTCTGTGAGCTAAAAAAACCTTTATATTTTGTAATTGCTTTCCTGCTAGTGCAGGAATTATAATTTTCTCCTCTGGAGAAAATGATTAACTGAGAATTGCACTCAGCCTGTAAACTTCTCTACTATGAGCAGTTCCATGGAGGAGTCATTTATAGTAAAGTGTTAAACATGTATGTAAATGTTTGCAAAAGATGAGCCTAAGATCATTTGTCTCTGAATGCACTTGTTTCTTTCAAACTAATTTGTGTAATGAAGGCTCAAAATTTAATTTACACATATATGTTCTTTTGATGTTGTTTTTTTCTGTAAGGCAGTAATATAATTTTATTTTAGCATTCTTGTTTGACACTAGTTTTCTTCTCTCGCATATACAATTGGCACCAATAGAACATGAGGAAATAAAAAATGGACCTCAAGTCCTGCCAAGTTTTCACCAAGCAAGCTTGGTAACATTCTGAATTATCTAGGAATGTTAAAATATAATAAGTTTATAGTGCTTGTATTTGCTTGTGAGTTGTTAAGATAGGTAGTTCATATTTTAAACTGATAAAACTGGAAAGGAAATTCAACACTCCTTGAAAACATTTTGGTACTTCATAAATCACAAGTATACCCTTATATTTCTTTCTCTTTTGTGTCTCTTGTTCTTTCCTTTTCATATGGGGTTTGATTTTCCAGCTGCTGGATATAAAGAATTTGGCTTTTATTAAGTAGCATGCTGATTAGGGAAATGGAATCATAAGATATCCATATATATTCATATGTATTAGTGCCCATCATTCTCTTCTTGTCATTCAAACTGTTTTCAAAATTCAAATATTTGAACTTACATATGTTTGGGGAATTGCTTAATGTTTAGAGGCATTACTGATTTATTTGCTTTAAAGGATCATACATCTGTTCATATAAATTTCTGATATATGTTTCTCCTTTTATTTAGCTGTTTTTCTTACCAGTGCAGTATGTAGGAGAAACAGACCAGACCTTTGAAAAGAAATTTTATAAATGTTATTATTTAGTGTTAATCATTGTAGGTACTTTTCCTATTACTGTGTTTATTTTTGGAAATCTAATTAGCTGAGGAAATATTGAGAAAATATTTGGCTTAAGATAAAATTGATACAATGTTCTAGGTATTTTGTAGATTTTGAAAGAATAATTGCATATAATGAATACTGTACTGAATTGCCTGTCAGGGAGGACAAAAATATTTTAAATTGTTTTTTTTTACATTCATCTTTTACACCAATTTTTTTTTCTCTTTCCCTCAGAAGTTCAGAAAGAATCTCAAGCAGCAGAAAATAAATCTTGGCCTAAAGATGAGCTGTTAACATATGATAAGCAGGTGAAGCAGGTTTAGTATTATTGTGAGATGGTATTGTTTTTCCCATGCTTAGGGTTTGGATACTTTATAGCAAAGGTCTGCAAGCTGTTTCCTTACCACCTGCTCTTTAAAAAAAAGATTTTCTATAAAACAGGTCTTCATTCTGGTCTTGCAGCTTAAGGTTAGAGGAAAAAACAAATTAAGGTTCATTCGGTCAGATGTTGGGTTAGGCTTTTCTTTATGAGATTGGAAAGAAGATTATACATAGAACAATGTATAAATAGAATCCTAATCTACATTTAACAAGTAGATGCCTTCATAGAAAATATTTAATTCTCAACATCCTTTTAGTTTTGTGGTATTTCACATGACAAAAACTGTCATTAGCATATAAATTCTATAAAGCTTAGATTTTTCAGTAGAGAACATGCATCAAGTGTATACAGACAGTAGGACACGTTTGTTGCCAAGATGGAATAATATCTTTTTTCATATGTTGTCAGTTTTTAGCATTCTAGAATTCCAAAGCTATCACCAGACACCGAAATAAAACCCTAACTTAATTCCTTCTGCAGCTTTGATGTAGATGATTACTTTGCCTTAAAATTGATACTTACGTTTATTGTGAAGCAAAAAACTCTATGATATAATGAGAAGGACAACCAAGAATGGGATATGTTTCTACTGGGCAGTGTTACGTGCAGAGGTACCAGAGAGCTTTGGCCTAAACTTAAATGAGATGAACAAGGTCGGAAAAGCTACATGAGAACACAGATGCAGGTGTTGAGAAGAAAGAGATGAGAGATGAGAATAAAAAGAGGATGATGAGACTGACACACATGGAATGTTTTTGATGGCCCAATATTGGCGAGTTTGTTGTTTCAAGGTGTAGTTATCATAAAGGAGAGGTCTAGTCAAAATGAGAAAACATCTGAATGTCTAAGGGCCTTGTTTCAGCTGCTTTTTAAGCTCCTTCCGCTGATTGTAGTTTGGCCCTGATTGTGTCTCTTCAAGCCGAGTGGAAAAAGGCATGGAGAGAGCTAGGCATGTGCCTAGAATTCCAGAGCATTAGCAACCAACTTTCCTGGTCAGCCAAGGGCCAAAGATGCACACAGTTTATTTTGAAGAATAAGGGACAGGGAAGTTCTGGGAGTGAGTCACAGGGAGATGACAGAAATTCGCCATCAATCCTGGCACTGTGTTCTGCCGTGGGGCTACAGTGGACATGCAGTCGAGCCCTAAGTCACCTGAGCAGTTTCAGCTGGCAGACATTCTTCTACAGAAAAGGATTAATATTTCCTAGCATCTTTTGAGGTAGCAAAATTACTCCTGTTAAATGGGTTAGAGTTCTGTTGAAGAAAATGGATGAAAATTAAATTATATTACTTTAAAAAAATCCTTCTAAATTAGAAAAAAAAAAATTCATTTTGAAATTTTCCTTAAAATATTTCTGTTTACATGTCAGAAATATTTCCAGTAAACTAGTAGAAGTGAAATATTTCAGAAATTTCATTTGCCATCTGTACTTGATTATAATGTTTCATATAATTAATATGAATAATAGAATATTCCATTTTGAAAAAATGTCTATGACCATTGATTTCAACCATTAACCTAACACTGCCAAGTCCTTCACTAAGCCATGTCCCTGACTGCCACCTCTACATCTCTTTCAAATGCCTCCAGGAATGCCCCTTCCCTGTTCCAAAGATTGGCAAAACTCTCTGTAAAGACATTTTTCCTAATATCCAATCTAAACCTCCCCTGGTACAATCTGAGGCCGTTTCCTTTTGTCCTAATGCTTGTTACTTGGGAGAAGAAACTGACTCCCACCTCACTACAACCTCCTTTCAGGTAGTTGTAGAGAGTGATAAGGTCTCCTCTCAGCCCCATATCCCCAGACTAATCAC
Organism: Promerops cafer; assembly: GCA_013398275.1. Classification (NCBI taxonomy): domain Eukaryota; kingdom Metazoa; phylum Chordata; class Aves; order Passeriformes; family Nectariniidae; genus Promerops; species Promerops cafer. Next base: position 318,311 of record VZSE01014783.1, on the reverse strand, counting down.
CTCCAGCTCCCTCAGCCATTCCTCACAAGACTTGTGCTCCAGATGGTTCATGAGTTCTGCTGTCCTTCTCTGGACACGCTCCAGGACCTCAATGTCTTTCTTGCAGTGAGGAGCTCAGAATTGGACAAGAACATGAGGCCTCACCAGTGTCCTGTACAGGGGGGCAATCACTGCCCTGGTCCTGCTGGCCCCACTGATACAGGCCAGGTGCCATTGGCCTTCTTGGCCACCTGGGCACACACTGGATCATGTCCAGCCACTGTTAACTGGCACCACTTTCCACTGGGCAGATTTCTAGCTACTCTGCCCCTGGCCTCTGGCACTGCCTGGGGTTATTGTGACACAAGGGCAGGACTGGTGACTGAAATCTAAGGCAATTTGCCTTCTGGATCCTCATACAACTGATATTGGCCCATTGATCCGCCTGTCCAGATCTCTCTTTAGAACCTTCCTACCCTCAGGCAGATCACTCCTGACCAACTTGGTGTTGTCTGAGAACTTACTGAAGGTGCACTTTGTCCCCTCATCAAGATCATCAATGAAGATATTTAACAGGTCTGACACCAATAGTGAGCCCAGGGGAACAGCACCGGTGGCAGGCCACCAGGTGGATATAACTCCAGTCATCACCACTCTCTGGGCTTGGCCACCTAGCCAGTTTTTATTCAGTGAAAAATGGATCTGTCCAAGCCATGAGCAGCCAGTTTCTCCATGAGAATGCTGTGGGAAATGGTGTCAAAAACTTGACTAGAGTCCAGGAACACAACATCGACCGCCTTTACTTCACACCAAACAGGACATATTGTCACAGGAGATTAGGTGAGTCAAACAGGACCTGCCTTTCACAAACCCATGCTGGCTGAGCTTGATCCTCTGGTAGTACATGCCACGTGATGGCATTTAAGATGATTTTCTCCATGACCTTTCTGGGCACTGAGGCTGACAGGCCTTTAGTTCCCTGGATCCTCCTTTAGTCCCTTCTTGTAGGTGAGCATAACATTTAGTACCTTTCAGTCACCTGAGATCTCCCTGGTTAGCCAGGACTGCTGCTAAATGACTACAAGCCGCCTGGTGAGCACTTCCAACAGTTCCCTCAGTAATTTTGGGTGGACCCCATCTGTCCCCATAAACTTTTGTGTGTCTAAGTGATGTATCAGGTCACTGATGTTCTCCCCTTGGATAATGGGGGCTTCATTTTGTCTTTCAGATCAGGAGGCTCTGTACCTGGAGAGGAGCTAGACTTACTGCCAAAGAGTGAGGCAAAGAAGGCATTAATAATGATGTTTGTAGGTAGTTTGAGGAGTATACTCTGCAACATCAGTTGATCTGTTGGTTACTAATCTAAATATGCCAAATGATGTATAAAAAAGACACATTACAGTGTCATTGATGCTGATTTTTATAATATTAAAGAATATAGTAAGATTACTTATTACTTCTAAAATATATAGTACTATTCGACAACCAAACAATTTCCCAGTCATTTAACAGTACTGGGATGCTGTGATGATGTTTTTTAGACATTAAATATTTTTGGGTACCTTGGCACTTTGGTAATATATGGTTGCAACAATGCTCATCAATGTGTGTTCAGTGATCTTTCAAGAGAAAGTAATTTGCAAGATTGGCACCTGAAAAGATAGCATACATTTAGTTGTATTTAACATAAGTACTACATAATTCAAATCTATTATTCAACTTGAAAGTGCATGCTTCACTTTTACACACAGAAAGGTGAATGGAGATAAATTTTTAGAAAAGGAAAGAGAAATGGTTTTAAAACCTCATGTGAACTGGCTGAATGCTCTAATGCATCCTTGGCAAGACTAGTTTTAAAGAAGATAATGACAATGTACTATATATTAATATTTCTATAGATGACTACTCATTGGCATGTTGTTGTGATGTATGATTTCAAAATTATTTTGCTTTGCTTGGTGGGCTGCAGAGCCTATGCAATTTCAAGAAAAATTGATTGATTGTGTAGATGAACTTGCAAATTTCATTATATACAACAAATGAAAAAATGCAGCTATTTTCATTAGTCACTGTAATTTTATGTTACATTTGTAACTGAATTACATAAATATTTTGATTAAAAAGTTTATGTGCTAGTTCACTGGTATTTCTACAAAGAAAATTTAATAGATTATGAGATTTTACAAATTTAAAGAGTCCATGTAATAGTAAATGTGTTGGGTCATGTTCTCTGATTTTAGTTTTAAGGGAATTCCCCTCTGCTTAGTATGGCCTCCATTATTCATTAATAAGAGAGTGTTGAAGTCCTCCTCCACGGTATGTTTCATGACACAGGTGAGATCACAGAACTTTGAATCATGATTTTAAAGTAACAGCTGCTGTAGTTGTAGTTTTGGCTCTTTCAATTAGCTATATTGGTGACTAAGACATCAAATGTTTTTGAGTATCTTCTGTTTCCTTGTATATCACTTGCATAGCTTTTTTTTTTAAAAAAATTACTTAGTATCTAGACATTTCAAAAGCTGGAAATGGCAATGCATCTAACCAAGTTACTTTTTTTCCTTTAAATTTGAGAGGAGATCATGATGGAAACTTATGTGACATTCAAATGCAAAAATCATAGCCTTATATTTGGTTCATTTTATTGATACATTTTCAGGTAGACATATTACTTTAAAGCTTTTCTTTATTCTATAATTTTGTTAGCTTATTCTCTCTGTATAAAATTTTGATCAGTTGTCAGTTTCTCTGTTAAACATTAAATATCTTTGTTCCTTTGTATTTTTTCATGTATGTGCTGACATAAACAGTGGTGTTTGTTTCAAAAATAAACTGACAGTGAAGCAATTTATATTTTGAATAAGACTTTTCCCAAGGTAGTGAATCATGCAGGTATCTTCTACAGTTCTCAGTATCTTTTTATTTTGTTATTTATGTTCTTTATTAAATATAAGCTTCCACAACTTTTTACTGAAGTGATTCCTTGTAAGAACTTAAATACTGCTGAGGTTGTCAATAAATATAGACATTGTGCTCAGTTATGTTCTGGGATAAATAAAGCTTGTGAGTGGACAAAAAATAGTAAAATTCTATCGTTTTATGATTCATTTAACCAGACACATGACTGAAATCTAAATTAGAAAAGCATTTTTCTTGAAATAATTGGGTTCTTTGCATTTCTATAGATTGACAGCCTTCCCAGACTTGCAGAAATAATTACCACGGTGTAGTAGGAAGAGCTGGGCCCAAAAGTGGACCTACTTTTCATATTGAGATAGACTTTTTTCAAAACAAAGCACTTCAAATTTCTTTTTCCCCACTGTGTTGTTCTGTTTGTGTCTTTTTGGTGCTATGATTATACTTCTTTATTTTCTTGAACATGTTTTGTTTTGTTACATATACAAGCTTTTAGGTGGGGTTCAGAAGAATCCTTTCTATTGATTGCACTGCCAGTCTGTTTTAAAGATATTTAAGAGGTTGCAGGAAACAGAGCTCTGAAATGGCTGAGGTTGGACTAGACCTCTGGAGGTCACCACAACATGGCAAAAGCAGCACAAGGGTATCGATTCTGAGGCTCAGTTTTGTGAAACAGATGCAGACACTTTGGCAGCAGTGATGTCTTCAGTAGTTCCTTTTCCTTGCTGTTTGCTTTTGCTCCTGGATTACTATGAGCTGTCCTGGACAAAATTCCTATGTGGGGATACTCTACAAAGATAAGCAAAGAGCTAGATTAATTTCTGTCTTTACAACTCTTTTTTATTATTATTTTTTCAACATTTACCTGTTATTTGATTTATTTTGCAGTGTGAAAAACCAGTTTCTGGTGAGACTAAGCACAACTAATAAATAGGAATGAGCAGCTGTGGATGAAAACAATAGGAATTCCTTACATATTCCTACTGGAGTTACTTTCTTTAGTAAATGCAACCTTGAAGAAACTTTCAAAAAGTATTATCCTTTAGACTATACGTATGTTTGAATTTGCTTAAAAACACAACAAAAATTGCAGATGTCTTCATACTCTTCTAAGTTTATTAGTTCTGCATACTAATTTTATTTTGATGTTAATTCGATTATTCATGTTGTAATATTTTGAAATACACAAATCTTATGCACTATTCAGAAAAAACAATTTAGGTAGAGCACACTGGAAATTTGTTTTATTACACTTTTCTGCTTATTCCTTGTACTGGCTAGCTGTGGGCACTGCTGTGATATGTGTAGTGACAGCAGTTCTAAACCGTTGTAGTTTAATTTATTTGCATTTTTCTGATGTTTGATGTTTGCATTTTTCAGAGCTGTTTGTGTGCCATTGCTCCTTGTACTTCTCCAGAGTGGGTGTGAAAATACCCATTAACTTAGCAGTTGGTAATACTGTGTTTATCTGCTGTTCATGAACATTTTAGCTCTATCCTTGGATGTGTGACATATAGAAAGAAAAGCAATACAAAAAATTAAACCAGACGAAGTTCAGAAAGTGCTACAAGAAGAACACAACCTGCAACAATCTTTGGCTCCTCAGGCTTCTAATGTCAAGTAATTTTTAAAACTTATTTCATAATTATAAAAAAAATTACTGAAAATATATGAAGCTGTTGGTGCATAGCACTATTGCCAAGTTTGGAGAAGAAACAATGCCATCCCTCAGCTTTGGATCTGAACTCTTATAATTCCTGATCTAAATGATCAGATTTAGTTTGGTATCTCTAGTTTAATTTTCTGTTTATCTCCTTGAAATAGTTGTGATATGGTTTTTAAAACCCATAGGAGCCGTCCAGTCCTGTTATATGCAGATGAAACTTCTCTTGATTGCAACCTGAAGTTGCTTACGTGGGGCTTGCATTTGTCCATACAATTCCAAGAATAATCTAATCAAAATAATTAAAAACAAACAATGGAAAATACCACAAATTTAATATAAGCAATGCCAGCTGTAAGTCATCATCTTTAAATAGAGAAGATGTATTAAAAATTCATTAACTTGAATTTGTATTACAGTCAGTGCTTGTCTGAAATTCAGGACATTTTACATGGAGAGCTGTAATTTAAGGACAACTGCTTATTACCTTGCTCTTGTCATAGGGTGCATCTGTCATTCTCTAGTAGGAGTGGGGATTACAAAAGCAGCACAGACTGTGTCCTAATTTAACTGATCCTGTCCGTCCCATGCCAAGGCAGACTCTCCAGTTTTATGGTCCCCACTGCTAGTAAGATCTTTACAGATAGCTTTGTTTAGATGTACCATAGGTTACTTCTTCGCTTCTCTGTAAGAAAAGAGGAAAAAGAAAAAGAACCTTTATTTATTGGATTTTGTTGTTCTTAGGGTCCTGAAAGGTCTATTGGATACAGAAGAGAGCCTTTTTATGGCAGGCCTTACGTTTGTAAATGGATAATACTTTCAATTAAGTAGCTGAGAATAGTCATGGGAAAAGAATGCTTACGTTTATGAAACAGTCAAATTGGCATTTAAGTGACCCTTTGCATGCCATTGCTTATCTGCATTGCTTAAAGATCATTTGGTTAGCAAGATTATATATTAAAACAAATAGTGTCAACAGACAATGAGTGTTTTACCTTCAATAAATACTTACTGTCAGATTATCAATGGTGCAGAAACGGCACAATTTTCTAAAAAACCTGTATTTAGTGCATTAAGTGAAGGTAATGTAGGCCACACACATAGTATTGTTTTTTCATGTCCCCTTTTTCCAAAGAATGATAAATAGTCTGTTTTAGGAGAATGTGTGCTATAAAAACATTGACCTTTACCTGCAGCATGCCCCAAATATTTCAGTTTACATTGATAAAGCATTCGTTTAGTTCATTCAATGAAACGATAACTTCTTCACAAAAACAGCAATGGTAATGCAATTAAAATAGCATTCAAATTGGTTTTGGTTGTATTTATTTAAAGTAAATGATAAAACTTAGAGGGAAAAAGTCCCTAGAAATTTTAAAATTATTTTGCCAGCCATTGTTTACAGAAATCATACTAAATGTTGTAAGTTCAAAGTTAAATTTTTTTACGTAATTTTTTAAAAATTTCAACTGTGTGGTAATTGCATTGTAGGGAAAGCGAACTGTATTAGAGCGCCTGAAATGACTAAAAACACTTATGAAGATTATATACTTGCTATTGAGTTAAAAAAGCAGTGGGAAATATTTTTCTAATTTTAAATTAATATGATCTACTTATTAAAGCATTGATCTCTGATCTCACACACCAGAACAGTTATTCTATTATAACAGTTATTCTGTTATTTCTATTCATGCTGCTGAACTGTTCAATTATTAAAAAAAAAAAAAAAAAATCCCTTTGCATCATATGGAGTTGCTGTGAGAATGCCCTAAATCCTAATCAATCTTACATATTATATGATTGATTTGCTTTTCAAACTGGATATTTCATTTTTATGTTTAACTTTCACATTTTATTTCACAACCCTGACGCTGTTTTCATTCAGGCATAAAAGCCATTGATTTCAGTAGAAGCTTTGGATTGTAAAATCTGTGAAACTGTCATGTTGAAGCATAAGGTAACTAGGTACTTTTCTATATATTAAAGTTGAATGACTTGAAAAAATTATTTTGAGCAGTTTTAATTACAATGAAGAGATTTATTGACAGTCTTTCCTGTGGGGTGGGAATGTGCCTATATATACTTCGTGTAATAATTTTTTGATGGTAAGTCAAAATTCTACTATATTACATTAGTTTTCATGTAGTGTTTTTTCTTTACATGTGTGACTTCTTTTCTTGCTGTCTTTTTTTTTAATGTAAGGAAATATAAAATATTTTTATAACATGAATATGTGTTGCATCATAAATCAATCTTGTGATTTTCTTTATTTCATTTTGTAATTGTTGCTGATTTCCTTCTTTAAATATCTGTTTATAGCATAAGGCATAGGTCTTTATAACAAATATCAAATTGTTGAAAGTGTCATTGTCTCAGGAGAACCACAAAAAAAATAGTAAAACCTGAAAATCATTCACTGTCATTTCAAAATGGAATTTCAACCTTTTTAATCTGGGATCTGCTCCTAAAATATGAAGGCACTTATGAACTTGAATTAAAGTATGATATATTTCCAGAGCCATTTCTGATTTTTTTTTCCTACATCTCAGGCATTTTTCATATACTGCTCTTCACATTGTAACTGTCTGCACATTAGACATTTATTAACTTTGTAGAGTCCATACAGTAGCCAGAGACTGTTTTTAGAATTTGATCCATGGCCTGTGGAAGTCAATAAACTTTCATCACCATTAGTACAACTTAGATTGAAGAGTTAAATAGCAGAATTTTTCAGTTACTAATTTTTCAAAGATAGTCAAAGACCCCGTATTTCCTCTAAAAATCAACAGCTGAATTGAAAATCTAGTAAGAAGTCCAAGTGATAGCATATCATAAAAATAATTCAGAATTTTAAGGGTATTTATGAGATACTCCATCCTGAGAGAGTATGTAAAGATTAATGTATATTTAATGTTTTCACAGAACATTAATTCACATACTCAATTTAAGCTCTAAATCTGTGTTACTTGGTTTAAATTTTCAGTGCAACAAAGGAAAGACCTTCTTAATCTGAAACAGGAAAATTTTGACTACCACATTTATTTTTTTGCTTTAGATTTATTACCAATTATTTAGCTTTTATTTGTTTTCTTTTCTAAATAATATGATCTCTACTTCAAATAGAAATTACCGGTCACTTTATACCAAGTTTTTATGTTTGCAGTTTATATACTATGGTCTGGTGTATGTCATGATGCAATATTTGATCAACTAACATACATAAGAATCTAGATATTAAGATTCTTGATTTCTTTATTTTCATTTTTAAATGTCAACATTATCCAGGCATTCATCATCTATCTGCTGCTTTTCTTACTTTCGTATTGCCTCCTTATTCGCAACAATTTTATCATGTTTTAGACAGAAGAGGTTATATGTTATTTACAGCAGAGGACATAGACAATAAGGAGGAAGAACCTTAATTGATGGAGCAAGTTGAAAGAAAAAAGTATGAATCTACTTATTTTCAGAGTTTCTATGATTTAATTACTTTATTAATGTACAGGATTACATGTTGAAAAATAACTTTCATGGTGTTTCAGGATTTTGTAATTTTAAAGCGGCAAAGAAAGATATTTGAAAGATTTCCCTTATTTCGTAGATGTGTTTTCAAATAAGTAGAAGGAGGATACTAAAATACTTGTATCTTGCTTAGAATGTAAAACGTACTGTTTGTTTTTAAAAATAAATTGCACTTTGTTGACATCTAAGTTAAATGCCACAATTTAGGTTATTAATATATTCTACTCACATGAGAGGTCCCATTGAAATGAGAAGAAATACAAAACAAGTACAGTAGGCTTTCTGTGAATGTAAAATTCTGCAGTGGTAAAAGGTTTAAAGTACACATGCACCAGCTCTTTATCACAGACAGAGTCTTACCTCAGTCCTGACTTAACAAACACTTAGGAGCAAGCATAACTTTAACTAATTGAGTGTAGTTCTGTTGAGCTCCCACATGCACAAAATGAAGCACATACGGAACTGGGACCTAGATAAACTTGTGTTCAAAAGTATTAATTGCGTAAATAATAGGTAGTCATGTGACAACTGCAGAATGTTTAATGAATGAGGAGCTGAAGTAGAACAAAATGCATCATTGTTAATTTTTCTAAGGCTGAGGTCGCATGTAAGAAGGGATCTGTCAAAAAATTTGTTCTACAAAAAGTGACGAAACATAAAGGAATTTTGGAATAACCCTACCCCGGTTTATCATGTTATTATATACCAATTTTTACTTTTGATGCTAGTACATTCCTAAATTTTTGTTTTTAATTTTTTATGTGTTTTGCATTCAAAAATGTGATTATGAATGAATATGAAGCATATTATTATTTTCATTGTTTATTTTTTTCTTTTTTGTGTATTTTTTGTTCATATAGTAATACCAAAAAATTCAGAATTCGAGCCTTAATACTTCCAAGTTTTTCCTGATGGTTTTTGAGACTGGCAGTTTGCTACTTCTAATTTTTGTGTATGACCAGCTCCAGAAATACTAAATTATTGCTTATAAAGTCTGTAGTGGCTAAAGAATGGTAGAGTGGTAAATAAGCATAAGGCTTGGTCACTTTTACAGGGCAATTTGTGTAGCTTGTTAACTTGGGTTCTCTTGAAAAACACACATTTTAGTGCAGCCAAATGCAAGGTCATAAGGACAGGAACAGGGAATTAGGGTCATACTTTGTAGGAGGGGAGATTGTATCCTGAAAAGCAGTAATTCTGAAAGGAGCTCTACAATCTTGAAAGATAAGCAACAGAAGATGTCTCTGTAACAATCTCTGAACTTTAAATTAAACATGTTTACCTTAAAATAAAGGAGGTCCAATAATATAGAAAAGTTTTGGGATTAGAAATATTATACAGAGCTTTTCTGCTCCAGATAAGTGCTCTAGTAAGTGAGATAGTCATGTCAGCACTTGTTCTCTCTTGGCTGCATGACTTTTGCATTCTTTTCTGCTCAACCACATGACTTCCTGTACCCAGAATGGTCAAATAATCTAGTGGTGAGTTTTGAATCCTCAGATAAGCAATGAATTCTCTTACCCTGACTCTATGTTTCAATAATGGCATAAAGACAGGGAAATCATATCTCTGCCCTTTTTTCTCCTATAAAAGAAAGAAAAATCACTGTGCCCTTTCTTGAAAGAATGGATGCACCCACCCTTAGAAGAGGGCTCCGTGTTCTGGATTTGAAATGGAGGGAAATATCTGCCTGCAGTCCCTGGAGGATCTAAGTTCTAGAGAGGGGCAGCTGATTTCCTGTTGTCTAAATCTGTGATTCTTCTTCCATAGGAATGTTTTCAGGGATTTTGTGCACTTAATGCACTTAACAGAGTGTTCAACTAATGTTCCAGGAGAGCAAGCAGAAGTGTCAATTCCTGTGTGTGTTGTCTCTATTTCTTGACTACCAGTTCTGTATTAAGACTTAAAAGAGCATTATGCAGGTTTTACACATGACAGAGAGACAGAGTTGAGGTGAGTATATTATCTGTATGGTATACTTCCTGATGCAAAAGGATTTGCTAAACAAAAACAAGAAATCTGGTAGCTGAGGCTTCAGTCTAGGCAAATTGAGAGTAGCTGTAATGTTTCAGTGTATAGCAATGAAAGTAGCAGATTCTGCAGTGATCTGTTATTTACAGCCTTCATATCATGACTAGATTTCTTTCTGAGGTATAACCTGAGCTTCATCCAGCCAATTTTGAGCTTGGTGTATGAATACTGATGAAATTTTATTATCTGTATTATTTAGAAGGTTATGTTTGCTAATAATGATGCTTCTCTCTGCTTTCAAAATACGAATCCACAAATTGCTTTATGGAAGTTTTTAGTAATTGAATTCTTCTGTTGTAGTCAATATTATCCTAAGCATCCAGGATGGTATTATTTCAGGGTACAGGATTAGGCCTTGAGGTTTCCCTTTGGTTTTTGTGAGCTTCTGCTTCTGTAAGCAATTTGGGTACCATATAAATATAATTCATGGCCTTTGTTAGAGTGTTTGCTTTTGATTCAGCAGCATTTTTGGTCTGTGGGACAGATATATGCAGAGACTGTAAGGACTCAATGAGAATAAGGACTCTGCTCAGCATTGTAAACAGGGGTCTCAGCATACCAGTAACCCAGTCACTAATTATTTTACAGGACATGGTGGGACACGAATTAAGGAAGTTCTTGTGAGAATAAATCAATGGCTTTTATGAGCATTTCTCAGGTGTGAGAGGCAGTATAAGGGTGGGCAAAAAGGTGTTCAGAAAGGAATCCCCCAAACCTAGGAATTCACTGAGAAGAGTTAGAAGTCACAAACATAGAAGTTATCATTATACTGTTTTAGAGATGAAAAAAACCCAAAAAGGCTGTGAATGTTTTGAAAGCAGAGGAGCATCTTTTATTTGAATATTTTTTTTCTTTCTGTTACTTCAAAGAATGGGATAACTGTCCAAGGCAGCACTATGATCTTTGTGGTAGCACTTTGAACACAGCAAGGTGATGTTTGTCTAGGCTAAGGAAACTGATGCTGCAGCAAGCAGGATATGAAATTAGATACCAGACTACTAGCTTTGTGGAGACATTAGAAAAAAAGAGTTTAATTTTAGAATGCTGTGAATGATACCTGTGTTCTAAGTCTGTGCTAGCCATAGTGAATGAATAAAGAAAGTAGTAGGGAGGCAATAAAGGTTGAAAAGGCAAAGGCTCATTAGATTCTTGTCTGTCAGCCTTGCTGAGCTAAAAGTGGCAGCTCCACACCCCTAAGAGAAAGATCATTTGACGTTGTTGTTGGTACAGAGCAGTGATTAATCATACCGTGATTGATTACCATGGAGAGGGAACCTGTATGTGGTCTTTTACTAGACATTACTAGACACTGAATAGAAGAAGAAGAGAAGAGTGAAGGACAGAACCCCTTAAAATAAGCAGGAAGTTGAAGGAGTTAGATGAGAGTAGAACTAGAAGAGATGAATTGTATGGGAGGATGGGATTTGAAGGTGAGAGTGGTTTGATTTTTCAAGGAATCAAGAGGTTGAGGAAATGGAGGTGAGTTTAAAATTTATAAATCAGTAGAAATTCTGGGGCAATAGATTTTATTTTGAGAGATACATTCCCCAGAAAGGAAGAGAACTAAAGTTTAAAAAGGAGCCCGTACTAAAATTCTTTGCTGAATTCGTTTAATCCATGAAATCCAGAAAACCAAATTCTTTGGAGCGCTGCCATCTAGTGGCACGGGCCACAATCACCTGTTCTCTTTTTAAATACTGGTTGTCTTGCGCGAGCCTTGAAGGTCAAAGGGATCATTTACCCGACACTAACTTAATTCCATTAAAGCTGTTCACATTTCATAACTGAACAATTCCCTGAAATTAGATAATTTCACAAGTGCAAATGATCTATGTGGGGATATGCATGGGTTCTATGTAGTAGATAGTAAAATTCAAATGACTTCGTTAATGGACAGCAACAGATCTATTATTTTTCCTTAATTCTGAGCTATTCAGTGAAAGAATCTTGTTTGACTGTAACGAAGTCCAAAGACACCTACAGTTGTAGGATTTTATGGTAAGTCAGATCAAGAAAGCAATAATTTTCTTGCTGTAAAGTCTTGTATTCCCTATGAAAAATACCACAGGCTTAAAAATACATATAACTTTTCATTCATACCTACAAAAAAACTCCAAGAGCAGGATGTATCGGTTTATCAAGACATAAACTTCCCAAGGTCAGCTACAATTCTCTCCTGAGACTGACTGTATTAAGTTTAATTAATCAGATAGCAAATGTGCTTTGGTTTTGTGCTCCTGTTTAATCTTGGCATGCCTGCATGCTCTTCAGGCATCAGTTATCTGAGAGTTAAAAAGCTATTTTTTTAGCTATGAAAACCAGTATTAAGCTAAATATACTTTTAATAAGGCTATATATGGATTGTCAAACTTCTTTCTCACAGATATCCTACAAAAATTTTAATAGGATTTGTAGCTTCATTTTATGTTTGTTAAGATTCATTCTTACAGGAATGCCTGCATCTTCCTGAGACTTCTGATTTTACACTTTTTTACTAGCAGATGGAAACAATATTAAATCAGCATCATTATTATTACCTGGAATTTTTCCTCCATGCTGTTTCCCTCTTCCAGAAATGAAAAGTCTGATTGTTATTTTAAATTAACTCCCATTTGATTATTTAGGATAAACTCCTTGAATTGAAAACTCTTTATGACAAAAGTGCCCTAAAAGAAGGCCAGCTCTTTTGGATTGTTGCCTCAAAAATAACTTCTAACCACTAAATTATAAGGAATAATTTGATTGTTTAATCCCTTTTTGTATCTTGTATAGCTTTACTTGACATTCCTTTTGCGCAGACACACACCTTGAAGAGTCAGAACGACCTGTGGTGGTCTGACCCTGGCTGAATTCCAGGTGCCCACAGAAGCTACTTGATCCCTTTCCTTCTCAGCTGGGTAGGGGAGAGAAAATACAATGAAAGGCTCATGGGCTGAGGTAAAGACAGGAAGAGATCCCTCCATGGGCAAACCAGAACTGAGCTGCAGATATAGAAGTTTAACTTATTACCAATCAAATCAGAATAGGAAAAGAAGAAATTATACCAAATCTTAAAAACACCCTCTCCCCACCCCTCCCTCATTTTGGGTTTAATTTTAGTCTGGAATCATGTATTTCTTCCACCCCAGTGACAGAGAGGGACGTGTAGCACAGATTGAGGTCAGTTTATCACATGCTGTCTCTGCTGCTCCCTCCTCATCGGGGAGACTCCTCACACCCTTCCCCTGCTCCAGCACGGGGTCCCTCCCATGGGAGGCAGTCCTCCATGAACTTCTCCAAAGGGAGTCCATCCCACAGGCTGCTTTGTGTGCTGCTCCAGCATGGGTTCCCCACTGAGTCACAAGTCCTCCCAGCAAACCTGCTCCATCATGGGCTCCTCTCCACAGCACCACAGTTCCTGCCAGGACCCTGGCGCAGTGTGGGCTTTCCACGGGATCACAGCCTCCTTTGGGCCTCCCCACCAGTGTGTGGGGCTCCTGCTCCAGGTAGGTCACTGCTGCTCTGTGATCCTCCATGGGCTGAGGGGCACAGCTGCCTCACCATGATCTGCACCACAGGCTGCAGGGAATCTCAGCTCCAGCACCTGGAGCTTNAGTCACAAGTCCTCCCAGCAAACCTGCTCCATCATGGGCTCCTCTTCACAGCACCACAGTTCCTGCCAGGACCCTGGCGCAGTGTGGGCTTTCCATGGGGTCACAGCCTCCTTTGGGCCTCCCCACCAGTGTGTGGGGCTCCTGCTCCAGGTAGGTCACTGCTGCTCTGTGATCCTCCATGGGCTGCAGGGGCACAGCTGCCTCACCATGATCTGCACCACAGGCTGCAGGGAATCTCAGCTCCAGCACCTGGAGCTTTTTCCACTTCTTCTCCACTGACCTTGGCGTGTGCAGTTGCTGCAGCTGTTTTTGTCACATATTCTCACTCCTCTCTTCTCTGCCTTCAGTTGTTTCTGCTCCATCTTCTTAAATATGTTATCCCAGAAGTTATCCTACTGTTGCTGATGGGGTCAGCCTTGGCCGGTGGTGGGTCCATCTAGGAGCAGGCTGGCATTGGCTCAGTCAGACGTGGAGAAAGCTTCTGGCAGCTTCCCACAGAAGTCACAGTGTAGCTGCTCTGCTACCAAAACCTTGCCACTAAAACCCCAGTAAAACACCAAATGTTTAGATATAAAGAAAAACTTGCCAGAAAAATGCTTGTCAGAAGTTAGGATTTCAGTTCTTGTTTCTCTTTTCCTTAAGAAATAGGTTAAAACTTCCATTTTAAGGAAGGAACCTTCCGGAAAGAGTTAACAAAGTAGACCTGCATTTTTTTTTCCATGTAAGAACTACAACTTATGGGTTAGTACTACATTTTAAGAATCCATTTTTAATGCCCAAATGCACTTCAGAAGGCATTTTGTTTGTTAAATCAAATGGCTGGTTCTCAGTTATGTCGAGACACCCTCTCCCCTCTGCCACTTACTCATTATTCTGATCATTTAAATAGGTCTTTAAATAGAAAAACATTGCAATCAGCAGAAATGAGAATATATAAATTCTCTAAAATATACCTCTGACAGTGAAATTGCAACTAACAGAAGTACAACTCTTTAGTTCCAAGAATGCACAAAACACTTCATAACTAATTTAGTGTTTTCAGAAAAACTACCCCAAACCTGACTAACACCAGTAGATGTCAGTGTTGCCATATTCCAATGTGCTGAGAAAAGTCAAGAGTTCCATTTAACATGCATTTTAATTTGCCTACATGTACAGATAGCTGAATATATGAAGCTGACTGTTTTTTCTTGTGCTGATAAATCATTGATGTTTCAGTTTTTACTAGTGCTTACTCTAAATTAAGGACCTTTCAGTTTCCCATGCTCTGTCAGAGTCTAATTAAAAATTTTTCAAAATAATTCAGTGCTTCGTTTATTTTTTAATTTCTTTTAATGATTAGTAAGAAGTGTTTCCACCTGTAAATTTCAGGCAGTGGACATGAAATTGCATTTTCATTTCTTTAACAAAGATATTTTATGCCTAGTATTAGAGTGCAAGTTAGTGAATTGGAAATCACAAAAAGACTGAGAAGTGATACATTTGTTATTGCAAATAATACTTGCTTAATAACAATTAAATACTGGAGGATAACAGTTATTCTTTTGGTTTTGATTTCATCAGGCAATTCAGGGGTGGGAGCACAAAGTACAAGGGTGCATAATTCCATTCAGATATTGACTGTATTTCCATACAATACATGTGTACTTTTAAACATTATACAGAATCCTTCTGTCTTTTCTTCTGGTTTCTGAATACGCCTCAATTAATTTTTTTTGTTAATGTCACCACCAGTGGCATATATTTTTTATTTTAAAATGTTACTTTCCTACAATGACTGGGGTTATTAAATTCAAATTTCTTGGGACAATTTTTAGGGAAGATTGATTTTAGCCCTCTGTGAGCTTCAAATAACTTTGAATTAGTTTTTCAGATCCCTTTGTTTTGACACATATCCTGAGATATGCAGATCTTTTTTCCATTAAATAATATTCCTTTTCCAACAGCGTAGTCCCCATGTCACTTTTTTTTTTCCCTTTACAACTTTATATAAAATAAATTCCAGTCCATTAAAACTAAGGGAGTGTGATATATAAATCTTATTTCAAATGAACATCTAAATAAATTAAGTTTCCTTTTTTTTTAACAGACAAGTTTGATTAAAAGATCAGTCTCGGCTCTGGAGATGAATACTTTCAAAGATGAAACTACGTTAAATATGTCAGCTAATTTCAAAACCAGCATGAAAGAACTGAAGGTTATGAAGAAATGGATAGCTGAGCCAGAGGCTGAGACAGAGATCAGGAAAAGCTCCCCTACCAAGCACCTACTGAATCAAGCATCTACTGTGGTCATCCTCAGACAACACAGGCAGAGGTACCAGTAGAAAAAACACCTGCTTTGACTGGGCAAGAGGATGGTGAGAATGACATTGTTCTTGTGAAATGACCTCAAAAGGCTGGGATTAAATACACTGTTTTCCGAAGAAGAAAGAAAACAAAGAAATCAAAGAAAAGCATAAACCCTAGAAAATTAGAAGCTGCGGTTAAGAAATTAAGACAAGCCCCAAAGATTCTTAAAATGTGTTTTTTAATTAATGTCTATTGCCTTTAAAAAAATAGATTTTAATTTCTAACTATATTACCTAATTACAGGTAATTTTATATTTTTTAATATTAAAATTTATCTGAAATTAGGCACTAAAGGTTTAATTCTTTAGAAATGATATATTTTTTAATGCAGAGAAAAAATACATACTGCTCAGTTATCTTTAGGACATTTAGTATGTACTCAAATTAAATGGAAATAGCATTGCTTCATGATATGATGCAAAAAGTTTTATCTAAGCATAAATGCATTGTTAAAATGGTCAAACTTTTTGCTCTGAAAGATGAGGAGGAAAGTAATGCTCTTGTTAGTTTTTTGGTATTACTTAAATATTTATGTTCTAAGTGTGACCTGCAAAAAAAATCCCCCAATATTATCTGTTTTTGTGTACAGTTACATGTGTATGTATTATACTTTGATGCTCAGGCCTGGTTCTTCAGGTCAGTTTTCCATTCAGCTTCTCATTTTTTCTGCTTTTAGGCACCTTTCAGCATTCTTATGAAAATCAAAAATACATAAATGGTAAGTATACTGCTATGGTGAGTTTTGGCTAAGAGAGGAGATCTTTTTCCAAGGTCTTGTTTTAGATGCTGTATGTTCCTTGCTGTTTAAAGCTTTCATATAAGCTTTACTAAGCAAAGGGGATTTAATATTTGTACTATTTTGCATGTCATTCCTTCATGGCCCTGCTGTATTTTCCATTTAATTTTCCTTTTTTTTTTTTCTAGTGAGATCCTTTTGTATAAAATATTATAATTATGAGGTACATTGTACTCTAAATATATATATCTGTGAAAAAGATTTTCTCTCTATTCCCTTCTGGTATCTCTTCTGTATTAGTAGGGTTAGTATTTCTTGTGTCAAAGATTGTTTCTGTTAAAGACTTTTGTTTCCTTTCACTTTGACTTCTCAAAGCAGATATTGATATTCAATATATCTGAAGGTTCTCATGTTGGATTTTTTCCAGATAACCCTTTTGGAAATATCCTTTTAAATTGAAGAGCTTTTTTTCCACCTCTGGGTGGTGCTGCTTCTGTTTCTATTCTCATGGCCTCTTCCTACTAACACTGGGATTTATCTTTGATACATTAATCTATCTAGGATTTATTATCATTTAGCAACTTTGGTAATTGTCCACTCTGAAATACTATCCTGTCTTACGTTTAGCATTGCCCTTGTAAACCTAAGTAAAAACCTTTGGAGGAAATAAGCAGGCAACTGTGAGCTGGTGCTGAATGTTTGGGGGACGTGAATCATGAACCAAAAAATTCTGCTTACTTGCAGTTTCCATAATGGTTTTTGATAAATGGCTGAGAATTTAAAATATCGTCATTAACAAGAAAACTAAGAATAGATTTTTGAATGTTTTCTGACTGGTGGATTGCAGTTTGATATTGTTAATATGTCTGAGAATGTGTAGTTAATTTTAATATATTTTTCATTATGTCTGTGTCTCTGGAAGGCTTCCTATTCACGATAAATTCAATACCAAGTGTTTTCAGCAATCAAACATTATCAGAGCCCCAGCATCCCTTGTTTGTTAGTTTTTCAAAAGTTTGCAGAAGGGAGGGGATGGAATTCCAAAATAAACTTCTGCTTGCATGTGGATCAGCAGAACATGAAACTGTTGCCTTGGTGAAACCTTTCCTCCCTCTGGGAATACTGAGGAGAAGGATACTGAATTCCTGAAAGGAACGGAGATCATGGACTTTTGAGAAGCAAATATAATAGTAGAACTGGTTGATCCAATGCAGTCTGTCCTTCAAAGTGCAACAGTTTGTAGTGAAAATTTAGAAAAAGAACTGAGAGGACTGGCTGAGCTAACAGAAAAGGAAGAGCACCCCTCAGCTTTTCACTACTGCAGGCATGGAGCAATACAAAGAAACTTAGGCAAGTTAAGGTCAGCTATGGACGGCTTGGAAGAAGTTTAATGCCAAGTTTTACTTCTATCTAACAGTATTTTTTTTAATTAAGTATCTGAGTTCTTCAACGGGTGAAGAACTAGGAGAGCTGATAATGAGCGGAGTGCTTTTACTTTTTACCTTTGTATGACAGCATGATCCAAGTTTCTTCCCCAAAGAATGAAGATGCTCTTGATAAAATGTCTTTTCATTATCATTATTCAGAAATAATATTTCTCCAGAGACCCTTGCTCAGGATAAAACACTTCTAAACGGAGTTGGAGATAGGATAAACAGAGAGAGGACAGAAAATATTTCATTTCAAATTTTGCTGCTGGCAAAGCAGAAAAAAAGCTATTTTCATCTTCTGCAAAAGCATAGCAAGCAAGTAAATTAAAAAGCCATGTATTTCCTGTTTATAATTACACTATTATTTGATACTGCAATTTTATATAATAATGCTGTAGTTTTTCTATATATGTTTATTTTTTCAACACTTTTACATTTCCTTTCTAGTGATACAAACCTGCCATTACTTCTGCCCAAACCCTGCACAACTGGCAATAAATAACCAAAACAGAATAAAAACATTGCTGAAAAAACAGAAATGAAAAGAATATTTTTAAAGTCTATAATTTGAATGCTAAAGCTGCAAAAGCTTTCAAAGGAATTCTTTAAGCAATGGTTTAGTTGTCTGTGTTTGTGCAACCTGAGCAGGGAAGTCTTGTGTTGTACTTCCATATGATATTTTCTTTAACATCTATATTACACACAGCAAGGGATAACTAGGTTGGGAGCCCACAGTACTTTGCCCTGTAAATAATGTCATACAGTTAAAGGTTAAATGACATCGTAGCTCTTAAACCAGCGTTTGGTGTTTGGAGGAGCAGTCCTCAGCAGCTGCTTTGGAGTTCATGACCCTTGTCTTGTACTGGACTGCTCGATAGTGCAAGATTGAACCGCATTTTTTATGTCGATATTGCTGTTTTGCAATTTTGAATAATGCAAATAGCATTTATTATGCTAAAATGCAGCACTCCATTCATTGGAATACTTGGAAATGTGCAGAGAAATGAAACAGTGAAATACAAAGTGAGCTTGGCTTCATGTTTTGGTTTCTGGATTCATTTCACCTAACAGTTTCAAGCCACAGTAAATTCTAAGGAAGTTCACAGTGTGTCCTGCAGTGAGATCCAGCCTTCAGATTTTACTCTATTTTCCTGAGTATGCCTTTACCAAAATGTATATTGTCTTCGGATGGAATTTTCACTCATGACATCATTTCTGTTAAGGCTTTTCTTAGGGAAAACCTTTTATTTTTCATAGACATAGACCTATTTTATCCACCTGCAATATGCAATACTTACCTATTACCTTCTAGACTTCATAAATTATCTGACCAGAGAATTTACTATATTCAAAGAAACTCAATTATTATCTTGTGTCTATTTTATTCACTCCAAACTTTAGAAACAGAATGCCAAGTCTCTGAAAGTCTAAAACTTCCACACCCTGGCAAAGTGGATCATTGACCAATGGGACAATATCAACTGTCAAAATGACTTGCCATTGCTATTGCGTATTTAAGTGAAAACACTATTGACTTTTCTATTTAAGAAATAAAAACAAAATTCCAATGCGATTTATGGATCCTAGAGATAGGTTATAGACCAAAATTTGAGAATTACTGAAGCAGCAGGACAGTCTCAGATTTGCATGTCTCTATATTAATTTCCATAGGCCTGTTAAGTTTGTATTATATGCATAATGAACATATGTGAAACATCAATATTTCTCAAGAGAATTTTGTTAGGGAATGTTAAAGATATTCTACAGGGACCATAACAGAGTAGTTTGAAATCTTGTTGCTTTTTTGCAGGGACAAGTTAATTATTTCTTACTTTCATATACAGGAATTCTGACTTCTAGAAACTAATAACTACTTTAAAGAAATCTCAAACCACGGTAGTATCCTGGTGGATTAATATTTTGTGCTGAATATTCTGGTAGCTTGAAGTCTGATTCAGCATATGTGTAAACATTAGTAAAATTTTTCAGATTTTTAGATTAAATAAAATTTTGTTGGTCAAGGCATTTTCTTAAAAATGCTAATAATACCTTCTAAAATTTTCTCATTTCCTGTGTACTAGTATTAGCACATTTGAGAAGTTCCTTCTGCAATATAAGTAAGTTATTTACTTATTTTGTTTATAGGCTATAAGTTTATAATCATTGCTGTTTAATGCTTACTGGCATAAACATTTGATTTATCTCTTTTGAGACAGAATTTTTGCTGCTTTGGGTAACCTGAATTTTACAAATAAATAGGGCAGAAATAAAGCTGGTAACCATCATTGACGTGTAAGTTAACTTTTCAAAGTTTTTTTTTCTCTAGTTGCCTTTGGCCCCAATTTCGCAAATGTTTTTGTATGCTTCTAACTTTACATTAGTTTTTCATCCCTTATAAAGCAGACCTTGGTCTTCAAAGTCTTGGGAAAGAAGGTGGATTTCTAAGGCAAAAATAAAGTGCTTCAGTGTGTTTAAAAAATAACCAAATAACTATAACTATAACTATATATATATATACATGCACATATATATAAGTATATATATATTATGCTATTATGCTTCAGTCAGCCCTGCTCTGCCATGCCCTTGAAACTGGGAAGGAGGAAGTTAAAAGGGAAGAAGATGACCTGGCTGACAGCCCAGGCCCTGCAGGTCAGGGCAGCGATTCCCCGCCGTCAGGCTGGGATACTGCAGCTCCCACACTTAGTCCAGTGTTGGAACCACGGGTACGAGAGAGACAAGCTGCAAAGAGTCCCTTGAAAAGCCAACAGATGGGCTGGAGTCTAAGCAAGGCTGAGGCAGGGGAGTTAGCCTGGAGAGGGTAGGGCTAGGAGGGAAATCTGCTCTCAGCTGCATAGGGGGTGGCAGCACGGAAGGGAGTCGCTCTTCAGAGAGGCGCTCAACAAAGCAGGAGGCAACAATCACACCTTGCAACAAGGAAATTTAAACCAGAAGTGAACTGGGAGACACTCCCAGCCCCTGTGCCCCCGTCCCCCACCTGGTGCTGTCATAATAATGTAGTAGTTTCGTGTAGCTTTAGCAAATGTGAACTGTATTTGGATGTATCTGGTAAGTATCTTGGAGAAAACATATATTTTCAAATAAAATACATTTGAAAAAGTCAATGCTATGGAAATAAATAAATAACTTCTGTTACTCCTACCGGCTAATACAATAGACTACAGCATGTCTACAAATTAGCAGCTACTAATGAGCTTGCATCACTACTTTTTAATTTAATTTCAAAGCTAATGGAAATGAAAATAGAAATTAAAGGAAAAAGTAATTTTAAAAATCTGAGAATAAAAGAATATATTATTTTTATGCTTGTTTTAGACTTTCAGTCATTAGGAATAATAAGAATGAGGAATAACATAATGTACTACTGTATTTTTTTCATTGCAGGGTTTTAAGTATAACCCCCCAAAAAAAGGTGCACTTATGAAACAGAATATGTTCCTTTCACTGTTAAGTTTTTACATCTATTCAGGATTTTAATGCTGCGATCAAGGAAAACCCCAGAAACGATCAGGTGGGACAGAAGTATTTGAATTTTAAATAGATTATTAAAATAACATTAATTTATAGAAGACTGAATATGCATTAAACAATAACAAAGCAATTGCATTTACAAAGAGGTGTGTAATAGAAATAGAATAAGACTTCTAGGCCATGGTATTCATTGGGGAATCTTTGTATTACTTTAATGACTTTGGATTAGTCCCTAGGCCTTAATTTAACTAAGCACAGAACCATGTGCTCAGATCCCACTGGAGTAAAGCAAATATAGAGTCAGTTGGACTTAAGCATGTGCATATTGCTTTGCTCTAAAGAGATGGATTTATATAGATGCTCAAAGTGACAGATGCCCTTAAGGATTACATAGTTCTATGACTAATTTTCATTGGTTGCCTAGACACTTCTAGTCTTAGCATTATGCTGAATTAATATTTTCCATTAAAAATTTGAATTATGAATAAGAAGCATCTTTATTTTTTAATTATAAGGATTATTTAGAAGTTTGACTTTAAAAGACTGAAAAAAGTTTGTATAAATCATAACAAAATATATAATTCCCTACTAGAAAACGTCTTCTTTTTAATATGATTCTTACAAAGTTTTACATTTTACCTATTTTGTTTTCTGTATCAATGAAAATAGATGTAAAAGAGAAATAAATCAGATACTTAATATCAGATTACAATACTTGAATTTACATATCTGCTTGCTCTGTCCATGGGATGTAGGTGTCTGAGCAGCCATTATCACCAAGGACCCTAACCAAAACGGTTAGTAAACTCTAGGCAGATGGAATAAAGGCCTTTCTATAACATTGTGTTGCATTGGCATGGCAAGGTTTTGGGAGAGGAGGGGGCTACAGGGGTGGCTTCTGTGAGAAGCTGCTAGAAGCTTCCTCCATGTCAGATAGAGCCAACATCAGCTGGCTCCAGGATGGACCAAGGCCAGCCAAGGTCAAACAAGGCTAAACAGACAGTAAGTGTCTTTTTGGGTGGAATTATTTGCTCTCCTCTCCTTGGATTATATTGACTAGATCTTCATCAGCTGTAATGAAAAGGAAGACACCTGCCATTTGTCATATACATCTACAAATAGATGCCCTAATTAAAATATCTTATGCTTGAACTGATCCCTACCCAGCTTGAGTAGAAGTGGCTATGGAAGCATCCTTCATGTGCCTTCTACCTGCCAACCCATCTCCTACCTCACAGGGAACCACAGCACCTTGCCAACTTTCCTGTGACATTAGGCTCCTGTGCTGCTCTGTGTGTTTTTGCTTTCTGCCTTGGCTAAAAGTGAAGGCACAACAGGGCGCACAAAGGCACCATGCAGCTTCAGGCTGGGAACACACAGCTATGTTGAACTGTCTTTTTGACAAGGCCTATTTTCTGAGACAGTGCTACTTCCTAAGTGTTTGAGCTCAGGTGTCAAGTCAAATTGAACTTGGGCAAAGTGTATTTGTGCTTAGAGGTTAGTTGGACAAGAATGATGCCGATGGATAAAGAAAAATAGGTGATTACAGTGACTGAAGGTCAAGCTTACGTTGTGAAGACACTAGTTCCTTTATAAATAAGGTATTATAAAAGTTGTTTTTTGCTATGTCTCTCAGAAAAAAACCACTTGAAGTACAAGCATAGCTGCAGAAAAGGTGTGTATTGCACTGAAAGGAGGTTGCATGCAGAGATTGTGGAGTCTCTGTCCTTTGAGCTCTGCTCATTCTGTACTGCACTGTATTTTAACAGGGCAGATTTTGATAATGGTTTGAAAGAATATGAATCAGCTGAGAAAGGCTTTTCAACAGTTGATATTTATTTACCTGTTATGATTATGTTTGGTACCATGCCAACAATTATGATAAAAATTTACTTGGTTAATCTTCATGAATCAGAAAGTGTATGTGTTTTCTCTACCTAAATTGATCAGATATTACAAAGTAATTGAAAAGATGACTAAGTAAGCATGCTGATTAATATGTGTTTTTTCCAGTCTCAAAATTGAAAGAATATGTCATTTACAAGGTAAAATGTTTTAAGTAATGTGTGTCATTAGCAGCTGAAAAAATCCCTGTTCTAAATGAAATTGTGACAAGAAGTTATGGGAAAGTATGACACTTAACAAGTGTGAAAATTTTTGTGAGTTTTTGTGTGTATGGGTCGAGATACATGGGTGCCTAGAAAAAGACATTCAAGTAGCTTATGTTGAATATAAACATGAAATTTAATCATTCAGGTAGCTCATGTTGAATATAAACATGAAATTTAATCATTCAGGTAGCTCATGTTGAATATAAACATGAAATTTAATCATTCAGGTAGCTCATGTTGAATATAAACATGAAATTTAATGAACATGGTCTTTGTGGAACGAGTTTTGAAACTGTATTTGCCTTTCATAAGTTTTCCTGTTGGGAATAGACACAATTCATAGAGCAGAGGTACTGAATCAAACTTTCATCTTCTTTTTAGTAAAAATCAACCCTTTTGTTCAGGCTCATAATCGCTAAGTTATATTCGTCCATTGCTGCTTTTGTCACTGCAACTAACATGAGACTCAGCAACTTTGGTTACAGAGGCAAATCTCTTCCAATAACTAAATCTACCATTGTTTGTATTATTTTTATAGAAACCAAGTTTCATTGTGTGGCTCTGACTTGACATCAGTTGATCGCACAGGATATGGTCTTTCCTGAAAGGATTTTTTAGATTTTTTCTTCACAGTGGCTGGTATGGGGCTGTGTTTTGGATTTGTGCTGAACACAGGTTGATAATAGAGAGATGTTTTTGTTATTGCTGAGCAGGGCTTACACAGAGCCAAGGCCTTTTCTGCTTTTCCTACTGCCACACTGGTGAGGGAGCCGGGGGTGCACGGGAGGCTGGGAGGAGAAACAGCCAGGACAGGTGACCCAAATGGACCAAAGGGATATTCCAGACCATGTGACATCATGCTCAGTATATAAAATGGGGGAAAAGAGGAATAAGAGGGGATCTTTGGAGTGATGGCGTTTGTCTTCCCAGATAACTGTTCTGTGTAATGGGGCCTGCTGTCCTGGAGATGGTGAACACCTGCCTGTCATGGAAAGCAGTGAATTAATCCCTTGTTTTGTTCTTGCTTGCATGTGTGGCTTTTGTTTTCACTATGAAACTGTGTTTATCTCAACCCATGAGTTTTCTAAGTTTTACCCTTCCAATTCTCTTGCCAATCCTGCTGGTGGGGGAGTGATTGAGGGGCTGTATGGGTCATGATTTCTGGCTTCAGTTAAACAACGTTACCATAAATCTATTTGGAATGACAGTTTTTCTTGAAATTAAAATAGAATATCTTACCATGCGTGATCTGTTCTCCAGTAATTTGGAATACGAATTCATAGTAATAGCTTTTAGAAATATTAATTTCACCACATTGCTATAGAAAAAGATCTGTTACACTGCAACACACAATAGGGAGAAATCCTTTGTGACTATGACAGAATTCAGGTATCAGAAGAGCTACGTTAGCTCTGATCAGACCATTGTAGCTATGTGTTTCTATGAACAGTTTCACTGTTTGTAGATTTTGCTTTTTTGCCTTTAATACTGACTGTTATATTACTAAATCTAAGTTTGTGCAAACCAAGGTGACTGAATATTTATTTACTGTTTTTCTGCCACATCTTGTTTTTTTTTCTTACGTATTTACTCTACTTATTTCTGTGGAATCATCCCAAGTGGATCAAGTATAATGTACAAAGTATAAATATATGTGTGTCTGTATTTCTATTCATGGTTATCATGTTGATAAAATTGGGGAATGATTTGTGTAGTTTTCTCCATGCACGCCAAGTTGAAGTTTGCTTGCAGATTGTGTTGGTGGTATTTTTGCTCCCTTTCTCCTGCTCCACATGCCTTTTTCTGTGCTCTTTTTTATTATTGGAGAATTGTTTATTGATGAAGTTGCTAAATTATGCATGATTCTATGGCCTTTTCCTTTCTTTGACCTCCTTATGAATTACCTGCTGATGGGTTGTGAGATAGTGGTACCCTCATCATGTATAGTGCATCATCAAACTTGAATCAGAATGAAGAGTGGTCTAACCTTTCCCTTGGATCCTCTTCTTGTAATATTCACTGTAGATTTTCTTCAGCTTAATCTCTTTTGAATGCCATTCAGAAACAGATACTTAAAAGACTTTTACCTTCACATTTAAAAACTGAAGCCAGATGCCATAACTTTCAAATCACTATCGATAAAGTAACAAATAAATGGGCTATACTAATCTCTCAGCTGCTTGTAGTTTTTTAACAATGGGTATGCAAATATTTTTTTTTTTTTAGTCCTTAAAACCCAAATATTTGTTATTTCTATGGTTGGCTCTGTGGAGTTAAATTTTTAGAGATTTCATCTTTCACATAATGCTTAGGAAATGGCTGGTGTCCTGTTGTCTTTCCAATCTCAGTCTTTAGCATTGCTCTCATTCACAATTCAGGGACCATGTTAGGTTTTTTAAAAGAAAATGGGAAGTGGATGGAGGATTTATTTGCACAATAGAGCATGATAATTTGAGGTTTCATGATCAAAGCTAACTGTATTCTTTGAAACAGATTATCACTTCTTTTCCTTCAAATTTTTCTTCTAAATTTCTTTTCTGACCCAAAAGAAATTTTATATTTTAGAAATATTTGTAAAAGTGGTCTGAAATATTTTGTCATTAGTGGCTCTAAAAAATTCCACTAGTAAATTGCAATTGCATTTTGCACTTGAATTTTTCTATTAGTAGGGACTACAGTAGGTTTGTGACATTCTGTATTTTGCCCAGCTCATGATGGGTCAGGTGTTAAACTCTGAGGTTACTTCCCTTGCTAACAATAGATTCAGTAAAATTTCATACTGGGGATTATCAAAGTGATTTTACTTCTCAAATGCAGTTTAAGGGTAGGTAGCTCTTGTCCCTTGCTCTGTGGTGGTATCAATTCTTTATGGATTTAAAGTATGATAATCTGAGGTCTATTTTTTATGCATTTATTTCCTTTCATTCTTCCTCTAGAAAATCCTTTTGATAGACTCTACTTAAGTATAGTCAATTACTAAGGAATCTTGGTTGCATGCAGGTTTTTCCTCCCTCTTTAAAATACTACATCACAGCTGGAAAACAGACACATTGGTTGACTAATAGAGAATGCAGTAGAGGACAAGTTGTCCAAAAAAAAAAAAAAAAAGGAAGCAAGGAAAATATTTTCATTTGAATTATTTCTCTGTAAGGTATAGGAAGTTATGAATAATCTTTCACAGAATAGTAAGTCACACATGTACACCTATCAACTGACTGTTAAAGCAAAGCTTGATGAGAAATTCTTCTGAAATCTGTTTTAGGTAAATAATATTGCCCTTACTGATTGGCTTACTCAGTGTGAGATAAATAATAATTTCTTGTTTGCATAAATGAAACTCAGAACATACTTTTCTATAACTTCAACAATGTCCTTATTTTATGGAACTATGGCATAAAATTTGTAGTATTAACGACATCTGTAGGAAGTGATGTCTTGCATAAACTTCATATCCTGCATAATCTTTGTAACCATACTCCATCAGGACAGGTTTGAAATGTCTAATTCAGAGACTATTTGCCGTTGCTTAATACCCCACTTTTTCAGTGTTGTGCTTTTTAATCTTTTTGCCTAGCTCTAGTTTACATTCTGATGACTCTGACCAACTTAGTGTCCACAGAGTTACCAACTATTTATTTTGTGATTTAATAAGAAATTCATACACAAGTTTAAAATAACCTGTTGTCTAGGAAAATTGATAATTATTTAACTTCAGGCTTTCCAAATAGTACTTTAATTCTAGTTAGAGTGATTCAGAGGCTATGAAGTAAAGAAAGAAAACCTGCATAATTAAAGACTAGCTTTTTATTATCTCACCAGTGTATCAAGCAGAATAAATGCTTTAAGGTAGTCTCAATAAGGAGCTAATCAGTACAAGAATTATCAGCCTTGTTTTCTTGTAATGGAATTATCTAATATTCCATTCTTTTCTTCTAGTTGTTTTCATGAGCTTGCAGGGATAAAATACATTTTATTTTCCAGCAATATTAAAAACTTTCTGACTTGCTTAATCTCATTAAATATTACACTGCTATACTTAACAATAATAATAATAATAATACACTTATAGCATATTTGTTTCTGTATCAAGGGACACTGCTATGGTCTGTCAGACTTTACAATGTAAATGTGAAACTTCTTCCACATATATTTAAAAAGAGTGGTAAATGGGACATACATATAAGAAAAGGGCAGGAGACAGAGGATTGCTATTGTGGAGATATAAACCAAGCAATGTGGGTGTGACTGTGCTGTATGTATGCAGACTGCTTTTTTTCAGCTGTTGCTCTCCATCTCAGGATGCAGTTGCTGCTCTCATGGCTTTGCAGAGGTTTGTGTAAAAGGGTCAGTGCAAAGGGGACTCAACATCCCTGTTTCTGATCAGGAGAGGACATCCTTTGCAGCAGGTGTAGGGGAGTTCAGGGAACTATCTTCTGAAGACCTATAAGAACTTCAACTTTTGGTGTAGCTGCTGTGCTAAGAGAGATCTGGAGGTGTTTGCAGCAAGTCACAGACGAGTCTGTGATGTGCAGCACTGCTGAGAATCCAGGTGACACTGTGCCACTTGCTTGACACTTGTGGTATTGGTGGCTTTTAACACCTAAATTATACCTTGCCATCTCTGTTTGACAAATGGCAAGTGCTGTTTTCCCTGTCTTTGCTGCCATTTTCTGGGATGTGGGAGTGTATCTACAGTGGTGAGCCATACCCATGTAGTTGCATTCATAAAGGAGCTGCAGTTAGGCACTATTTGGGCACTTGAAATTCTGAACCCTTTGTACTTCTCTTAGCAGCCCTTCCCTGTAACATTTCAGAGTGTGTTCTGGGAGAAGATATATCCACTCCCATGTGCAGAAGTGTTCCTAACCCATCAGCTTGGTGAGCTAAAACACTTCTGGCATGGCATCCTCCGTGTGGCCGCTCACAGATTCTCCCCTAGACAGAAGGGAGGCACAGAGCCAAATGAAGATTTGTGGCAGTTGCTGATGACCTTATGACTCGTATTTTGAGAAAGGCAAATGAATGAAACTGAAAGAACAGCAGTAGCTTGCTGTCTTGAGCAGGTGATGAATGCCTCTGGTGAGACAGTACAGGCTGCATGCAGAAATGCTGGGTCAGGACAGCTGCTGCAGACGTCAGTGTGTGTACTCACAGTCTGAAATAAGATGGAAACACTGAATGGTGGAGCTGCACAGACCAGCAGAATGACAATCAAATGTGAAGAACATGACTGATGTATGTGCTGAGATATACAGGTCAGTGAGAAAAATGTACAGATGTATCCTATAATAGATATACACACTCCCTCTTCCTCTTTCCTCTGCTTTTTTGCTCTACTTCAATGTCTCTGGTATTCATTATTCTGTAGAAAAGTGTAGAATAACATATTTTTGCTGCATTCAAAAATATTGAGGAGGTCTGAAATACTGCAGAAATGAAAGCTGGACCCAGACTAACAGAGCTGGCTATTTTAGAACCACCAGCAGCATTTTCTGTCAGTTGCCAGAATTTGACATGACATGTAAAGAAGCCAGCTCACTCCAACCAGGGGCCTCATGGCATCTGCATCTCCCTAGCTCTGATTATTAGTTCTTCCTCTAAATTTTGGAAAATAACAACAGATGGATTACTTGTTTAGAACAAACAAGGCAATCAGAGGTAGAGCAGAGCCAACTGTGCTGATATCCCAGTGTTTCCCTAATGATCCATTAGTCCAGCTACTGATGTGACTCTGTGTTGTCAAGTAGGAATGAAAAAACATAGTCCAACATTAATGGTGAAGTTTTCCTACCCTACATTCTGGGAAACATTTGCTAGGATTTCCCCCAGCAATTTTTCTTTAAACAAAATATAATAAAGAAAATGAAATTGTAGAGTGCAAAATGAGAATTTTCTGCATATCCTCTTAGAAGGAAACAAGACAATTCAAAATGTGATAGCAAAATTAGATTTGAATTACTTTCTCAAAGGTGTCAGAAAGGATTTTATGGCTGATTTCCTTTTGCAAAAGGAATGTACATTTATGTACTTTAAAATATTTCATACACTATCAGTATATTTCGTTTTCTCTACAAATCTGAAAATCTGGGATGTAGCTGATTGTTAGTTTAACTTCCATTTAAAACAGTATGTTTAGGGTCAATTAGAAACTTTTGGGCAGTAGGTTTTTCATTAAAAAAGGTTGTTTTGGTTATACTCTGACAGTGTAAGTATGCCCGTTTCAGTGAATTCTTGTTTAGAAAAAAGATCAGCAAAATACAACAATTTATTTGCCTTACATTTTTACATTTACAGAACAGGATACTTTGACTTTGCTTTAAAACAGCTCTTTTCTGTTTTGAGAAGTTGTATTTACTTTACTCAAACCCCTGAAATGAGTTTAAATGAGGTAATACCATGGTAATTAGTTTAAAATAAAATCCTAGTCCATTAGGAAAAACAATTCATTTAGAATATTGCTTCTCAAGGGTGTTTAGTTTTTCTGTTTATTCTGTGAACAGTAAAAAGCTTTCAGATTAATTTTATTCTCTGCAAAACAAAAAGCCCTTTTTTCAATCTATGTGCGACTATTTTATTTTGAAAAATTTACTCAAACTTGTGATTTTTCTTGGCACACATTGCCAGAAAGTGATGAATGTGTTAGTTTTCCTGGCTCAGTATTCAAAATGTGGGGTCTTTTTTGTGTTCTTGGAGTTATATCTAGAAAAATCAGTAATTTTTGGAAGTTTGTAATTTTGCCATTTCTGTTTTCCTGTGAGTACTTTGTTTTACTGCAGAAGAACACAGATGTGGTGAAAAATAAAAATTAAAGCAAAATGCTGCCTGAAGTTTAAGAAAGTTCCTTCCTTTTTGCCTTCTCATCCTCATGCTTCAGTTCTCCCAGCATGGGATCCAGATGGCTCTCTTCAGACTCAAGCATGAGCTCAAATTCCAAGTTAACCAAGCAAATTAGCTATAAGGAGTGGGGAAAAGATTTGTGATTGAGTTTATATGGAAAAAAAAATATACAGTGTCAAAAACAAACTAAGCAGTAAGAATTTACATTACATCATAGGGAAAATACCTATAGGAGTATGAAAACCTACTGACTGAGTTGCCATAAACATGCTGGACTTCTGTGTTATGGAAGTACTTTTATATATGGAAATAAACAAATAAAAGTCCTTCAGAGTGTAGCATGGTTATTTTCACCAGCAATTGAATTTTTAATGCATTTTTTCAACTGCAGTTTGTATTAAAATTTTACAAAGTTCTATGACAATGAGCAAATTTAAGCTTTTATGTAGCTTTTATTTCTTGAATGCAAGGTATTTTTATTGAAATCAGTGAAAGTCTAAGATCAATACATTCATAAATGATGACTGCAAAAAACTCCAAATGTAAGTTGTGCTAAAAGTTGGCGTTTGCATCCCATCTTTTTATGCCATAATTTAGTATGGTTTTGAGTGAGAAGATAATGCATTCAGGTTTGGAAATGACTGAGGGAAGAATTACTGCTTTATTCTTCCATTTCCCGTGGTTGGTGAAAAATCAGGTGTTTCAGCTGTAGTGAAAAGCAGGGAGATGGCAAACAGAATGGAAGTAGGATGTCAGATGTGTAAAAATGGCCATACTGCCGTGAGTAGTTCGATAAATTGATGCAGAAAAAGGGCATGAATATAAAAGTTCTCCTGAAACCAGGTGTGGATTTGTTCAGGAGAGTTACCAACACAGACACAAATGGTAAGCTCAGGCCCACCCTTGAGCTGAGCAAAAAACCCCTCCTATGACAGTGATGTCCCAACAGCTTGGTTCAGATCCAGTGCAAAGCAGTTGCACTAGATGTAGGCTGGCTCCTGTATAGCCACACCTGTTTATCCACTCATCAGTGTTCTCAAAAAGAAGTGCAAAAGTAGATGAAGCAATGAACACAAGCTGAATCATTGTGCTGTTTGTGACTGCATCTACTCAAGAAAACTCTTCAACACAGGGTTGCGATGGAGCAAGTTGAAGAAATAGACTTCAGGGAGGCTTTGGAAATCACCACCTTAGAGATGGCAGGACTGATTTTAGACAGCTGACCTCAGTCAACCCCCACAGAGGCTCCTACACTGTGCTTCCTAGCACTTCTAGATGGTAAGAATGGGGTGTAGAAGTCTGAATAAAGCCCCTGGAATCTCCCGGGTTCTGTCTCATGCAAAGGCATCTGTATTTGCAAAGCAGTGTGCCTAAATTAAGCTCCACTCCCCTGACCTGCTTCACTCCCAGGCCAGTGTGCTGCTCAACAAATGATGCCATCCCTCCTCGGCCTGTCAAAGATTTCACAGCTTTGCTCTCAAGTAGATGGTGAGAGCACTTCCTCCACTACTTCAGGTAAACACAGTCATTTCCTCTGAGTCATTCTGACCTGCACAGCTTAAGGGGGCACATCATTACCCCTGTTCAAACAGAGCTGAGGAGCTACATTAGCAATGGCAGGAATAGTTTAATCCTCCTTGGCTGGGTCTGGATGAGGACATCTGGCCATGCTAGGGAATCAGAAGCAATAAGAAAAATGAGAGCCTGAACTAATGAGTTGATGCAGTTAAGGTAGTTTGGCTGTTCTGGCAGAAAGCACTCCTTGCTTAATCAGATCATTTGATCTTCATATTTATTGTTCTGGGGAATTTAATGCACTAGATTCAACAAAGATGATGCTAAGTAATCTTTTAATAAAATCACAGTTTGGTGAAGATATTGTGTAAAATGAGAGGTCACATTTTAACCTTTCCTTTACAATAAAACACCAGCATTTTTATGTGCAGCTCTATGTACATTATGCATTTTGTAAAATGATTGTCAAGGGTGAGTTTTTCACAGCCGTTTAGGAGGCAATTATTTTGATGAATGAGTAGCTTTTGCCCTTGATAGCTGCTAAGGTGTGTCAGGTTTCTTTTAGATGCTACACACTTTGTGAGAGATAGAATCAATGATGTTTTGGTGATGAACGGGGATTTTTCTTTTTCTAGTAAACTGGGTGCAGTCAGTGGATACTGGAGTTGATATCAGAATTATTTTCCTCTGACATTCTTTCTAAGTTTTGCTTTTCACTTAATTATATGACATTACTATTTCTGGGTGATCCAAAAATTCATGACTACACGTGTGAAGATTCATGCCAAAAGTACCTCTGCACCAATTTTTAAAAATGTTTTCATTTCCCTAGTGTTAGTTTTTTCAAGTAAATATGAATGACTTTAAAAGTCTCAGAGCAGAAACAACACCAGATAATAAGCTTATTTTAGATTACTTTTAAAAAATAACTCATCAAATCACATAACAGCAGTCATCCTTCAGTTTTTTAACATAATCACATAAATCAAATCAGCATCCAGTATCTTTTTCTGAAGTTGTCAAAATATTTTCAGACAATCATTTCAGTAAGTGCTGTTTAATGTTAAATGTTTACATGCTAGAAAAGCAAAGAAATATGCTTTCAGAATTTCTATATCCAGTTTTAAGTCCTGCTTATTTGTACATACCCATTACCATTTATTCTGCGAATGGTTTTCACAAGAAATTGAGAAAGATGTTTTTCCAACAATACCTAAATACTTTTTAAAATACAAAAAACTAACTCTGCTAGCTCCTCTAACATAAGGGGATGATTTTCAGTGTAATGACAGACCTCTAGACTGGAAGTTTCTTGAAAGTGTAAATGTGTCTGGATGACTAGAAAAGACCATGCGTGCAAACCTTAGCACAGGTCATAACTAATGAATTTACCTAAGCATTTTTTACTTATTTTTGGTCTTCCTTTCACAGGATTTTCAGGTCTTTTGGGTTGTCTATGCTCACGCCATGAGACATAGCAAAAATACCTTCTGTATCTCATTACTAGTTTTCATTAAGCTTGTTGAATTACCTGTTAACTTCTTAAATATTAATGAGGATTTGGAGAAATAGGCTAGTACAATAATTAGATGGAAATTGGAGGCCTTAATTAATACCTCTGCTATAAACAGTTTGGGGCTTTTAATTTAGAATAGTCTGAGTCTCTTATATGCACTCTTTCAATGAGAGGGCCATTGCCTTTGTAGAGAACAAAAAGAGGGTTAGGAAAGTACAGTTGTACACACAAGTCAATAAACATGGTGTTCATGTAGTGTACAAAATGAAATTTTGTCTTTGAAGGTTGAATGTAGTATTCTTCTAAATCTCCTAAGTTTTAAGATGTTATAAGTAGGCACAATGTAAGAGACTTTCTTTGAAATGTTGTTTCCTTCCTTTAAAATTTCACTAAGGTGACACAGCATATTTTGTAGCTAAGGCACTCTGTAGCTGATCATTCGTTGAATGATATTACACTTTGATACAAAGTGTGCATATATCAAATGGAATGATTTATCAAAAAAGTCAAACTTCGAGAATATTTTGTTATGCCCCTCTTTTTCAGTCGAATGAAGTGTTGATGTTAATCACATTCAAATGCTATGTTCAGCTTGAAATATGGCAGTGACCTGGAGAATCCCACTACCTGGAAAAAAAAAAAGAGAAAACAAGGGAGATAAATCTCATCTTTACACCATGCCTTGTTCTTAACTGAATCCAGATGTTTTCTCAGCTTTGGATCTCAGAGTCATTCTCTTCTCCTCTGTAAAAAGACTTACCAAGTCTTGTGCAGTCTGTGTGAAATACATGAGACCTTCTTCTCCCTTCCACTAGTTCTCACATGGTTTCCCTGCTGGTCCAGAGTTTCTCTGTGCAGAGTCCCAGTGCCAGGTACAGCTGGCTGGCAGCTGGCTCCTTGCACCTCATCTCTGGAGAGCCCCCCTAGAAGGCTCCTGCTGCTGCCAAAGCAGTCTGTCTACCGTGTGGTAATCACAGGAATAATATCAGGATAGATATTTCAAACAGGTTGAGAAAGGTGTGTTGCCACAGCTGTATAATTGCATATGAAAATGTGTGAAATAATTTTTCCTGAGAGTGTAAACTTTTGGGACACAGATTTCTCTTTTCTGAATGCTTATAGAAAAGCATGTATGAGCCTATTTCAACTACTGCCTGGCTTTAGATGCTGCTATGACACAAATCAAATGATATCTGTCAGCAATAAAACACTTGATGAAAATCTGTTCATCATGCATGTTGTAGGAACGTTTACTGTTTTCTTTCTATATGGAATTGCTCACTAGATGTCCTCACAGGATCAGAACTCATGGAGTATTTTTTATAATGAATCTTGGAAAGGGTTATATTTGCCCAATCCTGAATGATTATGAGCTATAAAGGGAAAGTAACGATGTGTATCTCTCTCTGAATCAACTGGAAAATTAAGACATACAGATGGAGATGGCCAACTTCATACCAGTTTCTACATTTCAGTTTTAAAACTGTGGCTGTTTTTGCTGGCTTTGTACAGAATCCATAAAGGATACTGAGCAAATATAAACAGTAGCTTAATGTATAAGTAAAATTCAATGCAATCATTTTCTGATAGGAAAATGAATAGTGGGGAAATTAACAGTGCATAAAAAAGAAGTTAATCAAAAACTTGAAAGCCTTACCATTGCATGAACAGACTTCAGATAATCATGTAGAATATAAGAATGATGATAGTCTCAAATTAAACTTGTTAGTTTTTTAGGAAAAAGGTGTTATGATCCTCAGAGTTAAGTGCAACAGATTTACTAAATATTGAATGAATATTATTCGCATCTTATGATTATTGGTTATTCGCCATCAATGTAACTAAAACTACTCCCACTATAAGACAGCCTCTTTTACTTGATTTTGTGGCATTAGTTATGCTTCTTGTGAGGCCAAAAGCTGTCTTTTCTAAGCCAGCTTGTTAACATAGATTTTTTCAATTGTAACACCAAAACTGACCATGACATTGAATAATTTATCCTCCTCTGTAAGATGGGCCATAAATGTCTGATTAGATAAATGTAAGCAGTTGTAGATTGTTACAACTGCACTTTTGGAGAGCATAGAGTGTACCTCAGGCAGATTTTTCTCTCCAGCATGTTGCAGACATCTAAAGAATAACTTGATCCTCTCTACAGATTTGTGCAAAGGTCCTTTTTCTCTTCACAGGATCTAGGAAAGGGGTTGCTAGGGAGCTGCTAGTCTGTCTCATTATTATACAAATTAACACGGTTTTTCTGTTTTATGAGTATTTCTAAAACAGGGCCCTTAATGGTGTTCTGAATGACCACTTTGTATGTGGGACCATCTATCCATAATACAGCAAGCAGTAATGCAGTAGCAATAAAATGCCTTTGCCCATTTTCCTAATTTTTTTAACTGATCAAATGATTTTTCTAGTAACTTCTGGTTATTCCCTAGAAGTGTCATTAGCAAAACATAACACACAAACACCTTTTAGTGGAACAGACGTTTGACATATTGGAGTAGCAAATCAATTCACCCTTCAATAGATGTAACTGGACAAAATACAGTTTTATGTGGGCAGTAAATGGCAGAAATTGATGAAAAACACAAATAAGCAAGTATCTTTAAAGTCAGTGAAAGAATCCAACTCAGAGTACTGAAAAGCTAGTACTTTACTAGGAGATAAGCTGTCTGATAATCTGAGGATGTGCACTACTTTGAGGCAATTGCTTTTTAGGTATGTTCATTTTTCTTTTCCTGAAAGAGTTAACTCACAGATATATCTAACATAAAAATACCTGGCAAGTTAAAAGCAGTTATGTAAGTCTTGTACAGAAATAGAAGTGGCAAATGGGGGCAGGTGCCTCTTGGAAAACATACTCACTGAAAAACATCAGTGAAATAGCAGCATCTGGAAGGGAAGCTGTTCTAAAGTAAAACTAGAATTCATGATGTCTGATGATTTAATTGTGAACATGAGTTCACATGCAAGTGAAAGCAGTGCCGCATCTGAGGAGTAAATACTGATACAGCTTCTCTTGGTGCAACACCACCACCACCACCTGTCTTTCTTGGCAAGGAGAGGGTTTATAGATACAGTTGAAGACTGTGGAACAGTAAGAGGAAAAGGATCAAAGGTCAAGCAGAGCTGATCTATACAGAAAATTATTTTCTGAAAGGGAATTGTATGTGAGATGATTATGAAGGTCCTAGGAAATATGGATTATATTAGAAAGTATTTTAGCTTAGGAAACCTAATCTACATAGGATCTTGCTGGAGTCAGATGGAGATGAGGTTTTGCAAAGTCCAGTCGAATTAGCCTTGTGCACATATTCCTTGCCTGGGGAAGCTTATCTTCATGAACCAGAGGGGACATCTATCTTCCCTAGCATTTGTGACTATCCCTCTGTGTGATGACATCCAACCTGGTGCATAGAAACATAAATTAATAGTCTAAATTAATGGAAGGGAACATAAACAGTAAAATAACAAAACCAACCAACCAAAAGAAGAAGTAAACCAACAGCAAAAAAACCCTCAAACAACTCAACATAAACCCAGTCAAACCCAAAAGCAGCCCTCAAAGGAAATTTGGGCAAGCTATTAGTGACTAGTGTTATATTTATAGTGATATTGGTAATGTCCTTTTGCAGAAGAGATGCTCCCAGGAGGTAATGGTATGAATTCATACTTCTGAGCTACTTTAAACTTTACAAGTGCTTTGAGATTGAACTTACAGAAAGCAACACCAGGATCTCTTACTGGTGTACATTTGTGATGCTCTATTCATATCAACGTTCTTAGGAGTTTTAAAATATATTAAGCTCCTGTTCAAAACCTGGTGCATTTATAAGAGGTACCTTTGTTATCTTCTGTTCTATATTGTTCCCAAATATTGTAGTCTGCAGGTGCAGCATCTCTCTTTTCTGCTGCAGTGACAGCATGACCCAGTAACTGCCTTCTCCAAACAGAAATCAAATAATATATTTTCTTTAGATAGCAGTATTTGTGGACAATTTCTTGAAGATCACAGAATCTTCTCCATAGTGTTTTTTTTTTTTTCATGGTATTTAAGTTTCTAAGGTATGCTTTCATTAGTGTCTTCTGCTCAAGCTGGTAAGATCAACTCTGCTTAACTGCTATTCTGCTTGGAAAACAGGAGAGGCTGAACATGCAAGGATAGCCTAATTCCCCATGTGTGTTCACCATTGCTGACACTGCTAGAAGTTTATTCATTCTTCACTGCAATGTGGGAGTCTCCAGAGTTCCTCTAAATCACAGATGGCAGCACACCTATCACAGTTCCACTCTAAAAATGAAAATTGCCAGAATGGAACACCTGTGTCATTTCCAATACCACCTGTGTGAGAAATCATGATAGATGGAGAGAGAAGGAGCGAAATACCCAGTTCCCTGACTGAATATGAAATATTATTTCTAAATCTTTCTCCTAGCAATCTTCCTTGTTATCCAGTCAGCATTTGAAATCTGTCTGATAGCTAATTGAATTACAATTTATAATATCTGAATTTTCCTTATCAATGCAGTGCGCCTGACTTAGGGCATGTAGGATGCTATGATATTTTGGGTCAAACCCCAGGAAATGTATGAGGAGTTGCACTCTTGATCTAGTTAATAAAAAAATGTTATCGATTATAACACATATTTTGGCATTTGTATTCCCCTGAAGTCTTCCAAAATTAACTTTGTAGGAAAAAGAATTCTGCAGATAGAGGACTGCTAGAGATTTTAGTGAGCTGAAGCAGCTGCAATGACCACACCTATGACAGGGTAATGAAAAAACATTTCAGGCTGGACTTTCCCTCTTTTTTGTGGACTAGCAGTTTATTCCAGCCCTCCATTCTTCTGCAGCCTCTTCATCTCAACTTTGGAGCATACTTGGGCTATTCCTTTTCTGCTTCTATTTAGCTCATGTTGCCTTAGGTAAAAACACTGATTCAGTCTGTTTTCATCAGACTGAGCCCATCACTGCCCCCACTTTCCATCTCTCACCTGTTCTGGCCAGAACTCTAGCAGCCTGAAGTCTTAATGGGACACTGTCCAGCAATGGGTACACAGATTAGTCAGCAGAGAGAAACAGGTACAATAAATGTAATTATAGCATGTAACACTGAAATAGGAAAAACAGGTATATAAGAGTCTATTAGTAAGGTAGAAGTCTTACTTTTTACATAGAGTTTTTGTTTCCAAAAGCATAACCAGACATTAAAGAAATAAAAGGTATTCAGTTGTAGCATGACATTATTTTGCATCTTCTGTCCAGTTGCTCCTGCTGAAAAGTCCCTTTCATTTTGCGACCTTCACTGTAGCTTGCAAGGTTGTTTAAAATTCCAACAGCACTTGTGTTTTGACAACAGGTGTCAGCAGCAAGTTGAAATGACAGATGAAAACCTGAAATAGGTCTATAGTTAAGAATTGGCATGAAGAATTAATCTGAGGTTTATTTACAAAACTGTTACTGTGCTTATATTTCTCTTTGATGAGGCTGTGGAGGTCCCCCATCTCACCAGCTGTGAAGCTCATACAGTCTTTGGTGATTATGATTGGACACAGCTAAGGCACCTCCTGAACAACCTAGGCAAGATCACAAAGTGCACCACAGACAGTGGTGGTGTGAATGAAGGAGATTTTTATGTCTTTTTCCATTGGGCATGCGCTGGTGTGCGAGAATTGGAGTGTGGAGTGAGGGAATCACTATCCAGCTTTGACCCTACTGAACACCTTTTAAATTTTTTTTTTCTTTCCCAGTAAGGCTAGATGAAAGTTGTTAATCTAAGAAATACACTATCCTTGGTGTATTTTTCCAGTTTGAAATATACTTAGCAGAAGATACAGTATTGCAAATAATTTAAATTACCACTCTAATGGCCACATTAATGCTGCATCAAATGGAATGATCTTTCCTCAGGGACTCAGTGAGAAGCTTTACCATAATGCTGATGTTTTGCTACAGTATTTCATTTGAGGTTTTCATCGTATTTTTCCTCATTGTTATCATCATTAGTCTATCAGTTTTTCAGCTGACACAACAGATCTTTTAGTACACATTGTTCAGGGGGAAAGCTGAGACAGTTTGACACTTGAAAAAAGTTAATTTTCAAGTGGAGGTGCTTAAACATTAGACTTTTGAATGTGTTGCTATTAGACACGCAGAAGTATTAACTGGTGAAACCATGAAACTTAATGCACAAATATGGGCATCCAAATTTGAAAATGTTGACCAATTTGAGTTGTCCAAAGCTATTCGAGATGTCTGCAGTCAAGATGAAAAGCGAGCTTGATTATCTCACCTCCCATTCTTGCAGCTTATTTAGTACAGCTGCCCCTTCCTGCACTGACATTTTCTAAGCAGTCATTTCCAGCTGATTTCAGATTTGCATCCTTGCACTGTCCCATATTTTGCTAATTAGTCACTGTTTTTTGTCTGTAATAGTCTTTCACAGACAGTCTGAATGAGTCTGTCACCTCACTGCAGCCCTGGTACATGGGATACATTTTGGGCCCCTCACTGGGAATGGGCTTTGCTGCTCTGCACATCACACCACACGAGGAGAACTCGGGAGCTGCAGAGAAGCAAAAGGGCAGCTGGGCTGGTGTTTTAAGCCTTGGCAATTTTTTATTCTCCAGTATATGAAGTAAATTCCGATTCTGTGGATTAAATTCACAGGCAGTTTATCACGTTTCTAAATTGTTAATAAAGATAGTAATTTGAGCTTAATGCTGAATCATTCAGCTTCATCTAAGTGGGTAAACCAGATCAGACTTTCAAATGGGAAATGTCTGGAATAAGGTATTATAGTACTGTGAAGGTCACTGAGGCCTCCTAAATACTTGTAAATAAGGATTCATTTGTCTGTGATTTTGTAGAGGGTTTTAGAGACTCACTTTGATTCTACTACTTCTTATTTTGTTTCATGGATAATTTTGCAAAATATCACTAATGTTACATTTGTTGGTCTCCAAGAAGGTTATTTTTAGATAGATGACTAGAGTGGTGGGAATAATAACTATTTTGGCACAACAGCAACAATAAAAACAAAAGCAAAAAAATACACTTAGCTTGGTCTGAAACAAATTTCATTTCAGAACAATCCAAGCAAATTCTTTTTTTACTGATTTCTTCATTTGGAGGATCACATCAACATTTCAAGACATATATCTTTAAAAAATACCAGGTTTTAAATGCACTTGCAAAACACTACATTTTAAAATAATTTAACATCTCTCATTTCACCTCGTCAATACAGAATATAAATCCTTTCTTCCTCTTTTCATGTGCTGCTTACACTAAGGAAAAAAGGACGGAAACATAGAAATAACACCAAATTTTTTTCCACACTGGAAGAGGGAATAAATTAAACAGTGACCTGGTGGTCAGAAGCACTTCTGGCAGGCCTTTCATATGCTGAAAAACCAGGTCAGCTTCACAGGTTTCTGTCACTTTACTGTGACACCCAAAAGAAAGTACAAGTGTACAACTGGTGCTGAAAAGCTGCAGATGTCACACACCCATACCTTTTATCCTGTGTCCTTCCTCTCCTCACCCCACTTCTCCTCTCCCTCCCTTCCCTTCTCCCCTACTGTTGGTTTCATGCGTGCTGCTGACTTTGAAGATGAATTGCTGAGTGATTTCAGTAATGGGTATTTAGATATGGGGTATGCATGGACGAGTGGTGAGGAAAGGCAGGGTTGAACTGCTGTGCTACTGTGAGCATGCAGGGAAGATCCAGGATGGCAATAGCTGCTCTTGCACTAATTATTTTATGAAACCAAGAGCAATCTATTTGTTGACTTAGAGATGGAACTGACTCATATTCTGACAGACTCGAGTTTTCTGTCAGTAGGGTTTCTTGACAGGCTCAGTTCATGTTTGTTTGGAGATCAAACACTGAGGATACAGCTTTAAAAATGTAAACAAACAGGAAGCAGATGAGGAGAGGAAAACAAAAATCTGTTATTTGGGAAGATCTGGCATGAGACAAGGACAGGACTTAATTTCTGGTATTTACTGATTTTCTGTGACTTGTGAATAATCCATGTAGATTTTATTTATAAACAAAAGACAAATAATTTTTAATGGATAGCTGTTGATTGATTCCTCAAGTTGTTCCAGACAGGCCCCAAAGACATTAGAGTCTGTAGCTGGCAAAATGATTAACAATGATTGTCTGAAATTCTATTTAGAAATTAGCCTTGTGCTGTACTTTATCTAGCTGTACTTATTGACTGTCTGGGCAATGTACTTCACATCTTCTGTAGCCCAATGAATCACAGTACGTTATTAAAAAATCAGTGCTGGCTCTACCATCTCTCATCTCCTAATTGTATGATGCTGCTGAGAGGCTTAAGTAGACTCTGTGTTGCTGCTACACGGTGTCCATTGTTGGTTTTGATGCATTTTTGTATAGAAGATAAGGCAATAGAGATGGGATCCCTGTGTGTTTCACACAGAGCTCAGGCAAGGCAGATGAAGAGAGGAACATGATGATGAAGGCACTGTTCTAGCTATTTCAGTGTAGACTTTTCTTTTGGTATTGAGAAGAAAAAGAGGGAAATTTCTCAGCAAATAAGGCATGTGAAGTACATAAAAGAAAATTCCAGGCATAGGGATGAGCCAAATTTAAGAAAAACATTGGGAAATGTATCTATGTACCTATATATGGAAAAAAAAATACATGTGCACATACATATAAATGTAAAATAAATATATAAATCAACTGGATGTGTGTATGCAATTATGTATCTGTATTTATAAAGTATTTGCAATAAGGAATAACGATAAAGGGGATCAGATCACATCACATTAAAAAAAAAAATCTAATTTTGTCAAATATTTTTCTGGTTTTGAAAATTTTCCAGAGAGAGGAAACTCTGTAGATCAGGACGTTAGGATTAGATACTGACACACAAATCTTTTAATCTGTGGGATCAGGGAATTCAGCTGTGAGCACAAAAGAGCAAAGTATTTTCACACAAGTAATTCTAACCCTCTCAGGAGAGCTTTAATCCTGTGACTAAGTCCTAGTGAAGTCTGTGAGATCTGTCTGATAATGATGATAAAGTTTCTGATTATATTACAAGCATAATAAATGGACTGAAATTCAGCATTGAGCTGTGAAGGTTTCCCAGTTTAAGTATGTTTGAAGAGGTATGAGAAACATTAGTGAATATTGCCCATTAAGTCCATGATTAACAAAAATAAGGTTATTCAATAACATTTCTCAAAGATTTAATACGTGCTGTGAAAAAATTTCTGTTTGTTCTGATTTTGTGTTCATAATAATAAAATTGGCCAGTGATAAATAGCAAAATGAGGAACACATCAGCATAGCTACATGAAGAGGGGAATGAGTGAAGTGAAAATAGAAGGATATTATGTGCATATATGAGTTTTCTGTTCAGTAGTAAAAACTGAGAGGTTCAGGAGGTTAATGGTTTGGTCTGAAGAATTCCACCAACAAGGGCATCTGTTGCTGAAAATTGATCCTTTTGCCATAACTCTGTATGTAAGACTTCAGGACATGGATGAAGTAACTTACATGTGGCTTCCCAACCTAACTGAAAGTTCCTGTATATTAAAAATTCCGTTTCTATGATGTTGTCCCTTCCCACTCCTTGGTTAATGTCATCTACCAGGCAGACAGGTTAAGAAAAGCCTTTTGTACTATAAATGTCCTCAATCTGAATATTCCACTCCCAAAAATTAGCCTTTCACTTCATTGTGATGATGATGGCTCACTGAACCTTTGGAGGGCTACTCCAAATCAGGCTCTGTCTATTGGGATATACAGGTAAAGCACACAAAATTAATTCAGAACCCCTTTTCCTGATTTTTTTTGATTTTCACTGTGTTTAGAATCAATCACAGGAAAGAGTCACCCAAATGTTATCCCTGATAAATTGATGCCTTTTCATGCAATCAGGTGTTAAAACCTTCCTTCTCTGAATGAACTTTAAAAGGGAAATTTACTTTTGAAAGAGAAATATATGGACAGCATATTTCTGCCACTAAAAATTCCACTAGCATATTGCTGTATTATCGGCAATAAACCACAAAATATGCAATATTCTGCACATTACAATGATTATTATACTAATGCCAACTACCTTATTATCCTATAATTTTCCTTAAATAATTTGATTTTACAGTTGGTTGGTTTGCCTCAGCAAATTAAGTAATCTGCTAAGAATGAAGATGGGTAATAAACTCTTTTTCACACATGAATCAAAAAATTAATTGATGTTCTGAAGTAAATTGTAACTAGAGTGCTTTTTATAAATCTGTCCTCTGAGTTTGGTGAATTTGGAAAAGACACATGAAGGCAGATTAAAGCTGAAAATGTGTGTGACAATGCACCACAGGCTGCTTTCTGGACTTCCATGTAGACTGTGGTTATGTAGAAGGTCTTTCTTTTAAATACATGGGAATTTCAAGGATTGGGAAAAGGCAAAGAAAAGGAGATCAAGGGGATATGATTTCTTGAAAGTTTCCTGAAAGCCACAGTCTTGCAGAGGATTTTCTTAGCTTTCCACCCATGTATTCTTGTATGAGAGGAACATTGTGACAAAAGATGTGTTGGTATGTCTCCAGGGTGGTAGATACTTTTTTTTCTGATTTTTAATAACCAGTTTCCTTTTAAATGAGGTTCAGAGCCCTCAGGACAGCCTGCCATAAACATGTGCTCACATCTTGCACTTCCAGTGTAGTCCATCAGGAAGTGTAGTGTATCATACTTCTCACTTTCTAAAACAATCATTTAATCAAGACCACAATAATCCATCGCCTCTACGCAGGCAAGGATCATAATCCAATTCAGAGCATTAATAGTGAGATAAGTAATTTTTATGTTCCCTTATTTGATTTATAGGATGAAGGTG
The DNA here is from genome assembly GCA_013398275.1 of Promerops cafer. Taxonomy (NCBI): domain Eukaryota; kingdom Metazoa; phylum Chordata; class Aves; order Passeriformes; family Nectariniidae; genus Promerops; species Promerops cafer. Next base: position 273,732 of record VZSE01014783.1, on the reverse strand, counting down.
AAATAATGAGAAGTTGAATAGGATTTCAGACTATAGGGCAGGAAGGGAGGTCAGGTGAATGTGTCTATGCTGTCCATCAGCAGTCAATATCCACATCACAAGCACACCACTTTAATTAAATGGGGGTTTTGTTTTGTTGGGTTTTTCCTTTAGGTATTTTTTAGGCTTTTTTTTAGATGTTTGGGTTTTGTCTTGTTTTGTTTTCTTTTATTTTGAGGAGGGGGAAGCAGAAAACACTAATGCCATGGAAGTCCTTTGACACTGCAGCCTTAAGTAGTATTTCTTGCCAACAGTTTCAAGGACTGCATGCCAGGCAGAAGTGGGGTCTTGCAGTACAGCTTCCTCTGTTGTTGGCAGGCAGGAAGTTTACATTTCTTTTGTGGACACATTTTGATTACAGCTGTGACTGAAATTAATAATACAGCCCTAAGAAAAGTTGCTTAAGGACAGAAACATGGAGGTTACTGTTCCTGATACCTGCCAAGTGCAAATTATCAGGAAGCCTCAGAAGGCAACAATGTGCCCAGGAAAATCTGAGCCCTGCAATGGAGGAAAACCAAGCCAGGTTAGGGCAGAGGTGACAACCTGAAGGTGGGGATACATCTCTTGTGTGCTGCTCTTTTTCATTTTGGGCAGCAAGAAAATTTCTATGGTTCCTACTCTGTGTGCCCAAGTTAATTTTAAATTGGAACATTCCTCAATTACAGCTGGAATTACAGGACTAGTCCAAGAGGGGGAGAAAATGGAATGTTAGTTATAGAAATGTAATGACATATATCTGCTCTGATAGATTTGATAGCCTTGCAGCTGATTTTCAACATGAACTCTGATTTAGCCAATAGGTTTCAAAGACTCCAAGGTCCTTTATGTGTATCTACTCTTTGCCAAAGGATGGCTTATTTGAATTCTTGGATGGGTATTTTAAAATATAATCTATATACTTGAATTTTTGTTATCATATGTCAATACTTTTGTCATCAAGTATGAAAGTGTTTTAATACATTAGCAAACAATAAGAGGTGCTATGAACATTTTTTGGATTGTTTTCTCTGTGAAACTACCTTCTTATTATTTGGCTTGGTTTTCTATCTCTTTAGGAAAAAACCCACAAATAAAATTCTGTAATGTAATTGTAATTGTAATTTTATTGCTCTCATTGTTGAAAAATAACATTTATAAATATTATTTTTAGATATGAAAGTAATAAAACATGCTTTGCTATTAAAGGAATACTTAAGACTGGGTATATCATCATCAATTTGAAATTTATACCAGTTGAGAGGTTCTGGAATGCGACAGCTGAAACTCAGTTTCCTGCAGAGAAGGATTTATGAAATGCTACAGGGGGCAGGGAAGGATGCATTACAATATGGCCTTTCCCACAGAGAGGGATCTTACAGAAATCTAACCTAAAATTGCCTCGCCTGTATATGCATCAAAAATGAAACACACCTCATTTACCTGCAGCAAGTGGACTCTTTGCTTTACCTCAGAGAAATCACAAGAAAGAAACATCAAAGAATTCCACGTTCTTCATATATGACTGGCTACTTTGGAATCGACTGAATTAAGCTAAGACTTTCCAGTGGAAATCCTGACTTCTGCTCTATTTTTGAGTCAGTCTTTTTCTGAAAGAACTTGTAGATACTCTATTCCTCTGTGCCTATTTAACCAAATCGTACACATTATGTGACCACTGCTTTAGCTTTTCCTGAAGCAGCTGAGAAAATGTTTTTTCTCACAGGGAGAGTAGAACTGCAAAACCATTGAAGTGGCAAGATATTACTAGACTTTTAGCCAACTTCTTTTACATGTAAATGATTTTAAAAGTACATTTGATGGGAAAAAAAGCTTGTAGGTAGGATGATGAAACAACTCTTTCCAGGCACATGTAGTAGTTTGCTCCTAAGATTGCCAAGCATATGATTGCTGTGTTGAGACCTTCAGATTATTCCTGGTACTGTGTGCACGTTAGGAGACTCCTTACTGTGGTTTCAGCATGACTTTTGTCTTTGGACTTAGGTCTCTTATGTCTGCTGTCCCACTGCTGTTGTGTTCATAGTGGAGACTCAGCTGCAGGTACCCAGGTGAAACGCTGTGTGATTTGAGTGTTTTTGCCTTCCTTGTGTCGGGGTGCTGCTGTCAATTGAACACGGGTGGCTGGCAGAGAGAAAGGGGCCACTCAATCTGCCCCTCTGCTGTGGATTGCCCCTGTCTCCAACCCTGAGCAGAAGTGACCCAGCCTGCAGAACAAAGCTCACTGGAAAGGAGCCTGGAGGATTTCTGTCAGGACAAGGATCTATCATTACAAGCAACAAATTGCACAGATGATGACCACTGCCTCGAGTGTTCATCCCATCCTGTGGGACTTGCATTTGACATATTGGGCTTGAATGTGCTGTTTTCAGTCACCTGTAAGCAAGATGACACAGCTACTGTTCAGATACGTGTTCAGTGCTTCATTGTGCAACACCAAAAAGTCACAGCTTTGAAGACAGAAAGTAACTTGGCTAAGCAAGCTTACAATTTTTAGGGCAGAGAGAGGGATATGTGGCTGTAGGAAACTTTAGGAAGGCATATTTTACTCACTTTCATAACATTATCACGGAAAACAAAACAAATTTTGCATTACCATCTGGTGTCAACTACTTCACAAATTTGAGATAGAGAGTAAAAAAGAGGACACTAGAAAATTCAAAGTTTTTCAAAGAAGGATTTCTTCTTGACACAAAGAAACAGATGGTTGCCCCAAAAGAGTGTTGCGATTTTCTTTCACCACTTTGCATAACGTGCCTGCAAGCATAAATAAATATCTATGAATTTATACATGCCTGCAGGTATACAGAGATACCACTCCTGTTGGAGAGCAAGAAATAAACCTTTTATGTCATTGTAGCAGTAGTACCTAGGAAAAGCCCAGTTTACAGTGAGGGTGTTGAGACACGCTCATCAAGGTTTATGGCTGGGGACAGTTCACAGTTGGTGGATATTCTGGTTAAAGATGCTCTTGGGCATCAAAGGAAGAGAAAGACAGAAAATTAAAAAACAGGGAAAGGAAAATTCAACTCAATGTCTATCTGAGAGTAGCAGGGACAGGATCCCAGACAAGTATCCTCCTCTGAGGACTCTCTGAATTGCAGTAAACTGCGGTGATGATGATTCTGGTGAGTTTTTTGACATCTTTCACTTAATGCTAATGTATATTTATTGCTAGGATCCACACAAACTCCTTCTGGGTTGTTCCCAATTAGAATGTTCTTAGTGTTAACTGAAGTATGCTGCTTAGGTATCAGTGTTGCACACTGATTAGTTGTTATGCTTCTGTGCACATAAAAAATGGAATAATATATTTTGAGGATTTAGATGGCTCTTAACTGCTTCCTTGTGCCCTGTGCTTTGTATTTTCTTAAATATATATATATATGTATATACATACACACATATATATTATATATATATAAAATAAGAAAGGGAATGAAAGGGGGAAGCTAGGAAGGAAAGAGTCACATGCCAGTGATGCCCATGGTATTGAACAAGAGAACCTGTCATGACAACACCATCAAGGTTTGCAAGTGCAAGGCTGTGAGAATAACAATAAGAATGTAACAGGGTGGGAAGAATAAGGGGAAAAATTTGACACAGAGGCCTTGGAAATGCTGCCTCAATGGCTTAGGTATAAGATTACAGTGTTGTAAATAGTGAGTTCATTACTATGACTAATGCACCACAGTACCAAAGACTCTGGAGCAAGACAGATTTTCAGCTCCTTCAGCATGTCCCACCATGGGGACAAACCTCTGTGTTTTCAGGCTCAGGAAGATGAAGAGAACACTCCTGTGCATGCTACCTAACACGGGTTATTCTTGCCCCACTTCCCAGGACTGGAACATCTAGAAAGACCTAGATCTAGGCAAATCTAGAAACCACAAAAATCCACAGAACAAACTGGGGTCTGACATTGCTCTTGTATGAGTAAGTCCTCTCAGGTCCAGTGTGTTGAGCTCAGAGCTGGTTAGAGTCAGGTGGAATCAGAGGTACATTTTCTTGGTTAGCTCAGTGCAGAGAGACATGTAACTTCCTCTGCTGAGTTTCCCATCTCCTTCCTAAAGCCCACAGTGTTTCTCATCTGTGGTTTAGCTCTGCTGGAATAGAGAAGGCTTCAGACTACTTGGGTTTTTTTAATGGTGACTGCAATAGAGCTAGAAAGCAATCACCTAGATTTAAATATAAATTTATTGGATCAATCTCATAATATAGGATAATGCTATTTTAATTTGGAAGTCTGAGGTGACTCTAGCCAGTGTGCTTCAGAAAAGCACACCAAAGTATTTAATTTAGCAGATTATTTACGAGAAGAAAATATAAACAATCATACTGGGTTTTACATAAGTAGCAATTAAATATATTAAGGTATTAAATATCTCATATTTTATGTTAATGTATAACTTCTGTTCCTAAACTCAGTGTTCCCAGCAATAAATAGAACATTAGGTAGAAATTTCACAGAAAAATTCTAAGCATGTAATGAAGATAAGTTTATAACCCCAATACAAAATAATATAAGTATTACACCTCCTGGGAAATCTTCCTGAATTGAAACTGGATTTAATTTAGGTAGATTCACTGGAATAGAAGATTTCAAGACTGTGTGATGTATTAGTATCCATCTGTTTAAAGAGCTATTAATTGTAATAAAACAAAAATACAGTCCAGAAAATTAGGTAAAGCAACAGTAAATTAATCAGAATTTGTTTTAAAGTGAAAAGCAATTGGAAATTATTTTAAGAACTGTTCTTCCATGGACACAATAGAGCCAAGCTTAATTAAAGGCCAGAGAAAGAGAGAAATTAATAACTACAGCTGAGTAGCTATAAAACTGAGGTGAAAGGAAAAGGCTGCCATGCTTTATCAAAGCATTCATCTCTATTTAAATTTTTTTAAAAGAGTGACTCTATTTTCACCTTGAACTAAATTATCATCTTTAACTATCCAATGAGATGCACAGAACACCAAGAATGCATACTTGGTCAGGAGTTTCAGGGAGATACAATGATTAGAAACTGTCCATTTAAAAAAACCCAAATAAACAACCTTTCTAATTCCTTCATGCTTGGCAAGTTTGCTTTAAAAACTGGATTCAAAAGTCAGTAAATTAAGAAATCAGCTAGAATGCCAGAATATTAGTGACATAAAGAGACTAGTCCGTTTTTTTTAAGGCATACCAGTCTGACTTTGCTTCTGCACAATTCTCCTTGAAGAAATTTAATTTTACGAGAGGTTAAGGCTCAAATTTGAGTTCTTTTTTGCTAATTTATAATGTTTTATCTGCCTGACCACCTGCAGGAAAACTTTACACTATTTTTGACATATCATTAGCACAGACCTCGGGTTCTCAGCTTCTAACTGTGTCTATTTTATCTCTGCTGTCAAACTTGTTCACAGTGTGAGCAGTCTCCTTTAGATCTTCAAGGATGACTGGGAAGTGTTTTATTGCCCCTGCAGAGCTCAGTATTGGCTCTTGTGTTGCTTAGGGTTTACATGCTGGCTGTAATACACTAACAAGTCATCTAAATTTTGTGAACAGCACAAGCAAGTTCATTTTCTTGTGCTTGTTCTCCATTTTTCTATTAATACAATCCACTGCAAGGAAATGATAAAGAGGCTGAAAAGGAAACAGTGAAGCAACTCTTTCCAACTCTTTAGGTTTTCTCTTCTTTCTCTAGGACAGATTTTCTTCACATATCAGAAGCCAAGTTTCTCAGGAACAGGTGTAAACCTATTACTCCGCATATATCCATGCTGAGAAGTATAAAAAGTAGAACAGATGCATTAGCTATAAGTTGTATCCAAGCAGAAGTTTTGTTCATAGAACATTTCAGCTGTGGATGCTGCTTCTTAGATAAGAATTCAAAAAAAGTGCTACAATATTCACTTAGCTCTTCGATTTCCTTTCCGTTTTACTGGGCAGTGAAGTGGATTTGTTTCCAACAAAACTTCTTGTAGAAGCCAAGAACCTGCAGTTGTGCAGAGCTTATGGGTTGTAAAAGGGTTTTCAGTGTATTTGTTTCCTTTCTGTATGGAACTCTAGAGTCTGAGTGCCTGTTTCTCATTGCTCTTAGTGTATTTCAATAAATGTGGCATAGGTTCATAGCAGAATACTTCTGAGATATGGAGAAGTGGATGCAGAGGATGAGTATTTCTCAGCATTTGGGATCTTATTTCTCCAATGGTGCATGATTGAGTGCATGGCATTTAGCCAGCAACCAACCCTGTGGCAAATAAATCTCTCCTTTTCAGCTTTTATCTTTTAACTCTGCAAAATATTTCTTGAAAGTACTTAGGTGTATTGTAGGCAAACACTCCTTTTTTTTTTATGGAGTGGGATTGCTCTTGTCTTGTAAGAACATGGAAGGAAGAGTAAAATGAAGGATCTCACCTCTTGCACAAAATAGGACTGTGATATCATGAGTTTGAGAACCCTGGAGCCTGGCTTTACTGAGAATTTTATAGAGTTGTTTGTACTTCATCAAGCATAATAACTCTTGGAAATTTGAGGTTTTTCTGTCTTCCTCCTGTTAAAAAGTGTCTACACTCTACAGGTTATTTTATGAATCAATTTCTGCAGCTATTCTTAAGATTTATCTATATTGAACAAAATTTGCTTATGTCTAGTGGAAAAGCTTCATCTGAGGTATTCCTAAATTTCATTTTTTTTCACAACATTATGTTGGTGGCTTATGGACGCCAAAACACAACTAGCTTGGTTTCCATCATTCCAAATCAATAAGCCCCAGAATTTCTTGCTGTTAAGCCCAGAACACATGCTTTAAAACAAGAATGTAATATCCAGTTCTGTATGCTCCCATTAAAAAGTACTTCTAACAACCATAAACACTCCACACCAGGAAACAAGACAGCAGTTTGTGCAGTTTAAATGTAGTGTCTCAGGTTCTGTGTTAATCTGGGTGTATCTGTTTGCAACAGCAATATGTGGCTTATTACTGCATGTCAGAATTATTTTTAACTAGGGACAGTACAGGCGAGCAACTGGAAGATAGATGGATATTATGCATAGTCAATTAAACAGCTTTGAGGTTCAAATTGAAGTCCTTCTAGTACACACAGAAACAGCAGTGTTCTGGAACTGCCATGACCTCTTTTGGTGTCACTTTCACGGCTTAACTGCAAGGGTTCAGAAAGTTTTTGTAGCTTTAGAAAAGAAAGTGAGATTTCTGAACTGCCTAGATTACTTAATACGTATTTTCCAGGTTCTTTGACTCACAGCTGGTATTTGCTATGGCTTTCCATAGTGCTAAAAAGAATCATCAGATACAATAAATGATTAATATATGTGGTATTTGTACAACAACGGTGGCTTGAAGTCTGTCCTAGAAATTTTAATTGTTCTTGCTATTAATTCTGTGTTTAGAAGGATCATAAATAATGTTTGACATTGTAATACAGGAAGACTAAATCAGAATTGGTTGCTGAAATCTGCTTCACACTGTCATGTCTAGGTCTGCAGAACAGTTGGTAGTGACAGAAAAATGTCCTGCAAGGTTCCTTATCATCCATCACCTTTGCAAGATGATGTGTATGTCCCAGTCACTGTATCAATGAAGAGCTCTGCCCTTAAACTCTTCCCTTTCCAGGGTCCCAGGAGAATACAGAGGGGTCAGGAAGGGAGCAGAGATGTCTGAGTTTCCTGAGATGCTTGTGGGGTTCAGCTGCCTGAAATACACATTTCAGAACTTGTCTCCTCTTACCCTGAGCCACCCAAGTATTATGCATACTTTCTGAATGAATGAAATTTGGGGCTGTATTTCTCCTGAAACCATTTTTGTAAACTACTGGCTTAATTTTTGCTCATTTGTCTTTGAAAGGAGTTGGTAATTCCAAAGAAGAGGTTATTTTCCTTTTTCCACCTCCTTTCCCCACTCATTTTCAGAGGACCATAAGTAAATACTTGACCAGGCCTTCATAACTATGAGAGATATGACTTCTGGAGTATTTCCTGGTCTGTGGTGGACAGCTTACAGTGCCTCTGTCTCTTCTGCCACCCAGCTCTGCCTGTAGATTCAGAGAATGTCACCAGCGTGACACCGCCCCTCCAAGAGGTACGTGGCAAGAGCACATGGCAGCTGGCATTCAGTCTTATGCAAAGTGTAGGAGAGATCTCTTACTGTAGCCACGTTCCTCCTCTGAAAAACAGCTTTGTTTACAATAAGGTGTTTGTCATTTTACCTGTGTAGTTGCTATACTGAGACAGAGGAGGTCCTGATTTTAAAACATACATAGTTACAAGGAAATATCTACAGCGCATAATAAATGATCACTGCAGACAGGGTAGAGAAGTATTTATGGCTTGTCAGAACTGGATGTGTTCTCTGAAAGGACCTGTTTTGTTTAGAGCTGGTACCATTCCTCATCTTGCTTTGGAAGGAACTCAGAGGCTCTAAGGTGGTCCAGGATACTCAGTATTTAGACCAGCCTAAATGTGTCATTACTTCCATATCAGAACACCATAGATGTGGGAAGCTTTTGGCAAGGGACTTAGAATTTTGTGACTACTCCCTATCCAGGCATTCTCATGAAATTACTTTCCCTTGCCTGTTGTGCTGAGGATGAACAGGAAACCTGGAAATGTGCTAAGGCTTTGCTGACATATGGAATTCAAGCTGCTCTGAGAGTGGAGATGGAAGGAGCCATTCCTGGTCACAGAAGGGATCTATGAGTAAGATTACTGTAGCCTGCCTAACTTCATTCTCATGGGAAGTCATGAATCTCTTGATGTACATATACTTACTAATATACTATATAACATATAAAAGTAGTAGATAAAAGAGTCTACTTCAGCCATATGCCAGGTTTTAAAGCTCTTAACTAAGGAAAAAAAGTTGGCAGTTCATAGATTAGGCAGGCCAGTGGAAAAATTGAATGGCCCCCGGAGCAACACCATTTCTCTGCAGTGTGGGAACCTGAATTTAACAGAAGTACTTTCTAATTCTTATAGTCACAGGAATCTAGGCAAAATCCAGTCAGAGCCAGAAGCACTTCTTTCTTATCTCATATCTTGGAAATAGGACAGGAATCATAAAACTGGGTAGAATTCTTTTTGGATCTATTTTAGCAGACATTTACAAGTATACCATTTATGGGCAAATACATATATTTTAATAAGTTTGGCTCTGCCAGCTGGTACTTTCATAACTGGCTGGAAAGAAGTATCAAAAAGCTGCTGTGTGGAATCCTAACACTCACTACTGTTGCCTCTGTGTTTGTGCTTTTGGAAGAAAAAAATTCTTACTAAATATTTTACCAGTTCTCTCTATGAGACCTCAGTGCAGAGGCCCTTAGGCTGAGAATGTGCATTTACAGGCAGAACTCCTCCCATAGTCTCTGAAGGGACCATTGAGTTAGACAGGCTACTAATCATGTTCTAGATTTTCAGCAGCGGCTCATGTTTCCCTGGCTGAAATTACTGATGTACTTTGGCACTATTTGGAAATATATGCCACAAATTACAGTTTTCTGTGTTCACAGATCCTAGCCTAAACTGTGACTGCATGCATGGGTGTTGCTTTGAAAAAAACATTGTGAATGTCCTAATTTTCCCCATAAATTATTTCCAAAGAAATATACTATGAAATGGGTTTCCTCAATTGCCATTTAAATTTCTGAGTTGACTCCTGCGTCTTTCTAACAATTTCTTTTCAGCATTTAACCCAGCATAGTTCTGACAATTATGAAGTTGTCTTGTCTTACTCATGTAAATAATTAAAACAATGCCCTTTCCTGCCACTTGTGCAGTGGACAATCACAAAAGGTTTTCTTCCAATTACATGACCCACTGGGCCCTTTCTAATTTAAATATCCTCTCATGTTTCTTATTTTTCCTTTGTTCTAAGTTGTCCATATTCCTACTCAGTGAAGTCAAGTTGTGTCAGTTGAATCATGGTAGGTATTCCCAAGAGATGCTGTGCTTTTTGAAATGCTGAAGTCTGAAAATCGATTGGTTTTAAAAGGGGATAAGAGAGGGGTTTTGTGTGATTCTTCACCTCCTGGCAGGGATTCTGTGTGGCTGCACTCTGGTTTTTATGTCGCTATAAATGTAGTTACTCAGCAACACAGCTTGAGAATTACTCTTTAATTTTTGTCAGTGTTTATTACTCACAACCACAGAGAAAGGTTTTGTTTTACTGGGCACAGTGCAAATAATACCCGGGCTCCACAAATGTCCCCCTCAATGTCTTGCAGGTGAACAAGCAGCCAAGCAAGGGCTGAAAAAATGTCATCTGTGAAACTCAATTGCTCACTATTAAATTGGCTCAATTCACCTGAATGTCAAAAAATCAAAAGGTTTAGGAAATATTTGTACAGCCTGTATGTCAGTGGGTGTTATTCACCTAGAATTAATAGCTGATCAGCTAATAGCTGAATAGCTCTCTGTGCTTAAGAAGCTCCTCTTTCCAGGGTGACAGAGCACGATGCATCACTTCTGACTTCATTAAGGGCTGTGTCTGAAAGTGATATATTTCAGTAGGAAAGTTTAAGCAAAATAGAGGTGAACATCCTGAAGAAAGCTTCCTTCATTCTGAAGCTTTTTATTACTGAACTGCAATTGAAATGCACTGCATGGGGAAGGATGAGCACCTGCTTCTATGCTGAACTGCCTTCTGGAGGGGATTGTTCACAGCCTTTTCATGAAGGATGGGGCCTCATTATGTGACTGCTGCTGGTCACAAGCTGTGGCATAGTTTTACTAAACACAATCCTTCAGGGCACACAGTGAATTTTTTCCAGCATGTTGGCTGTTGCCCCATTGCACAGGCTGTGTCTGGGCCCTCTGAATTTTGCAGCAATAAAAGGAGAGTTCAACTTCAGACCTGCCTGCAGGGTAGTATGTAAGGGCTGGCTCCAGGGTAGCAGGATCATCTCTTGGTGGTCAGTGTCCTAGGCTGGCTTGTGTGGCATCTAGAAATTACTGCTGTAGTCTCCAGGGCTCTATTTAAATCAGTTGTGCTATCTCTGCTTGTGGGACATATATCCTATGTGCTGATTTGGCATAACTTGTCAAATCACTTCAAATCCTATCCTCTTCAGGACAAAGAAAGTTGTTTGACTTATTCTGATGTCAGGAAATTCAAAATCAAATTTGCAGCATTTTTTCTCTAGTCTGGAGAGGAACCTTCAAAAGTTTTCTTCACATAAGGTTAAATGTATAATTGAATTGTCCCACCCTGTAGGGTTGCTCTTTTTTTTTTCTTTTTAATAGTGAAACAGTCAGCTGTCTATATACAGGTCAAAATGAAATGCTTACAAGTCCTTGACTAGTGAACTTTATTATGGAGATGGAAACCTGCCAGCAAGAAGTCAGGGTTAGCCAATATTTGTCTCAAGTGTTAGAGTTACCTTCACAGTAGTTGAGATCTATGTTTTGGGCACTAAGAGGAATGTGATTTTTTCTTAGGAGAGAAGAGTGAGGGCTTTACACAGAGGCAGTTGATTATGCAGTTTTCTCAAAAATGAGCCAATCACTCATTTTAATGAGGTGAATTTCAACTTGGATATAAGTATGTCCTTGACATTTTTTAGTAGCAGTGACATTATCTGAGCAGCTTGTTCTAAGAAAAACATCAGACATACATAACTACATCTACCTCTACAGGGAAAAAGACTATAAGCAGGGTGACTTCCTAAGCAAAACCACTAACAGCTTACTAGACATTGCCAGGATTGTTTGCCTCAGTTCTGTGAGAGTATTTGAGGCAATGAAGCTGCAACTGATGAATGCAAAGCAACAAGGTTCAGGAAACAGCTGTAAGAATTGATGATAAAGTAACAAGCATTGTGTGATCACACTGGGATTTTGTTCAGCACTGTTATCTCTAGGAAGTCTCTGAAATTTGTAACGTTAGCTGGTGAATGCCATCTTTTTTCTCCTCTCTCCTGTTCTTTTTTTTTTTTTTAATTTCATGTATTTGGAAATACTCTTCTAATTTACAAGTAGTTCTAAATTTAATTAGGAAAGAGGTATATTTCTGGGAAGCCCAAATATTTATTCACTATAAAATAGGAATCTCAGCAAGGTTAGTTTCATTGTATTAGTTACTATAAAAATATCCACTAAGCCACAGCTGTAAGAACACAAGCCAGGGTTTCAGGTGTATTTTGACATTTAACTCAGATTGAACACGCCAGGAAATAGATGCCTAAAATATATCCTAATCTACCTTGATAAACCGTGAAAAGGTTAGGGGAGTAGAAGGAAAAATTCACTAGCTGCATTTTGCAGATAAAGATTAGAGACAGGGAGTTCAGTGTTGTGCTACCCCTTTTGAATCTATCTCAAAGACATAGATGTATGGTGTGCAGGTAATGGCATACCAGAATAGCTTTTTCCAGCAAGAAATATGGCTTCCAAAAAACCCCAGTTTTCTTGGGAACATGATTTTACACATCCAATTATTTTTTTCATTAGGAAAGAGAGAAAGAGTCAGCCAGCTTTTGTCTGTGATGCACTAGATCTTGATTTGCTCCTTGACATCATAAGGCTCTTTAGTGCCATTTCATCTTGATTTAAGAAAGAAATTTTTTTATGGTGAGGACAGTCATTCACTGTAACAATGTTCCTAGGGACTTGGTGGAGTCCAGCCACTGGAAGTTTTCAAAAATGTGATTGGACAGGGCCTCAGATAATCTAACTTACACTCCCTATTCTAAAAATATTGGAAATCAGATGATCTTTTGAGATCCCTTCCAGCCTATGCTGTTCCATTATTCTAGGATATCAACAAACTTTTTGTCATGCATACCATTGCATCTTTAGAGGAGCTGTATTTCTTACTGCAACTATTGGAAGCAACATCTCACATTTTCCTCTGATTTTCAGCTTTCATTTATTTGGGACACTTTATATTTATTTGTTTGAGTTTCAATTCTGGTTTGCTTTTGCTAGCTCAATAGCTATTTTCTCTCCCTGGTGTTTAAACCTTGAGTTATTTACAGCATTTAATAACAATACTCAGGTCAATGTTTTCTAAGCGTAATATAGTCTTTTTATATTCTATGATCGTTCAGGTTTTTAAAATTTGATACATCTTAGAAGAAATTGATTTCACATTAATCAGGATTTTTTTTAATTTAAAAATTAAGTATGTCATACCAACTCAATTTAAAGTACCTAGCTGCATTTGACTGGTGTTTCATTTGCCTATGGAAGAGGTTTTTTTGAAATTCACAGTCTCTCCTCAAAGCTGTACTACCAGATAAAAATTAATTTTTCTTGTAATTCATTGCATGTATCTCCAAACCAAATGGTATTTCATCACTAGAGGCACAAGTGTCTATATACGTTGTGGAAAAAAACCATCTTGACCAGCATGGATGAAGATGAGGAAAAAGAGAAGAAAATCATAGAAGAGTTGGGTTGGAAGGGACATTCAAAGATTATCTAATCCAATCCCCCTGCAATGATAGGGTCCTGTCAAACCTGATCTTGAATTTTTCCAAGGATGGGGCATATACAACGTCTCCAGACGACGTGTTCCAGTGGAATGCAACTTTTCCACTTGTTCCAATTGTCTGCCATTATTTTTCACCTTCGGGTTCTAAGTTTATTGCCAAGATTTGGACTAGTTGGACAGAGTTATTTTTTATTCCTGCATAGAGAGTTTATTGTACAGTGCAATCTGTGGACTGGTTTTCCTGTGCAACATATTATTTCCCTTGATGTACACCTAAATTAGTTGACACAATTTTCATCTCTTGTCTTCCTCTGAAGACTCTGCCAGGATTCATATACTCCTAGCAAACTCTCCCATAGCAAAAAATATAACTGCTACAGCATATTTTTCATTTTTGGCCTATGTAATTGTTTTAATGACTTCTCTAGTGGCTTCTCTTAATGGCTTCTCTTTTAGTGACTTCTCTAAGCATGGAGTGAATGAACTTACAAAGAGACTACTCTTCCCTTGACTCAGTATATTCTTCATTTTAGACCTGTGTCTAAATGGTCTCAGAAATCCCACAGACTCATGGGTTTACCTGTGTCCTGTGGCAAATGGGGTGATGTCTGGGAAGGTTCTGACAATATCTCTCTTTCAGAAAGGGTAGCAGCTTTTTAATCAAGATAACTAAACATGGTCAGCCTCAGCAGGGACATTTCTAAAGCTACAAAATTCTGTTTGCTGCTTATTTTACATATCCCTGTCTCAAAGTGGATGCAACTAGCTGTGAACTGAGGGGCACATATCCTTCCTACCCCCTGCCAAGCAGCCCACTGTCTTGTAGTATGAGTCAAACAGAAAGCTTCCTATTTCTGATTCAAATTTTCCTGTGTAATAACAACCTTAGCCTGGTTCTTCTCAAAATATTAGCAAAATTATTCTTTGAAACAAACAGGGAAAGTTGGTAGATTATCTCTGGGCTGGAAACCCTGCTTCCAGCTTCCTTCTAGTACAAATGGGCTTCCAGAATTACATGGCAGAAAGCCCAGAAGGCCAGTCCCAACCAGAAAGGTTTCCAAGGTTCCCAATTCTGCAGAAATTTTTCCTGCTTTGCATTAGAGGAGCCAGTGATAAAAGACAGAGATAAAAAAATCTGATTCGGGCTTGCTGGGTCTCCATTCTCTAGAGAAGACCATCAGAAAATGTCAGTTTCATATTGAAAAACCATGTTTACTCCTCATTGCAGTCTGCTGTAATTAACAAGGCAGAAAATCTGTAGTGTGAATGAGACGATTTGCCCAAGCCAAATGGCTGCTTCTCTGCCAAACCCTTCCTACCACCTGACTGATGCAAACCCACTCTTTGGACAGCCTTTATCTGAGCATCTCCTGCAGCCTGAAATAGATATACTGCCCATTTAACTCCATTGTGGTAGTCCATAAATCTTTATAGGACACTTGGATTGCTCTAGTTTGACAATTAAAAACGGGAGATGGGCAAAGCTAGTGCAAATTTGGAAGACTAAGCAACTTCTCTGAAGCAAAATCAAGTAGCATGTTTATCCTGCCTTTAAACAAACAGAATAGCATACTGTAAAAATTGAAAGTAATTTATCTGAAGGCTGCATGAGATACCATGGGATACTGGTAATAAAAAGTATCTTAGGTATCTTATTCTTTTATTGCTCAAAACAATCCATGAATGGTTTTTTAAGCATTTGACCAACATTCAAAACAATTTATAGGAAAATTGTAAATTTCTCAGTAAAACTCACATCGTATATTCACTACTTCTAAATCACTAGTTGTAATTTATACTTCATAACCTTAAGCACACTGAGGTGTTTTTCCCTTCAAATTCACTTAGCTGATCAGCCTATATAAGTGTATAATCATGCAAATACACAACTGTGTGCAGTGACCATTATTTTTCTCAAAAAATATTCTTATGAAGAAAATATTACTTATGTGAGGGTTCCACTTCAAGGAATAATATTATTCAAAATTTCCTTCAGAGGATGATTGATCTTTATTTGAAGTTTCTAAACACATTTTTTTGCGATATTTCCATTCCAATGTAAGTTTCAGCATTGATTAACATGCAGTACCTGAAATTTAATGCCTTTTCTTTATCAATTTAAATTTATTGGCTACTGAGTTTTAGATTTGGAATATCTTTTGCCTTTTAATTAGATCTTTAATATGGGGAACAGAAAAATCTGGCAGACTACAGTCAGAATTAACAAAAGTAAACACAGGAAACATTGCATGTCCTAGATTCTGATGAAAAAAACAAATGGCCAGAAATACGATTTGATTTGCTACATGTTCATAACAAACCATGGATCACCAAACTATGTTTGCTTCTTGTGGACTATACTGTACATGTTTTCATTCACTTTAACTTCAGGATTTTTTTCAGAAGTGCAAATTAGCAAACATCCTTTTGTCGCCTTGGAAGGGCTCATAGTTGCTATTCAGTGATTTAAAATTTAATATTTTTACTGGAATATCTTTCACAGGTGTACTTCAAAATTGTGAGTTTTTTTCATCTTTTGCTGTAAGAGGTTTTCAAGGTCTTAAATGACCAAGGTGTGGTGTGCCATAGCATCTGTGATTGGAGTAGAACAGCAGAGCACAGGCACCTGTGGGAAAGAGGCAATGAGGGTTCAGGGTAGTTTATCTGAGGCAGCCAACAGAAGAATGGAATCATCGTAGACACCTTCTGGGGACAACAGAGAAAGACAGAAGCCTCCCCAGATGCTGAACCAGCCACTCTGTGCTCATTTTGCTTCATGTTTTGCTTCCACTGCCTTCCCTCTTATGCTGGCTGGGAATTTCACTTTTATTAAAAAAGTAAATTTGCCTTGGAATCAGCTGTGCCCTGCAGAAACCCAGCAAGGGGTGCAGACATTAGGCTCAGAGAACAGAGGCGGTTGCCAAGGAGAGGAGAGTCACAGGATGAGTGTTTCAGATGGCACCACTGGGGTTTGCCACTACTCTCCGATGGCTGAGCACTGCAGATGCTGCCATGAGAGTAAAATGTTACCACAGCACAACTGCTGCTTCTCATCAGCATCAGAACAGAGAAATAAAGCAGAGTCATGCCCAAGTTGCAATGAAGTCTATTGTGAAGACCTATGTATCTTTACTGCTAATAATAGAACATTGTTCTTCATACAAGTGCCTCATCAACAACTAGGTAAGGGGTGAGTTCATAGAACCTGGAAATTATGTTATTTCAATAATAGCTGTGGGTGCTAGAATGAAAACATTTTAATGCTGCAGAGAGAAATGTCATGACAACAATCACTAACGTTATCTTCACTGTATTAAGCCACAAGCTATGCTGGAAACTGAATATGCTGAATATATTGCTAGGCACACCCAGAGCCACAAGCAACAATCTTTATTTAAAGCAGGTTTTAAGGGTGAACACAAGCAGCAACCTTTATTTAAAGTAGGTTTTAAGGGTGACATTTATTAAAACAAGTTTTTAACTTAACATTTTGCTAAAAAATTTCTAGCATATTTTGCGGGTCAGTGAGGACTTTTCCTCTTTATTTTAAAATATGAAACTGGCAGCTCTTGGACCCAGGTGACAGAAGTTCTATTTCTATAGCTAGTGTTTGTATTTTACAGGTTTATAATCCTATGTAGGTCCTGTTCATGTTTCTGGAATTCTCATTACCAGAATCTGTTAACCCAATAAATGGTAATTTATTTTTAAAAAATTTGAAATACTTTGGCTTTGATTTCACTCTCTGGGAACCCAGTCACTTTCTTTTTGTCCTCATTTACACCATTTTATATTTTCCCTTTAGAGCTGTGTTTCGTTCTGTCAAAAATGGATTTTAGAGCGTGCTGCAATATGCAGACAGGGCCTCACTGTCCCTCAGCTTGAACTAACCCAAGGTTTCATTACAAACTTCCCTGTTAGTGGTGCACACCTAGGACCCAGTTTTTCTCTCCCATTAACTCCCATGTTGTTCCTGACAACAGTGGAGTTCTGGAATTCTGTATATGCACCTATGCATGTTACAGGCAAATCCTGCTGGATTTTGCAATCTGCTGTCCAGCGTACACATATGTAAAGCTGATGCTTTTTTAGGAATAAAAGGTGTAGTTCCTGTGGTGAATATGAGTTTGTGTGGTTTACAATGGTGTTTTAGTTAAAAAGTGTCATACTATTTGCTATCAAAGTTAACACAATGCTAAATGATGAATGCTTATGCTCAGTTGAGACATATTTTTCTAGATTGCCCAGAGAATGCATGATGACACACAAGAGACAGAAGCTTACACTGCACTTCTAGGTTTGTTGTTACAGGCAGTCATAGCCAGTTCAAAGCAAATAATGTCCTTCCCTTCATACACAGCCAGGATGTGTCTGTCTTTCTGAAAAATGACACAATATTTTTGCCATCTGATGAAGCAAAATCTCCTTGTAACTAAATAGGAATTTGCTACACTATATGATTATTTATTTTTATGTCCAAACACAATGATCAAGAACTGAATTTTTAAGCTGTTCAAAATTGTGTATGTGCAACAGTTGTTAAACGAGAGCGTTTGGAAGCTATTAATAACAATCTATTTTCCTCTCCTAGCAAAAGAGTCAGAGATTTCTTATTTACAGTTATGACCCCTGTGTCTGCCTATATCACTGCAGAGTTTTTGATCTTTATGTATAAGCTGAGAGTGTGAGGACTGGAAGCAGACACAGCTGTACATCACAAAGTCTGTGCCTGTGCCGTGCCATCCACCCCCAGTAGTAATGGGAGGGACAGTACAGGCAGAGATCATTTGTATGTGGAAGAATAATGGATTTTTGGGCAGTTTACAGAAAGCACTGTATTTAGAAAAGAAATACAACCTGTGTTAAAGCTAAGCAAGATACTGTAATACTGAATAACTGTTATGAGCTCTTTCAGTGGGACAAGCTGTGCTGAGCTACCCTGGGTAGATGTGGAGGCTGAATTGCCACGGGGTGGGTGCCAGTGTGAGAGCTGGCAGCTTGTGAAGAGTCCCTTGAGCACAAGCACTGCTTCACATCCAGCGCTCTGTGGCACACCTCCTGGGATGTCCTGCCCTGGAGCAGCTGCTGCCCTGGAGCAGGCATGTCCTGCCTCGCTTCCCTGGGGGTGAGGCCCTGATTTTTGACCATGAATTATCTCCTTCTCTCAAGGCTGGGATTGCCAGCTGGATCTCAGTGAGGCAAACCCCGCTCACACTGCTAGGAACAAAGCTGTGAAAAAAATAAATGCCTTCTTAATTCTCCTAAGGTGGTGACACCCAGCTAATACACTTAAAAGAAGGATCTAAGAGAAGTGACAAGTGGCTGGCACTTGTCTAACCTATTACTTTTAAACACTACAGGTTAATCTGTTTGATTGGAAAGCTTTAAATTCACTTCCTAAGGAGCTCCCGGTGGCAATCAGTACAAAAGTAAAAACCACCCAAATTGTCTCTCTTGAGAGCCTGACATGAATGAGAAACATGCCCTGAAGTTTGCATGTGTGAAACCACAGCAAGAAAGACTGAACAAAGTTAATATTCATGTTTAGTCTTACAGTTTCTTTCAGCAAGTTATTAATTCCCTTTAACAAAAATCTGATTTCAGATGCAAAAAGCAAAAGCAGAATCTGTTTTTAAAATGCTACTGAAATTTGAGTGAAGCTTCCATTCAACTGTAGCAAGAAAGGCAGCCTTATGATATTAGGAATAGATTCTTTCTGCATACCAAGCAAATCTGGAATACATTTCTTAGGGTGTTGTTAAAATGAGAGTTTGGAGGAAAGATTATGACTGTACACTAGATAAATCTCAGCCTCTAGAGCAGACATTTCTAATTTCCATGAAATTAAGTTATGGAAGGTTAAAATGTTGCTTGAATGATGAATAATACATGCTTCAAATATCCTGCATGCATGTTTCATCACATGAGCCAAATGCTGTGGAGATTTCAAATTAAAATTATCATCCTGTTTTTTCTCTCTACACTCCATCTTCAATACAAATTAATTAGTTTTACCTTGCTTGCCCTTTTGCTAAGAGCTTTGAATGCTATGAATAGAGTTCCATGCTTAATGTCTGGATGTAAACTATTATGGTGATTGAGAATTTCCAAATTTTCCAAAATTTCCAAATTTTTTAGAGTGACTCTTATGGTATGTTAGCAAGATACTGAAATATTACTTAACTAGATTAAACATTGCCCTTTATTTAGAAGCTTGTATAACAGAATTTTTTCATCTAGGATCAAGTTTAAAATTCCCAGTATCCATGAAAAACACAAATATTTTACATCCATCCCTTGCATCCTCTCTAAGGCCACTACAGAAACATTTATAATGATAACATTATGGTCACCAACTCCAAACTTTGAATGGAAATACCTGAAAGAAGAATTTGCAGTGCTTAATATAGGGTATGTTTGCTAGAGACAAACTTCTTTGAGAAATATGATTTTTAACATCTGGTGAAGTGACATTTTTCAGCCATGTAGGTGTCTGCAGATAGAAGGTGTTTTACTTTTATGTCCGTGATTGTGTATCTGGAGCCACACAATTCCTTTATGTACACAAAACAAAAGGGCTTCCTCTTTCTATCTCAATCACCACTCATGTCCCTGGTCATATTAAAACTACAAATAAAATCAATCATGCTCCTGATGAGAGGAAATGTGGTGCTGATAATAACATCTCCATTGAATTTCTGTTGCTGTTCTAGAGAGGGCAGAAATTGAGTGACAACCCAAATGCATTGTAACAACCCACTGAGAAAATAAATGCAGCTGACATGTCACCCACAGCAAATGCACTGTCCTCAACATAATGGATAGGATTTAAACACTTCCTAGAATATTAGGAAGAGCTTGTCACAGTTTCTTTCCCTGATACCTGGGTTAGGCTTACAACAAAGTCTTATGGTACCTGATGGATATAAATATGTATTGGAAAGGAATGTCAGTTACTCACACTCCTAAAATCTGTTAATGTAGGCAGATTTCAGAATTATCTAATCTGAAATATCTAACTCAAGGGAGAACCATCCTTTTGGGAAGATATTCACATTTTAATAAGTGTGAGATGTCTTCCTTTCCCTTTAAGCAGAGTGTATTGCAGTGAAAATATATCATACACCTGTCTTGGACAGCCCTGCTGCTAACATATTGCCTTAAAGTAAAAGTGGATGTGAGCTTGAAAACGCTTTCCTCTGACAGTGCAAAAAGTAAGAAGAAACATAAATTAAAAAAGGAAAGAGAAACATTGCACCCCCTAGATATCACAGGTTAATGATAAGGAAGACCCATGTTAGTATGGATTTCCTCCTAGGTTTCAGTTTTATGGCTGAATTTTCCCATTTACCTTTCTTTCACCCTTATCCTTTTCTACCCTTACCACAATCTTGGCTTTAGTCCAGGGGTCCTGTTTTCCTTCTCACTGTTTGGACATTTCTTTCCCCTCAATGACTGACACACTTTTCAAATCTTTATATCTTTCCTTGTCTGTAGGGAAGTTAATAAATTTACATTTTCTTGGATGGACAGAGATGGCAGCTAGCTCTGTATGAGAAAGACTGGGAATCTGTGATTTGATTAACTGTGGACAGAAGCTAGAAGAGGTGAGAAAGGAGGAAATGAGTGTTGCAGAATCTGAGAGAAAAAGATGTGAAAGATGTGAAGAAAACAGGACTCAGGGAAGAGAATGGTATCCTTCATGACTCACCGTGACTCAGAAGACACCTAAGCCAGTACTGATCTTTCCAGTTATGTCAGGAAGGAGATAATTTAATAACTTGGGGGCAACAAAACTTTTGTCTTGTATACACTGGCCTTAAGTATTTGTGAACTTAACACTTTTAACTCAGCAAAGGATTCTCCCTACTACTCCACACAAAAGCAAACAGGTTTTTGGACTCAGGCATTAGATCTATTTCAAAGGTTTTATTTAAAGGCTGACTGAAAGCTGACTGATACTCTCTGACACCTTGTTTAGCTGGAGTGTCTTTAATTTCTCTGTCTGTCCATACATTCTATACCAAAATACTATACATATGGTATAGATATACAGGCGGTTTAGAAGGAAATAGTTAATTTTCTAGGCCCTTATCTGAATTTGTGTCTTCAATGCTTCTCTCTGTTCTCACCAGTCTTGTGATCATTGTACAACTGAAAAATATGTGACTGGTTTTGCTACACAAACAGTAAACATTAACTACAGTAGATTGAAACATCTAAAAGAGGCATAAAATGCATTAACACTTCTCCATGCTGAATTCTTAGTGCTGTCAAAAGTAGAAAACAAGAAGTGTCACCACTACTAGCTGTCATCCCCTGGCTCTAGTGAGCAATACTGACATTTTTCTGGATGCCAGTTCTATTTTCCTATATTCCTACACAGAATATATTTCCTATATATTCCTATATAGTAAGGAAAATGTAAAGCTACACAGTCTAAGGAAAGAAAGAATATTCAATGGGAGGTGAACTACTCCCTGCCTCTTCTTCAGCTACTTCAAGCATGATAGCTCTCAAGTATAAGCATCTCATTTATTTTCTGAAAGTAGCGCTCAGTGATGATAGCCTTGATCAGTATCCCACAATGACAAGATGGAGCACCAGCAAACTGGGTTTAGCAGATTTTTCTGATTATGATGCAGGGCTATACATGCTGGCAACACACTGAAATATTTAAAAGGGCAAGAAAAATTCATTAAATGAATCTATGTTTGTTTGTTTGTTTGTTTGTTTGTTTTAAAACATGAAGGAAATTAGTTTCTGAGTGTAAGCCAGTATCATTATTGACTTCAGTAGAACTGTTGTCAGTTGCAGAGTCAAAATCAGAGGCTACTCTGGGAAAGATGTTTATGCATCTGGTTCCCATTAAAGCAAAAAAACCCCACCTGTTAGTGCCCTTAAATCTGTTTTTTAGGCTTTAAAAACTGAATAGGCAGGGCCTTTCTGAAGTATTTTTACTTTCATGACTTGGATCCTGTACAAAGCAATGGAAAAAGCAAGCATTTTGAAAATCAATATTGCAAACTGCAAATACATTAGCTTTAAGTGTTTTCCTGTAACATAGAGATTTTTTAGGACAATGATGTATTTTATTTTTGTCTTTAAAGGAAAAAATGCTAACATCTCTCAGGATTAAAACAGATTTATTTCTATTATCAATTTCATAACAAACACATTTAGCAATCCTTTTCATTATCTTGCCTACAGTCTCTGAAGGTCACCTGGAGAGAAGGTGATCTGGAGTTATACATGCACACACTTTGCCATGCACTTTGCCTATCAACAGGTCTCCCTACCCTATGTACTGGCATAGAGCTGGTTTCAGTGTTTTCTAGCTGTCATTAATGGTCTAAATGTATGTGCTGCATCAAAAAGGGCTTTGATTCCTCTGTACTTCTGATAAATTACTGCTCCTTTCTCAACCCTGCACAGTAAGTGATGCCAGTAATTCAGGATTTGCTTGCTGTCTTCTTTC
Organism: Promerops cafer; assembly: GCA_013398275.1. Classification (NCBI taxonomy): domain Eukaryota; kingdom Metazoa; phylum Chordata; class Aves; order Passeriformes; family Nectariniidae; genus Promerops; species Promerops cafer. The sequence goes on along the minus strand of VZSE01014783.1, from coordinate 250,788 downwards.
CATTTCCACCCCCACAAAACAGCCTTTGGATTTTCCAGCTTCATGCTTCATTTACATGAGAAACTGACATTTTAGAAAGTAATTGGAAAAAGTGTATTTAAAAATAATCCAACAAGGCAGACAGTCTCATTAGAGTTGCTCCAGGCTGTGCCATAATGGCCTGGAAATTACTTATACACAACTCTAACTCTGCTTGAGGAGGAACTAATCTAAAGACACACTTTATTTGGTTTTAAATGCAGTTTTCTTAGTGAAAGTCCGTTTGGGTTGTCAAAGAAATAATTGCGAATTCTTTCCAGTTGCTAGCAATTATTATTACTTACTGTTTCTCTTTCTCTTTTTTGTAGCATGTTACATGACCTAAAGAGCTCAGAACAGCTTTCAAAACTCATGGAGGAAGACTGATGAGTATATTATTGTCTAGAAATGTGGAATTGAGGTTAAGGGACTTGCTGAGGAAAGCATCGCAAGTGGTAGATCTGAAAGTGAAACTGAGATCCTTGGATACTTTTTCTTCTGCTTTAATCTGTCCTAAATTACAGTGATAATTTCAAGAATATGCATTATAGCTCTGTTCAACAGCATGTTGATGTAATAAGACAATTTCTAAATGCTCTCAACTAAGTGGCAGATTTTGCTGTGAGTCCATGATGATTCTGGAGTGGGTCCAGGAGAGGTCTAGAAAGATGATTAAGGGACTGGTACATCTCACTTACAAGGACAGGCTGAAAGAGCTCAGCCTGTTCAGCCTCAAGAAGAGGAAACTGAGAGGGAACCTAGCCAGTGTATACATGTATCTGATGGGCAGGCACCAAGAGGATGGGTCCAGCTTCTTCTCCATGACACCAAAAAATAGGACAAGGGACAATGGGCAGAAACTGATGCACAGGAACTTCCATCTGAATATGAAGAAGGACTTCTTTATTGGGACTGAGAACTGTAACAGATTGCCCAGAGAGATTGTTGAGTCTCTCTCACTGAAGATATTCAAGAACTGTTTGGTATACACAACCCTGTGCCATGTGCTCTGGGATGACCCTGCCTGAGCAGGGAGGTTGGACCAGATGACTCCCTGTGATCCCTTCCAACCTCACCCATTCTACAGTTCTGTGATTCTCACATGGGGTGAGATTCTCACACCAGTTCATCACATCTAGCTTTGTCCTCTTCAACATGACATGCTGGGTCTAAGCTGGCTGTCCAAGATCCCTGTCTGTTCAGTGAAGAGAAGCAGGCATTTCCAGGCAGTGGCTCACCCTGGTCTAGGATGAACATCCATGCTGATGTGCTGACTCACACAGTACCTGCTCTGACTGCAGTCCAGACTATGGACTTGCAGACTGGAGTCCTGAGGGTGTTCCTGTCCCAAATATAAATTTGCTATAGACAATATTTCAGTTATTTCTGATGCTCTTTCTTTTCCACAGAGGCAAGCTGCTGCTCAGCACTTTGGGACAAATCTGCTAGATTACAAACACAATTCAAATTTCTGGAGGAAAGAAAACCTTGAGCTATGTGTGATTAACACTCAAAATTAATTTCATCATATTAAGAATAAGAGATGGTACAACACAAATGAGTGCCTCCAAATGAGAACTAAAGAAAATTCTCAAAGATATGGCAGGACAAATTGCTGTAGTAAGGAAACTGTCATGTCCAGTTTTCATAAATCTGAGTAGTTAAAAATGTCTTTCAGATTATGCAGCATGGTTGGCTGAAATTAAAATGATACATAAAGTCAATAGTATCCTCCACATTTTGGTGGAACTAGACAAATTTTTTCAGAAAGTAAGTGCACAGTAGAAAAAAACATAGAGTAAGATTTTTGCCTGGAGAGGGTTTCTGATCATAACAAATTTTTCTGAAGGTTTATGAGGACATGTATTTACCCACAGTATACCAGCCTTCCCATCAATGAGCCTGATATTTGTTATTCCTTTACCATTATCTTTTCATATGTTGTATTCTTCATATACTACAATGGCTTCTCAAATTTATACTTCAAAATTCAATTTTATTAATTAAACCTAAGGGGTTTTGAACTTTCTTAAAATTTAACTTAAAATGTTTAGGATCTAGGAAATTAATCTTAAGGAAAAAGACCCTCTCTCTCAAGAGGGAGATCATTATTATGTTTTTGTGGATTTCCACTTAAACTTGGACCTTCTGGACCTGTGATCCATACAGAAATGCAGAGTTGTCTAATTTCTTTTGAAACTGACATGAGGCATTTCAATATATTTTAAGGTCTGGACCTCTAATACTATGCAGTACTTGCAGGCTGTTGTTTGCTGAAGGCAAATGAACCTTTTTCCTTGTAATTTTCTGAGGCTTCAGTGTGCTGTGCTACAACTGCTTCAGCAGTTTGCCATGCAGAACTCCTAAGGCACTGATGCCTTCACTTCTTATTGAAGCTCTGCATTGAATTACTGACTGAGGAAATGTTCTTTCCAGAGAAAACTCTGGGCAGACAGAAGTAGTAGTACCTGATACTGGATGTTGCTGAAACAGATCTGTAAAGCAGAAGAGTATCCAAGAAGGGGAGAATGTATAATGCTGCCACAAGCCTACATTTCTTGTTGAAACACCAGACTGCTGGCAGCTAGCCTGCATATTATAGCCAGCTGGTTGGCAGCCACAGGCATAATCTCATTTCACAATAAATTTGAACATTTTGAAGTTTTCTGTTTTACTCAAGTCGTTAAACCATCTTATTTCTGAACAAAATAGACACCTTCCAGGTCTCCTGGTTTGAAATTACATTAACTTAGGGTTTTCTCATTTAATTGGAACTTTCACATTAAAATATAAGGGCTGAGAATCTTACTTTTTTTATTTGTGCATGATTTAATTTTAGTTACTACCAAAACATACCACTTCGGACATATCTGGCAAAACCAGGTGTTTTACTGTGGAAACAGATATCAGCTTCAATTTTCCAGACTGTAATGGATATTCAAGACTGGGGGACAGTGTAATTTTATTTGCTGATGAGGATATTTTGTGCTGGTCAGAGCAAGACTAAGACTATAAGCTGCCACAAAAGATGTCTTTGCTTAAAACATATTTCAGTTGTCATGAGCTGATTATATATCTCCCCCAGAGCCCTTCAAGATGATTATAAATATGACAGCCTGAGCCCTGATTTGCCTTTCTCATTCCCTTCACATGCTCTCTTCTCTCTTCTCCTCTTTTTTCTCACCATCAGCTCCTCAGTAGTTTCCTGAATGTGAGGGGCTGCCTCCAGCCATGCAGAGTTTGGTTAAATAAGAAACTCCTTTGTATCTAATTCACCTGACAAATTTCACAGTGCTCTGTTTAGAAAAAGGAGTGAGCACTGCAGCTTGAATTCTGTTTCTGGAGGCCTGTGTTTCACACAGCCACTATCCTTATCCTATCATTCTGCTCTCCTGGGTTACAAATACAAGGGTACAACTACATGTGACTCAAGTATCTGAAGACTTTTGTTTTACCACTACCTCCTAAACTGTAAAGTTGTGATTTGTGACTATTGTCTTCTTAAGCATGGCCAGCTCATAAAAGAAAAGCTATTTTCTGGTACATACTGTGTACTATTAGTGTCATGCACACTAAGAGTGTGCTGTAAAGCATTTCTTTTCCACTTTATGATTGCCAGGTCAACAGAGATGCACATAAGGTGTTGCATGTGTTTTCACTGTCACTTCTTTTGATGCAGCCATCCCTGAGAATAGCATTTGTCCTGGAAAAAGTAGGAAGAAATTAAATGTCATGGAACAAAAAAAAATTACCAGATAATGTAGAACACTTTTGTAAAAGTGACTGTTACATTTAGCAGTGTCACTTCATTGTGTTTTAAGAAGGCCTGACTGCTTCTGGAAGATGATGTTACCATAAGGCCCCACTGCTGTCCCCTCCCATCTGTGCTCTCACTGTCTGTGTAGAAACTGGAACTCCTGACGAGCTTAGCCCAGCCTCAGGTTTATAACTCAGCTCCTTTTTCTTCCTTTCTTCTCCGTGGAGGGCTGCAGTGTTTGGCCAGGGCAGGTGTGTGGCTGTAATGTACAGGCAGGTCTTTGGAGGAAAGGGAGGCTGAGAGGCTCTGGCTGTGTATCAAGACAGAAGCTCCTGTTCCAGAAGGGGGTAGGAGGTATCCGAAACAATCAGGTTTGGGAGCTGAGGAGTAAAAGCAGCAAATATTCTGAGCAATGCTGGCAACAAATATCTCCCCCCCGGGGAAAAAACCCAAACATTTCATAGATCCTTCCTTGGATCCTTCCTTCCACAGATCCTTCCTTGGATCTCCTTGCTCCAAAGTAAGGCAGGACAAAAATAATTTTCTCAATTCAAAAGGGTGTGAAGTTACAAGGTTTTCACTGTTTATGCTAAAATGGACTGTGAAGCCCTAATTGTTGCACTTAATCAGTACCAGAGGGTACTGACTCTTGAGATTTTGAGAAGTGTGCAGCACTTTTAATCTCATGTAATCTATCCTTCCTTTTCTTGAGACAGGAAAAATACAATTCCAAAACAGGTTTCATCTTACGTGAGGAACAGAAACTTTATTCTGAAAATGTCCCTATGTGTTGTTTTGACCACACAAACACTTTTCCTCAAACGTCATTAAATTGGAATGATATTTCTGTCACAAGAAGTTTTAATCTTTATCCATTGTGTTTTACATTGTCGAAATATCTTTTTCATTGATAAACCTCTTGCTTATGTGTTTGTTCTGTTAGTCTAATTTCTTCCTTGACAATTCTTCATTACTGATCTTAATTTTTTTGTCCCTTCTTTTTTCTGCCCACTTTCTTCCTCTGAGTCACTGGGTCTTCAAACTCTAAAAATGTCTGCAAATATTTTGAAATTGTGATTATGCCTCAGTGCAGCTTATTTTACATGAAAACGTTAGTGTATTGGCTTCAATAAAGCAGTTTAAGAGAAAAAAGAAAAGCAGTTATAATAGTACAAAATTATTCTATTGGACCAAATATTTTTAATAAAAAAATTTTTAAAATACCTGAGTCTTTTCATTTTGCCATTTAGCACTAGACTATAATACTTAGCCTGTGTGTACATATTAGCATAGGACAATATTTTGACTAATTTCCCATAAATTTTCATGTGCAGTATAATCACACATTAATGTATTAATTATACTGATATAATACTGGGTATTGTTTTTACATTAGTTTACTTGCAGTACTGATTTTATAGCAACATAAATACCAATGAGATTGGAGAAACCAATAACAGAACTATTTTTGCTTTGGGCTAATTTTTTGCGTTTAGTATTTATTTATTAAGACTTTTCCTCTAAAATACATAGTTTTTATGATACAGTCAGCTGTCAGTGTCTTCCACAGAAATATTTTATTAGTAAACGGATCAGGAACTTTTAATTTCTTTTCAATAAAGTTGGATCAGTCATGAAAAATGGACAGAGGGAACTGAAATAGATGTCAAGTTTCTTTTCCAAATATATCTTTGTTCAAAAGGAACATTTGTTTTATAACAGTAGGGTAAGAGGTTCAAAGAAATATGTAGTGGAAATCATAGCAATATCACTTGAAAATCCACAGAGAGGACACAAGATAATGGAGCAAGCAATAGCAATGACCCAGTTTGAAGCCTGTTAAACTTAGCATGTTCTTGCCATTGTCTTCAGTGAGCTTGGAATCAGAGCTGCATTTCTTTTGCCATCCCTTCACATTTTAAAGTATGGTATTTTGTTGTGAAATATACAATCACGAAAAAATCCAAATATTACACTCTCTACTTTTTCCATTCCTGTGTCCCTAAGCTGACACAAACAGAGAAGGGGATTTGTGGCTCTCACTGCCTGTGTGCCGTGGGGATGCAGGGGCTGCACAGCAGCACAACTTTGGGTTCAGGCGCTGGCAGGCACAGCTGACCTTGGACGTGAGCATCAAGTGAGTGGTTGATAAACAGGGAACTTTCACAGGAGTGCAGTGGTGCAAGGCTGGAGTGATTACATTGGGAGCAAATGCTGATGTCTGCACTGGAAACTGTACACACAGTCCATCAGATAGAATTGGCAGTCAGGATTACAGCAGAATACACATTTAAGTCAATGCAGAGTTTGGCTGATAACTGGTGGTTCCATAGTCTTAAATACCATACCTGCTTTCTGGACTTTAACCTTTGACTACAGAAGGTGCACCTGGAGTCACTAAATTTGGAAAGGGGTCATGATTGATGCAGAGGGAGATCACAATGTCCAAGGGTGAGCATAAACATGATCTATATGTGCTGATTATCTGGACACAGTGGTGGTTTAGAATGCGCAGAGATTTATTACAAAAACCAGCAACATTCAGTCATGGGGGATGATATTTTGCATTCAAAAAAAGCTCGAGGTAGCAAATAACATGGCTTCATTTACCCAACACTGTATTACTGAGCTTCTTGATGTTTTCTCCTTCATGTTTTAACTTTGCCTTCATCTTCAATTTCAACAAGAGGGAGAGCCCATGTTTCACTGCAGAGTAGAAAATAAGATTAAATGTAGATTAGCATAAAGCTATTTCTCTTTGTCCCTTTCCTTTTCATCCCCCGTGGTTTTAAATTGCAAGTAGTCCCTAAATGTTTTAAGTATATTTAAGTAAAATTGTCTGTATCAGACTACTTACCAGTTGAGCATGCACTTACCTCACACATTCATCAAACTTACCAGTTTACCAGCTACTCTTTCATAACACTTACCTGCCAGATGGACGACATCACAGACATAAGGTACTGAATGGAGGAAAAAAAAGATTTCTCTGAGGGCAGAGTCCTATTTGCAATTATTAAAACTAATATGTCAACCTCTCAGGTAAAACCTGTTAAACACACACCTATTACAATAGAGATCACTGAAACCTTCCTAACTACGGTGTGTGTTTGTGTTGTGGACTAACTGAACCCTTTGCTTGTACTTTTCTATATGCTGAGCCCACACAGCACTCATCCTTCCCACTGTCAGTGCTTCATTGCATAACCCCAGCACCCTGTATTCTACCTGTTTTCCTCTATATCATCTCTTCTACAGCCTTTATCACCACACTGTTTGAGTACCATTCACCAGTGCATTAAGCATTGTACCTGCCATCTGTCATATGTTTGTCCTCTGATGCTCTCTGTAGGGAGTGTAATGTGCTCAGTAAGGGGCCCTGTTTTGATAGGATTTTTGTTGGAATAGATTTCTTACGAGTGTGTAAAAATAGATGGAAACCTGCCTTGACCTTAGAGTAGATAAGGAAGTCAGTGATGTACTCAGTTCCCAGTTCATGGGGGAATTTATGCCACAGAATGGACCAGCTCCTGAGACAGCAGTGCTTTCCTGAGAGAGGAAACCTTGCACTTTTGGATGGTGGTGTTGGGCTTTTCCTAATCTCAGTAGATATTTTATATAACCCAGGTCCAGACCAAAAGGCACTTCAAAGAAAAGATTCAAGACCTTGAATTTGATTTGGATGCTTTTGAAATCCTCCAGCGGAGCTTTGCAGTGCTCCTGGTAACTTTTGTTCCTGAAGAGACAATTCTTATTCTTGGCCCCTTCTTCCGTTCCAGATTGGTGCTACAGCTGAGTTTGCCAATCTGTCAGGACACATTTTAAGGCTGCCTCAACAGCAAAAGCATTGCTTTTGTCTGCAGGCTATCAGCCAGGCCTTCTGGGGAAAACATCACATACTCCTTTCATTCCTTTTTGGAAGCCTCCTCCAATAGTTTTTAGAAACTTGTCTCAGGTCTTGCCCATCTTCCTCTTGGCCATCTTTGTTTCCTGAAAATGTTTTCATTACTCATTTCATTTTGGATTGAGAGTAGGAATTAAGAAAGTCTAGAAATTTAAAAGAAGCTGTGTTGAGAGGCTCTGTGGTACGATTCCATTAGTGAAATCAGTGTGTTTCTGTGTGTGCTGTCTTTTGTTACACAGTATTTTTGTAGCTTTCTGTAGCATAGACAGACCTGCAGACAGTCGAAATCCTACATTTATCATAAAGAAACTCTGTGACCCAGAAAGACTAGCTAGTGCATGAACTTACACAAGTTAGTCATTTAACAGTTTCTCCATGTTTTTGTCACTAAACCAAAGATTTTACTGTCTCCTTCAGCAGCCTGACACTAAAGCACCTTCTACAGCAAATACCTTTAAGGTGGCACAATTGATTTTAGTCTGAAGAAGTAATGGGTGAATGAATTAGGTAATAAAATAGAATCATATGTCCAGAGGTGAAGTGTGGAGTTTAAAAACCTTCAGGTTGCAAAGCTTGCTGAAATATTCATGATGCTAGATGGAAGACAAGTGCAACGTGTTCTGCTACCATGTTCAAAAATGCAGAAGAATCTTGAAGAATTGATACCAGGGCTTCTTGTTACAGCAAGAATTTTGACTCTCTGCTGGATTACCACTAATGGTAGCACTTACTGCTAGCCTTATCTCTGCTCAGTTACACAAACTCTTAAGCTTGTGCAAAAAAACCATGGTGATTTTGGCCAAGGTTTTTAATTAACCTTTTAAATCTTGGAATATAAATAAAAACTCCATTGTAATTTGATTAGTATGTGGAAAAAAAAACCACCAAAAACCAATAAAAAATAGAAAACAGAAATCAATAGTATGTAATTTCTATATCCAAGCTGATACCCACTTCACAACAGGACCATTGCTAATGTCAATTGTTCTGGTCATTGTCCTCCATATATAAGCTAGGAGAGCAAGACTGTAAAGCCATGTCAGAGCTGTAATGTACAGCAATCCAACATGAAGCTTTTTGGGTTTTATCTCATTCTGATTTTTTTTACACTTTAATTTTATTCTAGCTTATGTGCTAATGTATTGCCATGTGAAAATGATAATTTTTAACAAAAGAGGCCAATGAAATCTTTTCAGGTAAAGCAGATTTTTCCAGACTCCAATCAAGAGATCATTATTAATTTTCTCAGGGTACAAGGGCTAATAGGAAGAGCTGTTGATCTTCAAACCTGTTTCTGTAAAGTGTCTCTGGTCAGTGGCCTGCAGGAATCATACAAAGCAGCAGTAGGTGTAAAAGCTCTTTTCTGAGTGTAGTTTGTCTGGGTGGCTTCAACAGCACTGGACATTACTTAGAGTTGTTTAGTTTCACAGTGTTCTACAGGACAGGATAAAGACTGACAAGGTCCATTGATTCAAATGTTTTGGAGAAGTGCTTTAGAACATTATTGTGAATAATGTCTGTCTGATACTTCTTTGCAGGTCTCGATCAGTCAGGGTCTGGATCCATACTAATTTCTCATAAATGTTCCTCATTGGTATTTACATTACACAGAGCCCGTGCTGGTAGGGAAAAGGTGCTGGGGAGATGTTTGCTTAGTATGATTGATAAAAAAACCCTTACTGTGACTTGTCTTTGCAGTTTTATACCACTCTGTTGAAAGGCTGGGGAGATTTATGATGCACCAAGTGCAAATTGATGGCTATTCTGGAGGATATGTGACCTAGAAATGCCAAGTTCAGGATAGTGCAGAATTAAAGGACTGCTTTTCTGGTGAGCAGATTTGGAGCTCATGGTCACAGTGGCAAGGGAACTGATTAGGGTGCCAACTGCTGCAGTGGACTAGTGATCTGCAACTAAGAGATGCTTAATCTAATAGCATTGTCTCAGTATCAGATACTTACTGAGTTACCAGCTGAGAAAAGAGAGGGACTTCTCCAACAAACATTGTCACTACTGGAAACAGGAACAAAGAGCTTTTTAAGATCTCTTAAAAGGAAAGACATGCAGTCTATAATCTAAATAAATGCATAAATATTCAAGAAGAAAGAAAGGACAACAAATGTCCTGTTTTCCAAGTGCAAAAATGTAGAAATGTAACAGTAATATTGGATGGAATGATCAGTCAGGCAGGTCTTGCTCTGCTGAAAGTACACACGGGAGCAAAAAATATTACATGGAACAGCATAAATAATAAAGGTGTGGGAGGTGCAGAAGACTAGAAAAGCAGAGAGAAGTTTAAGTGATGTTTTGGGTTTTATGAAAAGCAGAAAAGAGAACATATTGGAGGTGAGGGGTTGGACAGATGACTGCTGAAAACAGAAGGTTTTGGCTTTGTGGAGCACTGAAATTTGTCACAGTTTACTGAGAATTGGTGTCACTGTGCTTCACAGACTGTTAAAGACCTACTTTTCTCAGATGGAAATGAGCTTGAATAAGTAGGAAGAGAAGTAGAAACAAGAACAAGGGGTATAAAGACAGCAAAGACAGTACATATTCAGCATCTGTGTCTCATAAACACTGTGGTCTGATGTGGCAAGGCATTTTTCACTAAGTCATTTACCCATGTTACGAGACTGACTATTGAGCTAGGGGAACTGGTAATTCTCATTAATGAGAAGAAATTTTATTTAACTGGCATTACTGGAACATGGTGGGATGATCTGTATAACCAGAATATTAGAAAACACCATACACAGTGCATCAGGAATTGAGGGAAACAGAGCCCAGCCCTCCATGGATCACAGCAGAGGGACATGATTTTTTGTCTCTTTACTAGACAATGTAAAATAATTGAGCTTGATTCCTTTGATTCATTACAAAGGAATAACCTACTCAGAGTGTGGCTGCCTTCCTCAGAGGAGACTGCAGTCTCTATGAGATGGACAGTGGACAAACTTCTTTTTCAGCAGTGCCCAGTTGCAGTGGATTCCTGCCCCAGCTGTGTTTATAGGTATCCTTGACACTTAAGAAGAAGGTATTTTGCAGAGACCAGTCAATTGTTTTCTTCTTCTTCCTATGCTTTTATTGCTCAGTGCTCAACTCAGCAAGAGTAACTCAAGTTTATGAGACTAAAATTTTTTAAAAAGACAATTTCATTTACTTCTCCAATCTAGAGACTTCAACATTTTCATAAGCTACATGAGCTTTATTCTGTGACATGAAAAATTATCCCCAGACGCACATAATATATTTCTCTGAGAGTTAAATCAAAGCAGATTTCATAAAGGAAAAAAAAGGCTGTTGTCTTTCTCTGATTTTTTTTCTCTCTTCTCTCAGAGGTGCTTATAATTAGATATCCCAAACCCCTGTCATGGGGCAGACCCCACATTACTTGATGTAGTTGCAGATGAACATCTCCTTCACTGTACAGAGCAACACACTACTGTGAAAAGCAGACTCTGGTCTAATGTTCTGTAAGTAATGTGTAAAAAAACAAAGCAACCAAACATGGAATCCCCTTGACACTGTATCTGGTGGATTCACCACGTACTTGTTTCAGTGCTCAAAAGAACAATTTTGAAAGTAGTTCTCTTCTCTTCTCTTCTCTTCTCTTCTCTTCTCTTCTCTTCTCTTCTCTTCTCTTCTCTTCTCTTCTCTTCTCTTCTCTTCTCTTCTCTTCTCTTCTCTTCTTCCTTTCTTTCCCCTCCTCCTTTTCTCTTATCAGCTTGTTAAAACATTTCAAGAATAAAAGAGAAAGCTCAAGACATATGTTAGCAGAGGGGAAGGCGATGATGACTTGATAGCTTTTTGAGGGCAGAAGCCCTTTATTTTCAGCAAAACACAATCTCCCAAATTAAAAATTCTACCATCTATCTTTCGTTTGTCTATGGAATCATGGCTAGAATTTAAAGGGGGTTCGTTTCAATGCTTGTAGGAAGAGAAGCACAGTGGAACCTGTAAATCTCCTGTCTCCCATCAGAGGTCACCATCAACCCAGAGTGTTTAGCCTCCTCCAGGATCAGGCCCTGTATGAATCGCATCAGTTTTTCCAAAAAAGTGTTAATTTCTTCTCTCAGACCTGAACAAATAACTTTCTGCTTTTCAGTCACAGAATGATCAAAGTGACAGGAATAGATGATTTATGTCAGCAGTAGGACTGGTTGGATTTTTGCATATTATCCTCAACACAGTCAAGCTAAGCAAACTAAAGAACCAATAATTCTGCAGGTAAAATCTTTGCTTGCAGCAAATGCTGACAAAGCTACACAATTTTACTGCTGCTGGCACCTTATACTCTAGCTTGAAAATAAATCTAGGATTAAAGGGTTCTTATATCAAAACTTTTGTCTGTCCAGTGGAGCTCATCAAAAGGTTTTCATCTGAATTGTTTTCCATCAGAAAATGGTGGCTGGGTGGAATCCAAGTGCTCCACAAATCTGGTTTTGCTGGTGCTGGGGAACAAAGTGCCAGGCTCCCTGTCTGTCTCTCTACTCTAAGTCCCCAGTCACACAGCCTGTTTCAGTTCCAGGGAGGCCATCTCACCAGGATGCTGAGAGCAGAGAAGGATTTGAGAAAATCCATATTATTTATTACAAAATATTACTCTTTTAATATATCTACCCCATGCTAAATGCTGCTGAGTAAAAGAACTGTTATGCCTCTGTAGTCCTGTAAGTACTGTACAAAATGATGGCATCATCTGGAGTTAGTCAATTTGTGATAACATCAAAGATGGCCTTTACAGAAAGAAGTGAGAACGTGTTGCCCTTTCTTTTATAAACACATCACTTTTGTTTATTCTTGGGTATGCTTTTCTCTGAGAGCACAATAAGTTTAATGCTGGAGAGACTGAAGTAAAAACACAGTTCTGGCATTTCAGCCCCCACATCAGCAAGAATAGGAGTTAGGCTTCTTTGGTTCACTAAACTGACATAAATAATATTATTTTTTCCTCTATATTTCACTATTGTTATTAATAATAATAATAATTCCCCATACCACAACCTTTACTCATTGGCTGTAACAGGTCTCTTGAGGGAGATAAAACACAAATGAAAGCAGAAAGGGCATATGAACTATGTCTGCTGGGAAACATGACATTAGCATGAGGTGAATTGCAGATGTGCTTAGAAAATTGTACATTTCTGCCTCCGTTCAACTGCAACACCTGCTCACTGGCTTCTTCAGAGTTACACCCAGGATAAAATTCTTTTTAATGTTTCTATTTATTGCAAGTTAGCCACTTAGACTTTATCTACAATGCTTAGAAGATAATTTATAATGCTGAGAAGCCATAAAGCACTGAGGATGTTCTGACACTCCCATGACTTACAGATACCCTTCTTTCATCTGCAGTTCCCTGAAATCTGTTTAACTGGGTGAGAGCACGTGGTTTGGGAGAGAAGAATTCTCAAGATTTTTAAATTCTCATTTAAAGCTGAAGCAGAGATAAAAATATTATCACATATTTAAGAATCCATTGCTAGAAGAACCAGTTGTTTGGTTTTGAAGCACTGGGTTTAGCTTTGCTTTGAAGAACATGATGTTTTCTTGTTTTTCTACAGAGCTCAAGAGTGCATCTTGAATGCTCTGTCAAATGTATAATTTTTCTTAACTTTTCCATCTTCCTGATACTGCAGACTTCAAACTAACCTGCTCAGGTTTCACTAGTTTTATGTGTATTTCTCTCCCTTTGCTTGATCACAGAGTGAGGATTCCCTCCAGTTTGCTTCACAAGAGCTTCATCCTTTTAAAAGTACCTGATTCCCATATTCATGGATGCAAATGAAAGAGAAGGGTGAAGAACAGCATTGGGAAAGATGGCAAGAGTATCCTGAAGGAACGAGAGAAATACGCAGGAGACACAAACATAGTAAGGGCAATTGTGTGGTGTAGCTGCCATCAATTTGCTGACTCATTCCAGGAGTGAAGAATTAGTCCACAAAAGGGACAGAAACCACCCCAGAGAGAATAACCCATGAAGATGATGTCTATTAGGCTTTGAAGTATGTGAAGGTTATGGAGGTCTGCTACATCAAATCTGATCTCGAACATTTGCAACTCCCTTTGCTATTCAGATATTTGGTCTTTTTCACAATATTGCTGAGTATTTAAAATAGATCTAATCCTGTAAATACTGAAATTCTTCAAGCACTTCTCACTAGTTTTCTAGGATTAAAAAAATCACTGTTTGAATCTAACTCCTGCCCTTGGTGTTGCTCTAATCATAAAGGCAGTAATGTTTCCATCTTTTGAAGATTTCCTTCATGAAACTGACTGCAAGAGGATATTTTTTAAGACTGGTAATTCTGAGTTATTGTATGTGTTTCACTTTAACAGGCACAACTACAGCAAGGTGAATAATCCACTGAGTAGAAAGGACCACACAATGGTCCTGTGAATACCATGGTGCTCACATGCACAGTCACACAGCACATTTTAAAGGGCACAGTTTAATCCAAGCTGACTATGGAAACAGTTCCCCAGTTACAGGACCAGTCTTCATTTTCCTGTGGTGTACTCCCTATCTCAGTGTTAACACAGTGCACGTGTTACCAAATCACTTTCTCATAATTAATCTGATCATAAAAAAGGTTTTTTTTGTCCTCACTGATTACCAGAAACCTTTCATGTAGCATTCCGTGTTCTTGGATACATTGTGTCCAAACAAAAATTTTACTGAGTTATTGAACACAGTGAAGGAATATGGAAGCTACTAACAGCAACCTCCATCAATAACATGTCTGAACACAAAACATCCAGAAAAGATAATACAGAAATTGTATCTTTAAGACAGTGCTAAAACTGCTACCACATGAATTTAATGAATGTGCAGAATGTGAGCTGAGATTTCTTTTGCAGTTATTTCACCTCCATGATTGTAGTGTGGCCAATCCAAAAACAGATATAAATCTGTATTTAATAAAGAGAGTGGAATAAAATAAAATTATATTGATTAATAAAATCAAGCCTCATGCTTATTAAAATTAATAAAGATAACTCTAAGTAAAAATTTCTTGATGTCCAGCTTGATTTGTTTCAAGTATTTTCTTTGGTGCCTTTATTTTTCTGGTGATTTTGCAGAGCAGTTAGTGAGGACTGAGAAGCATTAAAAGGCTTTGCTATCTAAGGTGAGAAAGGTATGGGGTTAAGTCGATGCACACAGTATTTTGCTTGAGTTATCTCTGTAGGGAGAAAAGCATTCTTTTTTTTTTTTTTAGTCCATATTTGATTATTTCATAGAAGTCAATAAGACCTTTCCAAACCTTTCTCCTGGAGATGCTTGTAAAAATGCCATGTGATCTCCAATGTGTGCAAAATGGAAATGGATCAAGGCTAAGGAAATGATCCTTTCCCTCCAGAATGCTCCTTCATCTCTAGGGAAAACACCTAAAGAAAGAAGAAGTTTTTGTTTGGACAAACTACCCAAAGATGACCCCAAATCCAAAGGGAGAAAAGTTAAGTGTGTTTAAATTGTGGCTGTGTCAATTGTGTTTCTGACTCACACTGTTTGTCCTGTTCTCCCCTCCTGCCTCCCAGACACAGTATTTATTTGGGATGCAGACCAATAACACATCCAGCCACAGTGCCTTCAGCCACTTCTGGGTAGCTGTCTGGAAAGCAACGTTAATTTTTTTCTGTTTAAGACAAATTGGCAGTTTAAGGGCCTCTTTGAAAGCAGGAACAGTGTTAGGCAAGGTTTGTATGTTTCCACCTCGCTATTTTTCAAAATTGATGCTGGGCTGCTTGTGTCATTAATAATGATCTATTTCTTATTTAGTTTATCAGGCTGCAATTAGATTCTGTGCATAGTGCTTTCCAGGACAAAGACAAGAATAAAAGCTGTGATTCCCAGACCTTCTAAATCACAGATTTCAGATACATTCTTTCTTAAACAGGAGTTTGTGCGTCAGTCCTGTGACAGGAGCAGGCTGCATCTGAGAGTGACTCTTTTAAATGTGAAGATGTGCTAAGATCATTCCTCAACACTCTGTGGTAGGTTGCAAATCAGACCAGCCAAGTGCAGCTGGGACACGAGATCCTAGAGAACATGATGCTGTACTGTAAATGAGTGATGAACGGAACTAGCTTCAGGGATAGCCAAAAGATTGAAACCAATTCACAGAATCAAAGAATGGGCAAAGTTGTCCAGGCTCTCTGCTCAAACAGGGTCATCCTAGAGCACATTGCACAAAATCACATCCGGATGGCTCTTGAATATCTTCAGTGAGGGAGACTCTGCAAATGCTCTTGCCAACCTGTTTCAGAGTGTGAAAGAGTGTCACCCACACAGTAAAGTTCTTCCTCGCATTCTGGTGGAATTTCCTGTGCACCAGTTTCTGCCCATTACCTCTTGTCCAATTGCTTGGCACCACTGAGAAGAGCCTCCCTTCAGATACTTGTGTACATTGACAAGGTCCCCCCTCTCAAGGCTGAACAGACCCAGTTCCCTCAGCCTGTCCTTACTAGAGAGAGATGCTCCACTCCCTTGGCATCTTCATTGCCCTCCACTGGACTTGTTCTAGGAGCTCAAGTGTCTCTTGTACTGAGGAGCTCAGAACAGGGCACAGCACTCCAAGGCCTCACCAGGGCTGAGTAGAGGGGCAGGATCACCTCCCTCAACCTGCTGGCAATGCTCTTCCTAATGGATAGGCCAGAATACCACTGGCCTTCTTGGTCACAAGGGTACTGCTGGCTCATGAACAGCTTGTTGTCCACCAGGAGCCCAGGTCCTTCTCTCAGAGCTGCTTTTCAGCAAGTTGGTTGCTATCCTGTGCATGGGATTATTCTTTCCTAGAACCCTGCAATTGCCTTTGTTGAATTGCAGAAGGTTCCTTTCTGCCGATCTCTCCAACCTGTCGAGTTCCTTCTGAAGGGCTGCACAGCCCTCTTGGGTATTCGTCATTCCTTCCAGCTTCCTGTCATCAGTGAAATTGCTGAGGAGACCTCTCCTCTTCATCCAAGTCACTGATGAATAAGTTAAACAATAGTGGGGCCACAAACTTAGGAGACACCACTAGATACAGGCCTCCAACTAGACTCAAGTGCAAGACTGTAAATCACTGTGTCCAGACTCATCAGACCTGAGTAAAATATGAATGTAGACATGAAGAGAACAGTAGGACACCACATGGTTCCAGAGGCTTGTTCATCCATCTCTTTTGTGAACTGAGTCTTCTATCTTTATATAAAGAAAGATTGTTCTGAGAGAAAACAGGACTGAAATGGGATGTAAGGACCATAGGTCAGGGGGAAAATAAAAGCTAACTTCCTATGCAGATATCTTGTGATCTGGTGCTTCAAAACAGAACTTCCTTTTTTTTTTTTTCTTTTGGCTGCAGAGCTGAGAGAAGAGCAGTAGGGAAAAGGAAAGACAGGTACAGATGGCATTATTAGATTTGTTACCTAGAAAAGAGTAAATATGATGAAGAATCCAATTTAGCATTAGCAAGACGGAAAAGAGCCTTCAAAGGGTTACACTGAAAGACCCATAATTATTCTGATTTCTGTCTTGTATACTGAGGAGTACTGCTGTAACTAATGCTTTGGGAACTATTTTCAGACAGAATGGAGGAGGAGCAAAGACATAAAGATATACATGCTTTGAACATCCTTTGGTATCATGGCTGCTTGGGATAAAGCATGCCTTCCAAGTTTGGCCATCTCTGTGCTCTGTGACCTGCATTCACTAGAGAATGGAATTCATAGGAGCCACCAAACTGAGCAGGGTGCTGTCCAGCCTGCCCAATACAATGTGCTGCAGAGAACAGCACAGAAGTCGTTAGATACCTCTGTGCTAAATTTAAACACCTGCTTCTCCTGGAGCTCAGGTCCTCCCCAGAAACTGGGTAAGGCTGGCAGCTTTGAATTCACAAGATAGCATTAATATGGAAACACAAGATAGATTCAAGGTCTTCCTCTCTATGAATTATAAACCATCTCCTGACAGACATCTCTGAAAGAAATGCTGCAATCCATGACAATTGTGTAGCAGGTAATTTTCAGCAAAGCTGCTGAATTGTCATAAAATATTACATAAACTATTCAATCCCTCAGTATTCATTAAGCTGTAGAAAGAATGGACACAACCTTGTAAATAAGAAAGGACGCATCTGTCTGATAATAGAGGACTAGAGTTCCTGTTCTTTCATTTAGCATGAAACTGTTTCACAGAAGACAAAATAGCTCCAGCAAGAGATCCTGATAATTGTGTTACAAATGGCTTTGAATGCCAATCTTCTTTGTCAGAAGGAAGGCCTGACTCTGGGTGCCCACTCTGCTGGCCCAGGCTCCTGAGCACAGGCTGCTGGCTGGACTGCCTAGAGGTGTGCTCTGATTGTGCCTTCCAAAGCATGTCTATCCAGTTGGGAACAACATGGAGGCAGAAAAGGGACTGCCTCAGGCACCAGAAATCCTAGTAAACAAATGTGATATTGTATTTCATACAGCTAACTTTAACTTTGTTCCTAATATTTTAATCTTCAAGATTAGTTGTATTTCTTGATATATAACCCTTCTGGCACTGACTGACCAGAAAGATAACCCACACCATATGGTGTCATGCTCAGCATATAAAGCTGGGGGAAGGAGGAAATGGAGATGCTTGGAGAGAGCATTTGTCTTCCCAAGTTTTAGTTACATGTGCTGGAGCCCTTCTTTCCTGGGGATGGCTGAACACCTGCCTGCCCATGCAGTGTGGGAAATGAATTCTTTGTTTTGCTTGCACATATGGATTTTGCTTTTCCTAATAAATCATCTTCATCTCAGCCTACAAGTTTTCTCATTTTTACTCCAGATTCTCTCCCCTATCCCACCAGGATTGAGTGAGTGAGTGAGTGAGTGAGTGAGTGAGTGAGTGAGTGAGTGAGTGAGTGAGTGAGTGAGTGAGTGAGTGGCTTCGGGGCTAAGCTGCTGGTGGGGGTTAAACCACAACAGATGCCTCTCATTATTTCCCAGTTAAGTCTTGCCTTGCTTTACAGTCTTTGCACTAATCTTTTCAGTCCAAGTTTTGCTAAATTAATAACCAGCTTTGTTTTACTTTGCTTAGGCTACTACATATCCCCAATCCAGAAGATCATTTGTGTTAGCAAAAAAGCTAGAGGTAGTCTGCTTTCTTAGTATTCTTATGAAGTACTTTTCCATGATTGATGAGCTGAGACGATGGCATAAAGATTATTTATAGCATAGCTCCTAATTCATTTACTAGTCAATGTACTCTGTAGTTGTGACATTAAGGATATACTGTCTATTAGCTTTACTGACCTCAGACTTAATACTACACATTTATTTTCATTAAATAGTGTTTTCCATTTCTATGCCAAATGATATAGGAGATCAAAGTCTAGCCACTATATTCCTTAATAGTTGTTGCGTCTTCAAATTATTTTTGCTGCATTTGATATATGCTTTAGATAGCTGCATGAAAATAGTTAAACATTTTTCATATAAGACAGGTTCTCAAAATGACCTCAAAAAGCTACAGTTAATAACAATGAAAAAACTCCCACACCTTTCCAGCACAGTAAATTAGTCACTGTTATTATATAAGTCCTTTAGGGTATTTTAACCCTCAGGCACTTTTACAGTGTTATCATTAGAGCTGAGCATTTTTTCTTTCAGCTAAAACTAAGCTTGTGGCAAAATTTAAGCTTTGATATTTAGTTACCCTACTATCATGATCTGAAGTGGCAGTTGCTAAGTAAGTTGGAATATATTTTCTGGGCTAGAATTACAAAAATGGTGGAGAAGTTCTCATCTTCCTTTTGTCCAGCAGAAAATGCAATTCATTATTCAGTGCAAGATCTAAACTTTACCTGTGGTTCCCTTTCAGGGAACAGCAGCTGAGCCACAAGTATTCTGGTGTTATACCAGACAAAATACATGGCTTCCCACTGTCATTTGTTTGAGCTGTTTTATTTAGTAAATACAATTAAACATTCTCTAGAGTATTTGGGTGTTTTGCCTCCTTGTTGAGTGGCAGATCTTTCAAACTTCTGATCTATCTTAGAGACAAAGTCAGTATTTTGTACCAATCAGAAAATATGTAGCAGCTGAGGCTGACTGGCTGCTATCCCTTTCTGCCCAGCTGCTCAGCAGTTAGGGCAATCATTTAGGCAGTAAGAATTGTATCTGGATCTCCTCAGCCTGTGACCAGCTCAAAATTTCTCCTCTCTGGTTAACCTTGCTCAGCCTTGAATGGTTGTTACCTGCAAAATATAGCATTTCCTTCAACAGGTTTGGGAATGTTATGCATAATTTCATTTGCTGATTTTTCCCCAAGCATACCCCTGAAGCGATTCTTGTACAAAGTGTCAATGAAATGAAATATCTTTGGCTTGTTTTTTCTCAAAAAGCAAAATAAGGTTTAGAATGAATCTTTCCATTTTTTTTTTTGTTCATTTGATGAATTGTAAAATCAGTTATGAGTACACGGTTTATTACTTTTTGGTATAGTTCTATACAGTGGTGATGCTCATACCATTTACCATGGGACTAGTAGAACACTCCCCACTCCTTTACAGGTTAGATATATTTCTCTTTGCAGAACATAATTGAATTTCCAGAACTAGATACCACAGCAGGGTGAAGACAAAGCCTATTAAATACAAAGGGATAAATCCAAGTCTTTTCACTGTCTCCATGAATTTGAGGAGGCTTTCAGAAAAGGAACTCACCCTCATGGATCTGTTTGATCCCCTCACTAGGATGTCTAAAGGCTGGGTAGAAGTGGGCCATGGAAAAGCAGAGTGAAAATTACAGCAGAGCCACTGTTTTACCCACTCTGTGGCTTCCTTGAAGAAATGGAAAATGCAAGGCTGTGCTGGAATAAAGGCATTATCAGTTTGCACATCACTGTCTCTAAATCATGCCTGAGTTCTTGCAGTTGATCGGTGGGTTGGCACCAAGCAGTTAGAATATTTGTTTTCCATCAACAAATTATCATCTTGCAACACCCTAGTTTTTGTATTTACTTAACCAAGGACAAGACTGTTTAACTGTTCCACAGAATCATCAGAGGTTTGTGATTTTGTCATGTTGTATGTGTCAAAATGTCATACTGTCGTGTAAAATAGGTGTCAGAGGAAAAGGGAAATAGTTTTAGAAGCACAATGCTTCCCATTTTTACAGCCAAGTGTAACCTCAATAGAATATGCTAGAAAACAGGAAAAAAAGCATTGAAGATGATCGTAGTTTCAGAAGACTAAATCACCATTCATCATGAATAAGGGAGGAACAGTGCACTAGACAAGAAGTTTTTCTAATTTTGTGATACTTTAGAGACTGTTTTGGGGGAAAGTATAAATAAATAAATTTCCTATAAATAGGGAAGTATATTAACTGCAATAAGCCTTTCACTGGCTGAGCTCTTACATATAGAATTTGAAACCTGAAATTTTGTTCACAAGAAGTTTGGCTAATGGCACATTGTACTACAGCTGTTTTCAAAAGGTTAGCAGGTGGCTTCCCACTTTTACTCTCAGCCAGGGAGT
This sequence comes from Promerops cafer, assembly GCA_013398275.1. NCBI lineage: Eukaryota > Metazoa > Chordata > Aves > Passeriformes > Nectariniidae > Promerops > Promerops cafer. The sequence goes on along the minus strand of VZSE01014783.1, from coordinate 229,619 downwards.
GGAAAATCCTCCTTGGCCACTCTTACTTGTCTGCTCTTTAAAAAGATAAGTTTTTTTAAATGTTTCACACAAAATTGCTCTTTGAATGACACACAACCCAGGGAATCCACACCATGCAGGTCTCAAAAAAGGTCCAAGACAAACCTTTTACCACCAATGTGCAAGGAAATTGCCTACAATCTAAGCCAGGCTCTCTGAGGCTTTTTTATATTCATTCATTTTCCTGCTGTAGTCCAGGGTCTTGTAAGGCATTGGTGGTGATTTTTCTTTGGCTCCTACAGGAATGCTTTCCTCAGGAAAGTGCAAAGCAAAAAAGGGGGCAACAGCTTTGCTGCCTTCTCTTGCTTGATAGATCCTGCCTCTCTTCTCTTTTGGGGTCCTTTCCCTCCCTTTCTCATATGCAGACTGAGTTGAGGGGTATCTGGCTCTGTCACAGACCTCTCCTATCCACCTTCCCCTGCTACTTAGGTCTCAGAGAAGGCAATGGAAGGGAAAAGGGCTGTAACAGAGGTCTGAAGGGGAACCAAAAGTGGGACAGCCAGATGTGATATAAGGATACATTAGGAAGAGTAACCTGCCAAGTTTAGAGTAGAACAATATTTGGGTGGGAGACACACACATAAAACTGAGACATTCTTCTCTCTTGTACGTGACCCACACACTTCCTCCAACATTTTTGGGTCTCTTCAGTGTTGGGGTAGAATGTTCAGAAACCAAAGTGCACCCATATCTCCAGCTACAGCTCAAAGGGTGTGGTTCTATTGCCCATCTTCTTCACCTGGAATTCTGGTTCACAGAGTTCTCTCCCCTCTCCTCCCTGTCTGCCAGCTGGAACATTTTTTGTTCTCTTTTCCTATGGTGCTTTTCACTACTGCATTATTTTGATCAATACAGCTATAAACTAGGCCAGGAAGATAAACCAAGACAAAAAAAGATAAAACTCAAGGTTTGAGCAAGCAATGGAAAAGGCTTTGCTTCCTTCATGCTGGCCAAGGCCTGTGACAATGTAGCTAAAATACTGGTACATTTGTTTTAAGATTTATTAAAGGCTTCCTCCGGTTTCCATGTAACTGTTTCATTGGCTTGCTGTAATCCTTCAAAGAATCATTAAACTTACTGACAACTAGTTCACAGTTAACCAGAAAAGCTATTTTAAAATTATTTTCCTTTTGGAGTCTTGGCCTGCCATTGCATCAAGTGGCTGATGGGTAACGTGAAAATGATATAGATGATTCTGAAATACAATGAGTGACCATACTCAACATTTTAAAGAGGTAGATGGTAAGGGAATGGGGATCCTTGATTTATCTGTTCTGAATGTAATAGGAAATTCACTTGCTCCCACCCATACTGCCATTTCACAAAGCTGAGCCAAAGAGAAAGATTACCAGGCAAACCTGTACAGAAATGAATCAAAACCCAGAAAACAGTGGCTTTTGAATATCATGAATTTTCAGTCCAAGGAGCATAAGCTTCTCTAAATACAAAGCTGAGCAAACCTCAGCACATATGCCAGAACCTTTTGAAATAATTAGCTGAAGTTGGATGTAGCTCCAAGTTATGACCAAAACCTAGGCAAACAAATGCTTTTATTTCAATTACAGTCCATTGTATTTTCAAGATTCTTAGTTTTTACTACTTATTATACCCAGATGGTATATGCACATTCTACAGTCTCCAATATTTACATTTATTTCCTTATTCAGGTTTGGAATATATACACCCTAACTTTGGTTTAATACATTTCAGTGGCATGCTTTGAGAAAATACTTCTAGTATTACTATGAAAATAAATTATAAATCAAAACTCTTCACTGTTTACAAAAGGAAACCCTGCTTGAAGAACCTGATATTACAGTACCTCCCAATGCAGGAACAGCTTGGTCATTCTCATCCTATTAACCATGTGCATATATTTTACCTGATGAACACAAATTGGTCCATTGGGACTACTCTACTACTTGAAAATGTTTGCAGTGCAAGTACTTGTATTGAGGTTAATATATAATGTAAAGGAAAATGAAAAATCTGTGACTAAGCCACTGAACTAGGAGACAGGCTTTCCTCCTGCTCTTTTATTAGGGTATAGAACTAATTTATGCTAGTTTTATTTTTGGAGCATTCAGCAAGGCTGTGTTACTGTGGCACTAATTCTCATCTGTGCAGAGTACATGCTAAATAAGATTGTTCTGTGCAGGTAGAGCCTTGTACTCTTTATATACTTTATACCTAGTGTAGATAATGACCCAAAGAGAGCACAGAGTCACAGTTTCTGAGCAGAGCTGACCTTGGCAGTGTTTTGAAGCATGCAAAATCGATATTGTTAAAGTCCTCCAAGAGTCTTGGAACAAAACCCCAGTACTCTGAATGAGGATCATACTGATTATTTCTCTTAAAGCCTATTTTCTTGGCACCTCAGCTAAAAATATTCTCTAGTGTAAGTGTTTGCAACTTGAATAAAATCCAATTTCTTTAGTCAACAGAACATATTCAACTGAGCATAATTATGAATTTCATCCTTACCATTACCTGTCCAATAGAATTCTATTCTTTCAGAAGTTGGAAGAGATTGGCAGTCAGCTTGATATAATCTTCAATGGTAATATGTTCTTTGATGCTAATGAAACTGTAGCCAAGCCCTCAGCATATCCTAGAAGACCATTTGAAGTCTATGTGTTGTTTATTAGCTATAGTGGGTTTGGGTTTTTTGTTTGGTTTGAGTGGGGTTTTTTTTTTCTGGTTTTTGTTACCACTGAACACATCTGGGCAGATTGTTGATGCACAGAAACCTGCATGGAGATGGAGGCCAGAGCAGCTTTTAAAGAAAGTTGTATTCCTCAGCACTCCAGAAGCTGTTCTTTGAGACAAATGTGGACTTGAAGCCCAAAATGGACTATAGGAACATACAGCCTGAACTGTTATCACATATTTAATGCATTCCCATACAAACCACTTTATTGAGAACTCCTAACATCCTCCTCTATCACTTTGAAGTCTCTTCCATTATGCTCACCTAACAACTTCTGCATAATTCCGGTATCAGTCACATCAATATTTTCTTAGCATTAGGTAGCTGTCTTTCTTTCCTTTCTAGTCAAATAGAATCCATATTACCTACCTATGGATATCTGCTGTGAAGGCATGTACTTCTAGGCTAATCCTCTCAACCTCTTTTACAGTCACTGAAAGGAGATACAGAGCTGTTAATTTGCTGCCATTTTCTTTTAGCATCACATTTAATCTGAATCTCAGTCACAGGGATTTTCATCCCTTCTGGACTTGCACAAAATTGGAAATGTTCTACTATTCCCAGGTCAGAGAAAAACACATTATCTGAGGTCTAGGAAATGTGTGAAAAAACCACGAAGATATTTTTGCCATTTGAATAGCACACTGTTCACAAACGATTGCAGAATTGACTGCATGACTGCCAGACTTATAGGATAATAATTGGAGGCTGAATTGTCAAATTTTGCTTGGCTTGACTGAATGCACTCCATCTCCAAGTACAGGTACTGTATACCTAATTGACTCACCATAAATGTTAAGTAAAAGCCACAAAATTTAGTGAAATCTATATTGGTGTCTCCTTTGTATTTAGTACTCTGAGAGCTCATAATGGTTGAAAAAAAAGCCAAACAAATCTATGATTAAAAAAGTAAAAGACATATTATCTTTTCAGATCCAAAAGGCTTGCCATATTTATGGAAAATTATCTCAGGTACTTACAGAACAAAAGACAACTAGTAAATGGTAGCAACACCCTGGAATTAAGCTTCAGTCTTTAGAGTTCATTTTCAGGCAAGATACAATTACAAGAAATGGTGCAATTTGAAATGTGTATTTCAAAGCACAGGGTTGTAGAAATAGAAAGCTGTCTAGCAATCACATCTTTTGAATCACAAGAAGAATAAAAGAATAGTTATCATGAAGAACTCTCATAGTTATTTGGATGCATTAAATGGTTCAGAATAACTGAGAATATTTCTTATTGCGTGCTGGAGCAGTACAGTACACTTTATCAATCCCTCTTTTCACACACAAGGGGTTAAACTCTGGTGTACCAGCAGAGCTTCCTGCTGTGAGTGGGTTTGCTGTGATATAATGCAGAAGATATAATGCTGCTCAAGTGCCAGCAGGTAGTCTAGGTAAGATGTTATGACCAAAAGTGCTTCACAAAGCTGAGGTGCCATTCAGCCTTTTAAAGAAAAAAAATCATTGCACTGAGTACTGCCACAATTCACCTAGATTTTTTCACCTGTATCCAAAAGCAGAAGAAAAATCAAACCATAGTTTACGTGTATTTTTCACTTTAAGGCAGAAATTATGTGCACATTCTATATCTAGAAAACTGCACAAGATGAAAACCTATGTAGTTTGATGGCTTCAATATGGCTTTGATATTTGTAGCAAGAATTCAAAAGAGGTTTTGAATATTGCCAGTAGGATATATATTTTAATACATAGTGTTTCACATTGCTGCATGCTCTGTGCTAAATACAGTAAGGTGAATAAGATACACTGTGAATACACTGTGAATAAGATAGAAATAAAATACATTTTATGGGCCATTATTCCTGATTCTGTGCAGGTAATGCTCTGAATATTAGAGAATGTCAGTCTTTCTTTTTCATCTGAAATTAAGTGAGGATTTTTTGTTGTTTTGATTTTTTTAATCTATTAAAAACCTGATTAAGTAATGGGTCTGCAGTTCAGGAAGACTTCTCAGTATCCAGTTGTTCTGCTCATATTGTGATTAAATAATAAACAGACAGATGAAATCTGTGCCATTTGGTTATTTTTCAGATTAATGGGGTCCAATCACAAATGGCCATCACAAAAACCAGATCTTACTTGTTTCTCTAAATTTAATGTAAATGTGAAGAAATTTGAAGATTTTAATTAAAAGAAGATTATATATTTTCAGCTGTAATTCTTGGTTTAATTTTCACTGTTTTTTTCTTTTACACTGTCTATTAATAGCCACTCTATGATTAACTTGCAGTAGGTCCTAGAGCATGATATACAAAACAGGGGCAGTAAGGAAATTAAAGTTATGTGAACTGTAGAACCAAAATTTCTGCTCTCTGTAGTTATATCATTATTTCCCTTTGATATGAGGGCTTCTGGCTATGTTGAATATTTATGCACCAGTGTTTCCTAGCAAAACTGTCAGAGGTGATGTGAGGTCATTTTGCAGTATTGTTCTCAAGATCAACATTTGGAGCAGAGTACAGGCCTGCACCAGTTGTCAGTGTGGTAATGTGCTGGGAGCAATCAAATTCCTCTGAAATCAGAGTAACTGTCAGTGCTAATTAGCAGAGGTGTGAAATAATGATGTCTTTTTAATCAAGAGGCCTCTCTAGGAGCCAAGCTTATGCACATATTTTATAGTATTTACACAGTGTTTAATCGGGACACCTCTAAGGCTTCTCACTGGATAGCTGGGACAGCTGGAATTGGCTCTGGTGGCTGATTAACTCCCAGTTAGAGGTAATTATGAGAGTGAGGCCCAAGTGTTCAAATAAGCACTGCACCACACTGTGCTGTGATGCACTTTGCCACACACCTCTCGCTGTGCCCTCATAACACACTGCGTGTTCCTCAGTCAACAATGTTGAACTGAAAGCTGAGGGAGCTTTACTGCCCTGGCTGCATCATCTCATGGTGTTTTAAGTGGAATGGTAAAGGGTGAAAGTATTTCACCTTCTTCACACATCATACCCCTTCAGAAAGGTATTTTGTTTGTGTAACGTCTTTATTTTTGCCCTCAGAGTCCTGATTGGTGCTCTGTTAAATGTTGGCCATGGGCTTTCAGCTGTCTACGGGAAGCTTTGCTGATCAGGGAAAGCCAGGGCCAGAGCAGCCAGGCTGGTGGCTGGCAATGGGAGATGGCAGAAGGTACAAGCAGCTAACAGAAAATGTGAGTGTGTTTGTGAAATTCGAAATCTGCAGCCATGTCTGGGCAAAGCAGCAGGTGGAGAGAGCAGTACAGCAGACGTGTTCATACTAAGCCGGGAGGTGGCCACAAAATATACCTAGGGGTTGTAACTGGTGGAGAAAATCAGAGCTGGTAAAGTCACCCAGGGCAGGTTGTTTGAAAGACTGGGGCTATTCCATCGTAAAAGACTGAAATAGGAAAGGACAGAAATAGAAATAGATGAAAGAGGTCTTAGTGAGAAGTGTGGACTGCTCTTCGGAGACCCAGAAATTGGGTTTGGGAGGGTTGAAGTGCTTTTGGGAAGTCTAAGGAGCTCTGGGTGGCACTGAAGATATTTGTGGCTGTGGAATAGCTTGGTAAGAAGGTAAGAGAGTCCAGAGAGTGGGAAAAGGGAAATTCAAACATCTGGAGTTAGAAGTCACACAGGTACCTGAAGAATCACCATAGGACACCCACCCAGCAATGTGTCTGTGAGTGAAATCCCTCTCCTCATAAAGAGCTGAAACTTGTCCCTTTACTGCTTTAATTTAATACACACCTGAATTTCTATGAACATATGGTAGGAAAAAAGAAGGTTAAGGTAGACAGAAGATGGAGAGTATAACTGTGCCATGCCAACAACAAAATAGTCACTTAGAAAAGTTTTTAACAGGAGACTTAAAAGTGTTTTTAACTGGCTAAAATAATTCAGAGAAGTAGAGTTTGAGCAGCCAAATAATGCAGGGAAAACAATAAGGAACACGAGTGATAGTCTCTCTATCTATTTGAGTGGCAAAAGTACTCTTACACAGCTCACTGACATGTCTAGAAGAAACATAAAATGTTAGACAAAGTATGTGTGCCAAAACTGCAGGAGGCAAGATGAACCTCTGCAATCAGCAGAACAGAGAACTGTTCAGTGTACTTACCCCAAAATAGAAAGTCCTTCTGGAACCTGACATGAAGAAGTCCTACTATACCACTGCACTGCTGTCTTCATAAAAAGCAACAAGAATGGTAACATCTTACCTCACAAAAGGGATGAGAAGCAGATTTCCTGTGGAGTAAGGCTTTTTATTTGTGTTATGTACAGAGTTAATATAAGAAATGTCAACAAATTACCTTTGGCATCATCTTCTTATAGATGGTATGTTAAACCTATGGTTTTCATTTATATATATTAACTTCTATGTTTGCAAAATATGTGTGTCCCAGTTCCTCAAAGTTTTGGCTTATAGATGAGTCAGTTCTCCATTTTAAACCAGCCTTTTTTTTTTCTTTTTTGTGGTTTCCTTTGTCTGTTTTTCAAGGCTTCTCTGTGTTTTGTATATTTTGATCCTAATTAAATGCTTATATTCCAAAGAATTGTGTACTCCTTGATTTTGGAGAGTAGTGGTAATGTCAGTTACTGTCAGTCTTGTAAGTCAGATTCCTCTATGTCATGGACCTAGCCATGATCCCTAGTCTTCCTTAAATTTTGAAATATTTTATATTGGAATAACACTGAATTCCTTGAGGCTTAATCTGTTTCTGTATATCTCTTCATGCTTACAATTGTGTAGAGTGTTGTGCAGAGAATATTTCTATTCAGTTTTTAAAGGATGTGCTCTCTGACCCCCAGTCATCTCAGAAAACTGCTGAGCTGCTGGCCCGACAGGGAGGTCAGGCTGAGACACAAAGCCTCACTTAGGTATTAGAGATATGGACTAAGTATATAACCAGTTCAAATGAGCAGGAGCACAAGAACAGGTGCATGTTGTTGCTTTCTTTTTCTTGAAAGACTGCTGAAAAGCTATTCTACTTAACCCCCAGTCTGTTGTTTATTGTCATTGTATGTAGTTTTATGTTCCTGTTTAATAGACAAGTGAGCAACAGATGATGCAGAAGCCAAAGCAGTAAATATATGTCCTCTAAATTTCTGAGGCCTTATCAAGGTGTACCATACTGCAACAGTAGCCCTAAATGAAAAGGACAGGGGAGAATGAGGTTGGGAAAGGTAAAAAGGAAAGTGGAACCAAATCTCAGTGCAGTTTTTTTATTCTGTTATTCAGCCAGAGCTGTTTGTAGTTAACATATAAGAACAGAAAACTGTTACTGGAACCAGCTAAATAACCCAGCTTAGGTCTATTTCCAAAGGACAAGATGGAGAGTCCCCTCATGCTGTTCACATCTCCATTGTTCCACAAAATAGCTCCTGAGGATTGCCCTGGAAAAGAATTCCAATCCAAAGTTTGCTGCAGCCATGCTGTAGACCCATATAACCCCTCCAGAGAGCAGGTCCATCACACTGGGCACAGCAGCTCTCCTTCCACTCCTCCCTGCCTCAGTCTTGTTGAAACTGTGACCCCGTCTCACTGCCCTGTACCAGGGCTTCTGCTGAATGCTTGGTGTTGTACGACAGTGTTTTCAAAACAAATCAGTGGGGGCTGGATCCAGATCTCTCAGGCTTCCATGACTTCTCTGCAAATTGTCTCTGCATGAGCCTCACAGCCTACATACAAGGGACAAAGAGCATCTATTCCTAAAACACAAAGCTAATACTCAAAGAACTTTCTCTCAATCACTCCATGAGGCTCAACAGCATGATGGCATGTTGTTCTTCACCTGTGCCATGCTGTTTTCCAAAGAAAGGGAGCTGACATACTCTAGCTGGATATCAAGGGGATAGCACTGCTATCTCCTCTCCTCTCCTCTCCTCTCCTCTCCTCTCCTCTCCCCTNNNACTCGCCCGGCGATAGCACTGCTCTCCCCTCGCCTCTCCTCTCCTCTCCTCTCCTCTCCTCTCCTCTCCTCTCCCCTTCACAGCCAGGCAGATTTACCTTGGCCATGCACTCTGTTTTTAAACAGGTCTCACTTCAGCCCATTGTTGATCTGCAAACAAATATTTGTTGAGGTAAAAACAAGAAAGGTACTTCTTATTGTGTCATACATCTCCCTTTCTTTTTCAACACTGTTTTTGGCCAAACTGAGCACTAAACAAAAACCTGTTTTGAATTCTTTGGCTGTATTTTAACCCCTGTCTGTAGCACAGTGAAGCATAGCTGACCCAGATTTTCATACATATTTAGCCAACTTGGATTCTGTGATGGCACCACTGCCTCTGGGCAGTAAACAAATTCAGGCACCCTAAGTTACACAGAGCTGTTAGACAGACCCACATTGGCTTTCTGAAGACCACTTCTTGGAGGGAATGGCTTTCTTTAAAAACATTTTCTAAGGCTTAATTTTGAAAGTATAACTATTGTCTTTATGTATTTAATGTTTAATATTGCTAGGCAGAATTTCAGCCTTCTTTTTACTGTATTTATTTAGTAATGACTATGAGATTAGTATCTCAACAGGAAAAATCAATAGCACTTCACTTTAGACATATAAAGACAATATAATGTCTCACAGTCTTTTCACACTAAACCAAAACACCTCTGAAGTACGCCTTTGCCTCTAATACAATACTTTCCAGCCTCTTTTAATAACCGTATTTTCTGTACTAGGAATGTTGTAGCAAACATTTTAGGATCAATTTAGTAGATGAAAAAATAATAACATTTCTTCTATGTCAAAACATTTTGAAAAATGTGAAGAACTACAGAGCAAATGCTTTTTTATGTCCACCCAAGCCCAAATTTTAAACCCCCCTTTCTTTTGTATTGACATTTAAAATGGGCTAGAAATAGAACTGAGGGGGGAAAAAAGCAAGCCATGAAACAAAAACCACTTCCATCAAGCAAGCCTGATCAAAGAGATATTGCATTGCAATCTTGTGATAAAGGCAGTTTGGTCTGAGGGTTTGCTGAGGTACTTGAACCATTTGGAAAAGTTATTCTTTATTTTGAGCATTCTGAACTTTTTTTAAAGTCTGGGCTGAAGTTAGTATTTCATGCAAAAAACTCTCAAGTGATTGTTTAGAAGGCAAAACTTCCCAAAGTAGACAAAAAATTACTCCTTAGGAACAATGAGTTTGCCTATATCAAATGAAAGAAATACATGAAAATCTCCACAAAAAAAGACAATACTTAGTACAATGACCCCCTGTGGAGGCTTTAATGATCACTTGCACAATTGAATGTGATCTTTATTTCACCTGCACTATCCTTTCATTACTGTCTTTGCTCACAGAACCATGCTGCCTGAAGATTTTTCATGCTTCTGACAGTGATCACTGTAACTGTATTTCCAGTGCCATGTTTCCTTTCTGCTGTGCCTTGTGGTACAACAATAGGACAGTGCTGCCTGCCATTGCTTGGATCTGAGAGTCAGCCTCAGTAGGGATGCAGAGCTCCATTGCTCAGTAGTGTTCACTTCCATAATCTGATTTTACTTGTAAATTTCAAACCTTGTTGTTCACTTACTGTACTTGGAATTGTACACATCAATTATCTGAAGGGATTTATTGCTTGAATTGCCATCATTTTGAGCTATTCAGTAGGTCCAAGATACAGACAGATTTTCCTGAGGGAGATGAAAAACACACATCTGACATAAAAGCAACCTACTGCTAAATTGCACATCTCTGCTTCAACACAAAGGATAAGCAGAGCTCTTCAAAGAAAAAAGCAGACAGAATGTGGAGTGCTGAGCACTTTATTTTCACCATCGTTAGGCTCAAAAATAGTATAATAGGGGAAATACTCTCTCACCTCATTTTCTCTTTGCAATTCCTGGTATGTAATTTTCTTGTAGGTAATTTTTTCTTTCTGGGAATAATTAGGAAGAAAGTTAGCTTTGGTCTGTGAAAATGCACTTTTCTTTGCATTGAGAGACTCATTCAAGACTGTGAAGAGTCAGAAAGCCCTTTGCTTTTAAAGTATGGGAGAAAAGGAAATAACACTGGAGTCCGAGAGCTGCTCCTTCCTGCAAGCTCTTCGACTTTGCCGTGTTGTGCAATCTGAGATCTTGGCTACCACCTTCATTTCAACTCTCCCTCTAGATCCATACATCTCTTCTCTGTATAGAAAAAAAAGGCAGGCAGTTTATTATCATTACCTTACACAATTCTAATATTCAAGACGAGACTGAGCTCCCAGTTTAGCACCACTTCTGCACACTCTTAAAAGATGGTCTGTGCTCAGACACAAGGTCATGAGTTAGCCTCAGTTCCAGTAATTATTTACCTGACCTAGTGCTATTATGTCAATGGGAACTTCTAACAAGTTTCAAAGGACTTTGGGTCAGGATTTTTGTGCATAGTAAATCCAATGATGCATTATGGCACCTCTTAAATTTTGCTTTAAAACACTGACATTTGGAAAGGTCAGTCTGAAAGAACCTTTGAACTCATGATTAAGAGTAAGCAGAGCTAAAACAATAAATCATTGTCTCACAAGGATCTTGCTGTATGCTTTAACATATTCAAAGTAAGATATTTACATTCTTCAAGGATGGTAAATGGAGAAATAAAATACCTCATATTTCTAACGTTATACCTCTATGAATGTTTCCAGAGTGTTATTACAGTTGTTGAGTTTTCCAAGTAAAATGCCTTAATAGCTTTTAACCTCCGTGATTGTTGGAAAAGAATGGTTCAGTCCTTCAGCTGGTACTTTTCTCTGACACATTAAGGAGTTAGCACAGCCAAGAAAATTAGAAAACAAAATAGCTCAACTAGGGCACTCTACTAGTTATTGCTCAATGCAAACAGCAGGCAAAGACAGAGCAGCTCTCACTATCTGTGGTAAGATTTTCTAACATTTACAATTCACTACTGCAGTTGCTGTTCAGTCAAGACCTCCCACTTTAAGTTTCAGCACTTAGTACAATAATGTATCATGTTTAGTTCTGTAAACTCCAGAAATAAGCTGATTTTGTTGTTGTTGTGATACTGAGACATGCAGTTACTGTGCCCTGAGCTACACAGCATGTAAAAGCATGCAAAACTGGGTGAAAAAACCAGTTTGTGTTAGGTCAGTAAAAAGCACAAGAAAAGTGATAAAATTCAGTCCCTGGAAGACTGCAAAAACTCCTGCAGTGTTGGTACTGAATAAAGTTGGCTTTCTCATATAAATAAACAATCAAAAGTGATAGACTCCGTAGTGAACATCACTGTCCAAACACAAACCAGATAAAGCAAAACCCATGTTTTAGTTGATTTTACTATACAAAGGAGAGTAAAATGACAAGTTTTTTACAATTTGCACATGGTGTGATTCTTGAGCTGTCCCATGCAGGGCCAAGAGTTGGGCTCATTGATACTTTTGCATCCCTTCCAACTCAGGATTCTGTGATTCCGGTTCATACTCATTAGTAACTCCTTCAATTCCATCTGTAACCAGAGTGAGTTTGCTGTTAGGGAGAGCACTTGGTCTCATCTTCAGCCTCGTGGCTGATGGATGCCTGGAAGTGAAGGTATAATGAAGGCATGAAAGTGGACTTAAACTTTTTGGGTAGCCACTAAGATCATATTTAATTAACTTTTAACTTTCTGTAACTGTGTCCTGGTTTCAGCTGGGATAAAGCTCGTTTTCTTTTTAATAGCTAGTACAGTGCTGTGGTTTGGATTCAGTATGAGAATAATGTTGGTAACACACTGATGTTTTGATTATTGCTGAGCAGCCCTTGCCCTCTGTCAAGGATTTTTCAGTGTCTCATGCTCTGCCAGTGATGAGGTACACAAAAAGCTGGGAGGGAGCCTGGCTAGGACAGGTGATCAAACTGGCCAAAATGATGTTCCATACCACAGAACATCGTGCTCAGAATATAAACTGGGGGGAGTTAGCCAGGAGCAGGGTGGTGATTGTGGTTCAGGGACAGGCTGGTCATCAGTCAGCAGGTGGTGAACAGTTGTATTGTGCATCACTTGTTCTTTGGNGTTTCAGCTGGGATAAAGCTCGTTTTCTTTTTAATAGCTAGTACAGTGCTGTGGTTTGGATTCAGTATGAGAATAATGTTGGTAACACACTGATGTTTTGATTATTGCTGAGCAGCCCTTGCCCTCTGTCAAGGATTTTTCAGTGTCTCATGCTCTGCCAGTGATGAGGTACACAAAAAGCTGGGAGGGAGCCTGGCTAGGACAGGTGATCAAACTGGCCAAAATGATGTTCCATACCACAGAACATCGTGCTCAGAATATAAACTGGGGGGAGTTAGCCAGGAGCAGGGTGGTGATTGTGGTTCAGGGACAGGCTGGTCATCAGTCAGCAGGTGGTGAACAGTTGTATTGTGCATCACTTGTTCTTTGGTTTTATCTCCCTCTCTCCCTCTCATTTTCATTACAATTATTGTTATGTTTGTTTCAGTTATAAAACTGTTCTTATCTCAATCCATGGACTCTATTTTCTTCTCTTTCCTGATTCTCCTCTCCATCTCCTTGGTGGGGGTGGGCAGGGAAAGGGAAGTGAGTGGGCAGCTGCAAGGTACTTAGGGTACTTATTTGCCAGCTGAAATTGAACCATGACACTTAATTGCCTATATCATTGTAGAAAGGGTGACCTTCTGGAGCAATAAACGGGACGCATTCCTGCAGGTAAGCTCTGCCTGGTAATAAGCATGGCCTCTCAGTCAGGCTGAAGATTGCTGCGTTGCTGTGGGAACAGTGGATCACCACTGCTGGCTCTGGGAGCAGTGATTACCCAAAATATGCTTCAGGGCTGTAAACAGCTGAGATGTGTATTTTTCATGGAGCTGCAAGAACCAGCTCAAGGACTGATGATGCCAAATGCTGCATATGTGGAAGAAAATTTCCTTTGTCAGATGCAATCCAGTGACTTTTGACAAGTGGAAACAAGGGTGTGATATAAGAAGTGTTCTGACACACTCTTACCAGTCACATTCCAAAAAATTGCTGTGATGAAATAGAAACTTCTACTAAGTTGGAGCAGACACTCTAACAGTTAACATGCTACAGAGTCAGGGACTGCCTTTGACTATAGAAAATAATGAACAATGTGTATGCTGGCTCATAGTATCATGCTAATAATATCATGAAAAATGAACAGAAAGAGAAAAACAGATTTTTGAGGGGTTTTTTGCTGCTTAATCCAACTTTCTTCCTGATAGTGCTGTAAAGTTCTTGCCACAGGGAAGTAACTGGAAGTCAAGGTAGAGAAGATGGAACATCCTGCCATCAAATGAAATTTGAAATCTTAAGCAACTGCATGATGGAAATAAATGTTTAAAATCATCAAAGAAAAAAATATTAAATAAAGAGAGGTTAGAACTTATGGAATCTCAGAATATAAATAGCTACTCAAAGCTGACCAAACACAAAAAAATGCAAACACAAATGCAAGAAAACTGATAAATATCAATTGCAACTTAGAGTGAAGTTCACCTATGTCTGGGTACAGCACTGCAGAATTATTCACCTGTTCTAAAATTCATTTTCTGCTGTTCCCTTTCATGTAAGCCCTGTTCATCCCTCACATATCATCAGACAGAGGTTGCATGTGACAAAGGAGGTTTCTGTTTAAGAAGGTGCTGCATCTTATGTTAAAAAGTCTTGAATTGGTCCCTGTAGACCACTGGAAAATTTGCCTGTCAACTACTGAATACATTTCTACTTACTTTCAGTAATACTTCTTGGAACACCTATATTCACCACAACTGATGGTCCCTGGCATATCTCTTCTGAAGTTAGTACTGTCAGATTAGATATTTAATTGGGGAAAGAAAAGTGTATTTTTGGATCTCCACTGGCTTATGGCTCATGAGGTGTCACCTTGTTCACTGACCTATATGTAATAAGAACCAAATTCAGAACTATAATTTTTGACAGTGCAAAAATTCATTTTGGTACAGCTGGTCCAGGCAAACTTGGCATGTAGTGAGAATTTTTATTATGGAGACAGCATCACTTGTCATCAATGTAACTGAGAGATGTGTCAACCTTTACCTCTTAACCAGTGCAATAATAAAACTAAATATTTACCATAACAGTTAATTCAAGTAAAAAACATCTGACTTGCTGCTTTTTTTGCCCAACTGCTATTGTAATTTGGTGGGTCCATCAAGTATGTTGACAGTTTCACAACCTTAGGAGGGAGGTAGTTCATGACAACTGCTTTGTACCTTCATTGGATAAAACTCCTAGATAAAACTCCAGCTTCAGGGAGCGCAGGATGGATCACAGATGGCTTATGGAAGTGCTCAAAAACACACGCTGAGGCTTTGTCCTGTCAGATGATCACCTCTCCTGCAAGCCAGCTGACATCCACCTCGGGCAGGTAACTGAATGCTTGCACGTGTCACATCCCACAGACAGATGCCCACCACGTGTCACGCACCTCGGGCAGTTGCTCTTCCCTGTGATGCTGATGCGTCGATGGGACTGGATGATCAGGGAGCAAATAAGCATCTGGTCAGATGAGATGTCTTCCAGTGCCAGAATAAATCCATATTTTGGTGTAATACAGGAAAGCCCTGAGTCAAAGGAGAGAATAGGCAGGTACCATCCTTCTACTTACATTACTGATCCTATTTCATACAACCAGTGAGTGAGATCATAGTCTTTGAGAGCCTAAACCATTGAAGACCCCCCCACTTCCTGCTGCTGTTCACATCTAATCTCTCTTCACGAACCAGTTCAGGCTGGTGTGGGTTGAGTTGGATTCATGAAGTTTAACAGCAGAGAGCCTTGCTTTTGACATACAGCTGTGATGTTAAAATCAGTCAGGCAAATGTAATTCACTGGTTCCCACTAAAGCTAACACAGCTGCACAGCAAGAACTGGAAGAAAAATTGAGACCATTATCTCTTGTTCTGTTGAAAGAAAAAGCAATGCTCTCCAACCTAAACCTCATCTATTCTGCTATCTTAGAGCCAGCATTGTTACCCAAACCTCTACCTGTCCAGCTGGGCACAGCACCTAGTTCTGGAGTTGTGACTACTTTAACTCAGTCATATAGAAACTGGGCATAGGTGACTTCACCATTTCTGTTCACATAAATCTGTGGGCATTTCCAATGAGTTTATGCTCCAGCTGGTTGGTAAACTAAGTGACACAAGGCCAAGCAAGTTGTCATGACATCAGGCTACATTTGATCACACAGTGCAAGGGGATCAGGCAGAATTTAATTTTAAAACTTGTGGCACAGAGTCCAGTAAAAACATCTAAATGGTTATAATGTATTCATTGTTTAATTCCTTTGAAAGGGAGCCTTTACAGCCTGTAAAAAAAGTCAATTGAAGGCTAAAACAAACACAAAAGTCAGAATTATGATGATGCTGAAATTAACATTCTAGTTCAGGAAAAAAGCTCAGTGTTTTGAGGACTGTCACAGAGCCATTGTGAGGGGCCATGGAATCATGCTTGCATGTTCTTTTGACAGCCTACAAACACTAAGGGAGTGACGTATTTTCTCTAGCAGGAAAATACAGAAAAAAATTTAACTTAATATTTCTTGGTTTTGTTCTTCAGATAGAAATTATAAAGTAGACAGTATTCTGAAGTTACAAGAAGCAGTGAGGCTGAAATTCATTCTGTAAAAGAAAGGTTTTTAAGGAGGTAGGAGCTAATCTAAAAAAATCACTTTATAAAAACAAGACCTCGCGACTGAATAAAATTTATTAAACAAATATATTTTTCTAC
Organism: Promerops cafer; assembly: GCA_013398275.1. NCBI lineage: Eukaryota > Metazoa > Chordata > Aves > Passeriformes > Nectariniidae > Promerops > Promerops cafer. The sequence goes on along the minus strand of VZSE01014783.1, from coordinate 213,177 downwards.
ACACAAGCTTGTCATACCTGGAAACTTTATTGTGCAGGCAGGCTGAACAATCAAACATGCATCTGTTTGCTTTGAGCTCAGATGTCTCTTTGCACATGTAAATGATCACAAAATATGTGTCCTAGGAGATACTATTGGACAGAGAAACTCTTTATATCAAGATGACAAAAATGAATACTGAAATTCTTGTTGCAGTAAAATCAGTGGTGTTTCCCCTACTGGCTTCTATCCTGATAGAATTTTTTTTTAGATCTTCTTTTTCAAATCACAGTATCTGAAAGGATGCTTAGAATGTTCTCCTGGAAGAATCTGTACCATGCCTCTCTTAACTGGATTGGTAAGAATCAGCTCAATTTTTGCTTTTTTCAAATGGCTGATTAGAGCATTTGTACCTGAAGTGGAGACTGATGATTGTGGTCTGAAGAGAAGTGGGATTTTTTTTTCACAGGCAACAAGCTCTGCACCATATGTTTTAAAAGACCAATATGTATATTTCCCTGCAAAGTGACATGCACAGCCTTGCACAAGGAACTAAAGAATATAAAATGCCTCTTTTCTTTATGTCTGTTATTCTGATTTCCACCTTCTAACAATTCTTTTCATTCCTACTGTGTGAGCAAACCATCATTTACAGGTGACCTCTAACAAACTAAACATAATACACTACTGAGTTTCAGATACCTGAGACCATTAAAGACATGCTCACAAGAGCTTATTTCTAAAGAATTTGTAGCTACTTCCACACAAGATTTTAGCAGTGGTAATAGGTCAGCTGTTACGTGCCTGGCTGCCTAGCACAGTCTATAGCCTTATGGGCAATGGGGCTCACTATGCAGTACATCAAAGTACCTGAAGAGAGGGATCAGCAAAGCCAGTGTCCTGGAGGGGTGACTGCTGATAGGAAATACTGACAAATTAGCTTACCTTTTCCCACCATTTTTAGTGATAGAAGTTCCTCAGGCAGTGAAAAGGCACTCTTTCTGACATTAAACAGCTATGTTAATTACATTTTACCTTTTCCGGCTACTTATTATTGCTCACAAGGTGTCCATCACTGTCCCTATAGACTGCCTGGGAAAAAATGACACACCCATCTCCTTTGAGAAATCAGCCAGGTTCATTTAGATCATCTTCATGAAGCAAATATAGGAGCCTTCACACAGCTGCTTCTAGTGGCAGAGCTGTGAAGACAAGTTTATCCCCTGGAGAGGGAGTAGTGGGGTGCTCCTACTTCCATTAGCAGAGCCATTGAAGGAGATGTTGGTTGCAAAGTCATGCATCATATGTTCTGTCCACTCAGGAAATTTTCTACTGCTTCTGTCACATTCTGTCAGAATTCACATTCTGTCTCAGAATTTGTTGCTTCCTTTTGTTACTCCCCTTTTGATGTGGATTTGGGATTCTGTATAGGCAGACACCGCACAGCTCTCTGTACCTACTGTGAAGTGTCCCTAAAGATAAAAGATGACAGATTGCCTGAGAATTAAGAGAGTCATCAAATCAGCAATTTTGGCATTCTCTTCAGATAAGCCTTCATAATTGAATTTGTCCCAAAAAGGATGGTTAGACAGTATGTGGAATCCCGAGTTAGTGGGCAAGTCCTTGGTGTCTGTCGAACATTTTTGCACATGGCTTGAGAGGAAATATCACATGGATCTTAAATTTTCCTGCAGGTTTTTAAAATAGTGGATGATCTTAATTACATTATTTTGTGATGCATGTTTTGATCAGAGTGAATTTTTCCATAAAACGCTCTTCATTAAGAATTTTAGGAGGATATGTTTTTGACATAGAGTGAAAGCTGTTGTTTATCAAAAAAACCCAGAGAGATGTTTGTGTGGGATAGAATTAAATGCTCTTTGTCTCTCAGCCTAGTATTTCAGGTCTCTATTTCCTTCAGAAGCAGGAGTGAGATGAAAGAATCTTTTCTTCATTTTGGAATGCAAAAGAACAAAGTTATAGTGTACCATTTACCTAAATGTTATGACTAATGGTATTTACAAATTTATGTTGTGCCAAAGTCACAATTTTTTATCATGAAGATAATTGTTCTGAGACAGTCTTTTAGTTATGAATAATTTTATATTTGGCTGACTCATTTTGTCTTGCAATTAAATGTGTGTATGTTTTGATCTTTAAAGATGAATACTGGATATTATGCCAAGAAGTAATTTAATTATTTTGCATGTATTATTTTTTGCAATTCAGACGTGTTTAGCTAAATAGCCTTGTTCTCTAATAGACACAATTTTATTTGGTTTTTAATGATTCAGCTATCTCCTTGATAGTGCGAGATGTCTCCTTTTAGGAGGCTTAGCACTGAGATAAAAATATCATATTCTGGTTCTTAGGAAACAATCACCTATTGGATTGAGAAACATGTAGCTGACCTTCATTTTGAAGGTTGTTTTTAACATTTTTAATCACTTGCCACTACTTCTACTTAAAGCTTCAAGCAGCATCTGTCAATGCACAGTCAGGTCATCTGTTACAGTAACTTGGCATGGCTGTATCAGACCAATAAATATGCTCTTTTTCACCAGCCTCAGATCTGCATCATATCTTGTCATTTTGTCATACTGAATTTTTTTGCTGCAGCTCATGCATAATTTCAATTGAAGTCAACTGCTTAGCATTCAAGTTTTATGTTCTAAACATCCTTCATCTGGATCCATTGTCTAAACTTTCAGGTTTGTTGTGTAGCTGTAGCATCTCTTGATCACTTCCTCTTTTTAGAGGTATGTTATAACATCCCACAGTGCAGCTCAGTCCAAATCATGGTGCATGTGTCCATATTTTGTATAAAAGCAAACATCATGTTAGAGTGATCTTTTTCATATTCTTTTTAATTTGTTTTCCAATCCTTTCTTTCCTTTACACTTACCCACTCATTAATGGGCACAAATGTATAAAACCACACATGGTATTTATGATTTCATGGGGAAATACTGCTAGACCTTATTGGTTTCTGGAAGAGCCTGACCTTGAGCTAACACCAAATCAGAACTTCGGAAAGGTAAGCAAATGGTTTAGACCCTCCAGATACTTTTCACATAGAAAAACGAAGTGGATTTAAGTGTACCTAAGGAAATTAGGAAGAAACCCAAAATATGTAGGCACCTTTAATGAAAGGAAGCTGACTGGAGGTCCAGTGAAAACTTGAAATCCACAGTTCCCAAGGGATTTTTAAATTCTTTTTAATTTTTTTTTTTTTTTTTTTAATGGAATGTATTTTACCTGCTGCAAGTTCTTTTTTGGTTACAACTGCATCACCTTCTATTTATGCTTATAACTGCATCAATTCATGCACTGTTGCATGAGACTTATCGGAAATGCCTTCCTTCCCTGTTACTGCAGAAGAAGTCTGGAAGAAGGGGTTACAGAGCTTAAAGGTTTTTTACTCTTGCTTCAACTTCTGCCTGACCATCTGTGAGCAAAGAACTCGCTGGACTACATGCTTAACTCTTACACCCTTACTCTGATGTTCCATTTAGCTCCACCTTTTACAGGTTACAGTGGAGGGGCACCCATCTGGGCCATGGAAAGATGAATATCTTGCTGTCCATTAATGCCCAAACCACTGAGGTTGTTTTAGCCCAAGCATGCTTCCAGTCTATCTGTAACATTAGGAAGGACATGACAGACGAAGCTGACCATTACTGTTTAAAAAATATTGCTTCATGTTGTCAAATGGATCTCACCAATGCTATAAAATGGAGTAAATAAATAAATGAAACCAAGAAACTAAGGAAATGCTTAGTTTATAAACTCTGCATTTACAGAACTCCTTTGCATTCACAGCAATCCCCCTGGATCACTGATGAACTTTTCACAGCCTTTGAAAATCATCAATTAATGCATCTCACATCAGTATGAGACAAAAAAAAGGCCAGAATGCCTGTGGCCATTGTGGGTACAGAATGTTATGTGGCTGTTTTTCAACAGTGATAAAGTATTCTGACAGGTGAAGAAAGAAAATGGTTGAAGACCAAGGTGTTTCCTCAGAAGTATGCATGTACACATGCACAAACACACACACACACTGCTCTTTTATCTTTTCTGGCTTGCTATGGATTTTGTGCTGCTCCAAACTTCTGAGGAAGTACTTCTAAGGGAGTTGCACTCTTTTGTTCTTTCTCTTTCATTACTGATGTCAGTAGTTTTTTAAATCCCACATAATCAAAATGATATTAGAGAGAAGGTCTGGCATAATTAAATGCTGTATAACAAGTTTTCTCTTTCTTATTTCACTTGATAATGCTGCTTTTGAGAGCTATTCACTGTACCAGAGAGAGAAAAACCAAACTGCAGAAAAAAACAGACCAGACACATTCTCTTTCTTCAGAGATGAACAGAATAATCATCCACTTTGAAGTAATGTAGGCGAAAAAACCCCAAAACCTTGCTTAAATATGCATATCAGTTTTGATTAGTTAATGACTTCTTTCTTTGAACAATATCTATTATCCTAAATATATATCATGTCAGTGCTATAAGTTTGAGGGCAACAAAACACTAATGAAGTATGGATCTTGAAAGAAGCAGCATTCTTTTGAATTTGCTGATGAAATATTTTAGAAAATACCAGGGAGAAGTCTTGGCTATTTTCCCTGTTATTTTGTATGTACACATTTGGAAACCAGCTAGAATCCAAGATCTCACAGTGTCCCACACCCACGGGAGCTTGTAATTCAGTGTCTGATACACTAGAACTGTTAGCAAAGGCTCAGCAAGGACAAGTGGTTTTTTTCAAGATATACTTGTTTTAAATACCCTGATTTTGGGATTAATAGCTTTGTCTGTACTATAAATAAGGTGTAATCTACTCCAATTATCTGAAAAACTTTGGTGAAAGGTCTTACTGACTTTAGAGACTGTGAGTTCTCTCAGAGCATTTCATATGTATTTGGAGTAGAAAAAAAAAGGAAAGAAGAACAACTCTAGATTGTCTTACCTTCTGAGAAGAAACAGACTTGATTGTGAAGTGTTTAGAGTATTTCAGACTGATATTCATGGCAATATGTAGGCACAGATAACAGTCCCATTTTCAGGGGCTTCAGAATACCATGAAAACTACTTTTTGGATGCTCTGGAACAGTTTGTGCTTTTTCTTGCTTTGAAGGGCTTCTTGACAGATATTCATAAGGTTAAATTGTTAGCTAACTCAGCAACACTATGATTTTCTGTGATTGACATTGCCTCTTCGAACTCAAACCCCAACAAATTGTTTGTGCTTAAAAGTTCTAAACCAATTCCATTGAAAATGTGGCCTAAAAAAGAAAGCCCTTGTTTTACGTAGGAGTAGCAGGCTCCATTTGATCAGCCAAAACCCCAAAATGGGAAAACAAGAAAAGAAAAGGTTAAGGATGTACATCTGCCACTCTGTTCCACTGGGCCAGTTCATGTGGATTTTCCACTTTTGCCCTTTTTTTAGGACTGTCTGTAGTAAACATGTTTACTTGGGTACAGGTTGCTTGAGGTCTGGGTGGTGAAACAGATCCATGGAAGAAAACACACTCCACAAGCCATTAAGATTGGCTTAGGAAAATGGATAATACAAGAATGGCACCACTGGTCTTTGTTTTTCTTGACCCCAGGGACAGTGTAAGTTCTCAGCTTATATCTAGGAACATGCAGCAATAAGTGACAAAGAGCCACATCAGATTCTTGTTAGTTCTGCTGGTGTGTCCATGAATCCTTTGGAGGTCTTTGAACAAGTTACAGAGAATTTCCTCTCTTTCCTCTTCATTATAAATAGGTGGAAGGATGAGAAGCTCTGCAGTGCTAAGTCTGTCTCATGCTTGTGTGAATGATGGGCAAAGGATGTACAGCACAGGTGGATTAGAGAGGTGGGAGAGAATTTATCTTCAGTGCTGGCACAGGAGCAGGGGTCATCAGCTTGTAGAGGCTGAGTACAGCCTGTACTGGGGCCAGCTGTTGCCTGAACTCAGTGGAGGAGCTGAGACAGCTGAGCCTCCATCCCATGGAGCCCTACATTGTCCCTTTCCTTGCAAAGCAGCGAGAGAACATGGAGAGAGGACTGCTATGCTCTGTGCACATGCGTGTCCTGTCAGAGGCCACCTCAGTGACTGCTCCCTGTACAGTGTCTAAATCACCATCACTTTGCAAAATGAGTTTCAGCTTCCTCACTTAACATAGAACTGAAACTTTGGGTAATGTTTATAAAATGCACATCCTTGCGTTTAATATTTGTTAGTATCATTTAATTTATCGAGATAAAATCTCACATGGTGAATCATATCTAATCACTGCTCAAGGATTCAAATCATTTCTGCAATAATTTGTGCTTGCTGATACATGAATTTGGGAGCATTTGATCTGCTGGCTCCTTTAGAGAAAAGGATTCAGCATGGGAGTCTGGGATGTACTCTGTGCTGCATCTCTTGCTAAGCTTCTGTATTCCTATATAGTGGACTCTAAAACTCAAAGCATTAAGTTTTAATTTAATGCAAGCTGAATTTCTTAAAGGGTTTGCAGTGTTAATTTAGCATTTTATAAACTGTATTTTTGTTAGCCAGTGCCCTGCAAGATCACTGATACTTGTGTGGAGCAAGGACGATATCTACTCCACACTTGTGTTTAATATAGAGAATGGATCCTCCTCAGGCCAAGACCTTTCTGTCTGTTTCTTAAACTGCAACCTTGTGAGAAATCTAGGTTTGGCTAGCAAAGCAGTAGTGTATAGCCTCTGAATTTGACAAGCTGAGAAACTCAGTTAACTCACAAGAGAAAATATTTGTTTGGTGACCTCATTCTCCTCTCCCGGGTATCATATTGCAAATAGAGGTGACCTAGTAGCTCAATGGAACCACAGAAAAGGCGTGGGTTGAAATCTCAAGAAAATACTCTTTTGACACAGATATTTCCTCATTAATGACAACAACAGAGAAAGCAACAACAACAAAGGTCTTAGTTGCCAAAATAGAAAGAGAAAGGTACAGGCTTTTCCAGGATGAGGTTTAAAGTCCTGGACTGTTTCCCTTCCTGTAGCCTTCAGCTGCCAACATGAGAATTTGTACTTGCAGTTCCAAGGAATGCTGGCAAACGGACCATGTGTGGTTGGACCGATTGCGGTCAAGGTGTTTTGGATAACCAATTTTAACCTTCTATCAAACTGCTCAGCAGGAAATCTGAAGCTAAACACCAAATTTAATCTTGTTTTGCAGATATACCTTTCTTTCATATTCCTAGGAAATCAGGGAGTCCCTTTTTTGATTAACTACTAATAACTGTTGGCTGGAGATTAAATGCAATTAATTTGTACCAGTTTAAGAATTTCCTCATGATAACCAGCAAAACATACAAGAACTCTCCATGTATCCAAGTAACGCCACACACATTCAGGGAATTATGAGTTTCAGGAGTCTTTTCCCTGCCTGAAATTCCAGATAGATCCATTTACTAGAAGTTGTATCTTCATCACTGACACCTACATTACCAGCTCCCAAACCACACAGCCACGGTGGGAGTGTGAACTCTTCTCCTTCACTTTCACACTATTGAAGAGGGAGCTGCAGTAGCTGCCTGGAAACTCTGCTAGTGCCCTTTACTGTTTACCAGCTGCCTTAGAAACTCCCTGAATGAGACACAAATCAAAATGAAGTTTTTATTTTTGCAAGCTCAAGTAAGAAAAAAGATCCAGCATGTTTAGAAAAAAGTAAAACAAGATAATAACAAAACCACAGCCCTTGAATAGCTTTTATCTGCATTTTTATTCGGTCCAATATATTTCTCCTTCTATGCATTGTCACTGTGCACTCATAAGTCTTTTTTTTTTTTAAATTAAAGCTTTTGTGGCCTCTTGCAGACAAGATTTTGCTTTCCATTTAAAAAGCACAGAAACATAATTTAAAGTATTTCAGGCTTTTAATTAGATGAAGCTGAAACATACAATGTATATAAGAAAAACATCAATAAATACATCTTATTTAAAACTTCTACACAAAGGGTTATTAATTTCAATTTGTGAATGGTGAATTACACCTGACCATTGATGGAATTTTCAATAGTGCCTAGTAAAGCCTTCACACAGAGTTGCACAATTCGTAATTTGAGTACAATTAATAAAGTTTTAACAAAAAATCTATGTTTCAGTTGTAATTGTTTTTATTCACTTTACCCTGCATTTGAGACCTGTGGTGCTGTGGTCCAGCTGTGGTATTCCAGCACTGGGGCACCTTTAAAGGCAGCAAGCCTTCCAGAATTTTTGATTATCAAAAAATGTATCAATGGTAAAACTTTCATTGTGACAATTTGAAAGTGAAATCAGCATGTGAAACTTAGAGGAAGAAAGTCAATGATAGGACAGATGTTATAAGCAAAAGAAGAAGTAGAATATAATGTGTGGAATTGGGCCTCTACTGGATTTAATAGAACGTTAATGTCAGAGCCTTGAGAGCACCAGTGACCCTAATGATGTTGACCAGACTCTCCTGGGACTCCCACCCACATCTTCTGCCCATGGGCCTTGAAACCCATTTCAACTCAGGCTGAGCCCCCAGTCCCTATGCAAGCTGCACTGTGGGGATGTCTGCTCCCTGTCCCATTTCCCACTTGAGCCCTTTGGACCTGTATTGCAGTCACGTGTCCAGCCCTGTCTCCTGCTGCTTCTGATGGAGCCCTGTGGATGGGGCTGTGGATGCACCCTGTTTCCAGCACCTGTCCCTGCCCTGCTGTGCTCAGGTGCTGCAGGACTGTGTCCCAGGCAGTGAGAGCACTGTCTGGGCTGGGATCCCTCAGCTCCTTCCTTAGGATCCTGTCCTTGCTGCTCCATGACAATCCAAGACAGGACAAATTATTTTTGCTTTCCTAAATTGCTGTGTGATCTCTACATAATACTCAGAAAAGGATAAAAAGCTGAGTGTAAGTACTTCAAAGATGCCCAATACTCAAGGGCAAGGCAATCCACTCGCTGCTTGGAGACTTGGAGCCTGCCAGCAATAATACTATGTCTGACAAAAGAGAGGCAGATGAAAGAGAATCAGGATAATCCTCTCAACTGCTAAGAGACCTTTATCATGTAACATGAGTGCTCCAAACAGCAGGAAATGTTCTTTATTCTTGGTTAATGTTTAAAGGCTTCAAAGTGCGATACTGCTATGGCTGTGATTGAAAAGGACAAATTTTGCTCACAAACTTAGCTCCAGGTTTTCTCTCTTATTTTCTATTTAACTTTTTTCTCTAAATACTGACAAAATTGTTACTTTGAGAGACTATGACAGCAGTTGAAAACAACTTGGTTGACTACATGAACTCAGGTCATAGCATAAAATACCTTGCCTTGTGTGGGTTGTAACACTCATATGTTTGCCACTTTATCTCTGGAAAAACACTCACTGGTAGTGTAAAGGTGGAAACACTCCAGCCTGCACAGCTGTTTTGAATCCCCAGTTTCCACTTCCAGGAAACCCTGATATTAGTAAAACTATAGTTAATCTGGGAACCAAAGGCATCAGTTTCAAAAAACTTGCCACAGACACAAATTTCTGTGAGTGCTCTCTTTTAGAAATAATTTCTTTGATTAGCTGGGGTATTTCCCTAAGAAACAGAAATAGCTATACTGATTTTTGGATGCTGTCAGTCAGGAAGATAATTTAGATTCCTTAGGATGTTCCTCACTCCTGGGAGCAGCTGCAGATCTGGTTCTCTACAGATGAAGCAGGAATCTGAGACTTGCTGTGACAACGCAGGAGCAAGTTCAGAAACTCTCTGGAATCAGCTTGCATTTCAGCAATGATTTAAGGAGGTAAAGATTATTTGTGAAGCAGCATTTTCTTAAAGAAAAAATCAAACCCCAGCAACACTGACCCTCTCACTGCACTGTGTTTTCCTCGGTGCTGGCACAAAAACTGAGTGGTGGGACTCAGTCTGTATTTTAGTATAAAGTTTGGAAGGTTTGAAAATGGGTCTCCTGCTTTCCTGTGACATACTTAAATCCCTGTGAAACAGGATATTCTGGGGAGGACCTGAAATTTTTTTTAGCTTATCTTCTTCCAAGAAATGTATTTAGTAGGTGGTCCTTGAGCAGCAACAGGCATATCCCACAGGCTTGGAGTCAATGTGTTCCTTAATTCCAGAGACAAACCTTGTTGATATTACTCTTGAGCATCCCTGGCTGGCAATGCCAGAGTTTCTTCCTCAGCTCCCTGGCTTCTGGAAATCCTCTTCTTTGATTGCATGTGTTTCATTCCCTGTTGTCCAAGGCACGATTCTGAATTCCACTAAACACCATGACAGCAGATCTATTGGTGTCAAGCATCTCCCTGTGTTATTCTGAGAAACTAAGCCCAGGTTACTTGAGGAACAGTCTAGGACCAGACCTGCAAAGGAACACAGAAAATCCCCAGAGGAGTCAGGTTACTCAGCTGAGTCTGGGAGAGTAATAACTAAATCATTAGACAGCCTCCTCTCTCAGGTACACTGCTTTAATGGATAATGTGCAATAGGTAGTTGTAGATTAATGAGAGTCATCTGGAACATCAAAGAGAGGATGTTCCTTGAGAATTGTGATTAGAACTTGCATACTTTCAGTGTAGCAAATCTGTACCACTTTACTATCTTAGTATTGGCAAAGTCTAATTTTGGTAATATTGGGCTGTGGTAGCTAATTAGGTAAGAAGTAGAATAATATATCTGTCTTTACAGTTCCTTTTCCCAGGAAAAAAACCTTTCTCGTCCCATTCTATTTGGATGTCCTTTTATAGAATCTTATTGCTGTTATTTACACTTTTCTCACAAATACAATGAATGCCACCTTCACAGTAAGCTGCAACTGCCATTGTTCACACTACTTCTTGATATTTGAGAAAAAATCCATTATTAAGATAATAAAATAACAGCATAGTTATAGGATTTAACATCATTGGATGATATTTCAAGCTTCTGAACATTTTATGCTTCTTCAGTGGTGTACTTTCCAGGTTGATTTAGTTCATTTTGCTCTTGTATTCCAACAGCAACTGTAGCAGAAAAGCCTATTACTATCTGGACAGGCTAAAAGGCTGCAGCTTTCTTCTTAAGTTGCAAATTTACATACATGGATTGATGGTGACATCTTTGTCACAGGAGGTAGAGATGCCTGCTAGGACCAAGCTTGCAGGATTCCTGCAAGTTGATTCAAAATGCAGTGGTCTACCAGAAAAGATAGATGAAAAACATTATACTAATCTCTAAATTGTCCATTGGCTACCCGTTGGAGCCTGGTTTTAATTCAGCACACTGGTCCTTATCTCTAAAGCCTTAATATTTAGTTGACTCTGAGAATATCTATTTTCTGCCTGCTTGCATGAAAGCTGCAGCTGATGAATTTTTTAGACTTTTCAGTTCTAGACTGAAAAATGAAGGGGGCAGGGGTGCAATGTATCAGTTACTTCTTTCCATTTCCCAAGTTTATAATTTTTCCATTTCAGACTGCAATATATCAATTCAGATTTCCCCATCACAGAACATGATCTGCAAAATCCTCCTCCATATGCTGTTATGACAGTTTTTTTCATTACTTTCCTATCAAAGAAAACCCCATGTTGGCATTGATAAATGTATTATTAGCTCTTTTCATGAAGAATTCTGCCAGATATGATGTTAAGAAATTTTTTAAAAATATCTCTAATAATAAAGAAGTAGAGATGAAAAAGAAGCATTTTCATGAGTTTTAGCTGAATTCACAATACAGCCTAGTGTTGACATGTCTGATACATTCATGCCATCCAGCAGCTTTTTTATTTCATAAAAAAAGTTACCAACAGGATCAAGCAAAAGGACAACTGTACCTCAAGATTTTTTTGCATCTTGAATGCCTTTCAAGTACCATACGCTTTTTCTGCAAGCAATGAGAGATACTAATGTAGTTGTGTCATTTCTATATTTCAGCCTCAGTCCTGAAATTATTATATATGTGATTAAATTTGTTAACACAAACATAGTGAAAACAGTGGACTTATTAAAATAAATTACGTGCTTAAATGGTTGCAACAGCAGTCTTAAATAGCAAGAAGCTGTTTATTGTATCTATTTCTTCAGGTTTTTGTCATAAGGTGTCTTCAGATACTGTTTATATGAATAAATCTTTGTTTAGTGTGGTTATTGCTGCATACAAATGCAAAGGTATGCTAAAAATATAAACTGCAGCAATTAAAGAAGCCAAGAATCTATATAAGGTGGATAAGGAAATGCACTGGGGTACCAGCTCCCATTTGTGTTGAACACACATCTACCTTACCAGTTGAACCACATTAACATGCAGAAGAGAGCAGGCCTTGTGTCAGAAATAAAGCAAACTCCCCTCCATCACAGATTCTTTTCTATAGATTGTGATGAAATGCACTGAGATTACAGCAGTGATTAACCATTTCCTTCCAAGCATCTTAAAACTGAGTGAACAATCTGAGATGGAGCTCACCCCATTCACAACAGCAGGTATCCTACACAGAGTGTCTTATTAGAAGACAATGGTTCATATGAGTCTAGGCTCAAGACAGAGGATTTCCACTTCTTGTGCATAAATTTTGGTCTATATGGCCATGTTTTAGAGCAGGTTGGCCTCTCTGAAGAAACTCTGTCTTACAGCACATAATAGATTTTTCTCTTACAATATAGAGATGATGTCTGTGTCCTTTCCGGGAGATCTCGGGTGGCCTAGGTAGGGGAACTTCTCAGTTGAGGAATCCTGCCAGCCTTGACACTAGGCTGGGCAATAGACTGAAGAGATTGGGGCAGTTCTGCACTTTTGCATGGAAGGTTCCATGTATCTGCAGAATTTTAATGACTATTTGTATAATACCTACAGATTTTTGACTCCCCTACATAGTTACAGAACAACTGCAGGAACTCAATCCATAGGTCTGGTCTTTCTCGTATATTTTCTGTTTCTAGATTTTGTTTCAGCTATTGAACCCTTTCCTTTGTCAAGTCATTAAATTCAGACAACCAAAACCCTGCTCAGTTGCCGCCTATTTGTGAAGAAGCCTAAAATTTATGGATAGGTGAGTTTTATTATTAAATGTCTTCACTGTATCTCATGAAGCTGAGCACACTCACTCTGTGCTTCCTTTAACTGGTGACATCTGGTGCTAGTCAGGTTTAATTGTAACTGCTTTGGAAAGCTGCAATCTTTCTTATTTCATTTAGCCTGAATTAATCTCCCTTAACAAGCACTTAGAACAGCCCTTTTCCCTCTAAGTATGTTGGCCACAGAGCCATTGTTGTGACTTATTATTGAGAATCCTTTTTCTGCCTAGCAGTGTTGGATGGAATGCCTCATCAAGTTTTTACTGTTCTGCTGGCTTGCATTTATAAAGCTCATGTGAATGGGCTACATGCAAATGTCCTTCCTGTAGAAGGTCACCCAATTAAGAGCTAGTGCACAGAACCATGAAGTTTTATTAATACAATCCTTTGGCTTAAACTATTTTAATCTAAAAGCTTTTTAAATTGCTAGTAATATTTTTGAGTATAATTGCAATTAATTTACAGTAATTAGAGAAATTAGGGGTCTGAGTCTTGTATTCCTGTGTATATTTAGCTCGCCAAAATTTCAATTTATAAACATCAAAATAATATCTTTAAAAATCCAGTGCTCATCCACTCATTTCTCCAGCTTCTTGAGGAATTTGTAATGCTCTTTCCCCCTCTGCTTTCTGTCATTTTGTATTGTAAATTTTTAAGGCTGAGAATTCTGTTATATTGTGTCTCTATGCAGGATAACAGGACAATGTTTTTTGTCTGGCTCACTGGATGTTAGTACAGTCATTGCAAAAATAATTAAGGCAGGACCCCAAACAGGGGCTGTAAGGAATGGCTGCTGACTTTCCTCTGCCTGGATCAAGTGTTACCATGGAAGGTGGAAGGGGAAGAGGCTCACCCACTTCCTCCTCTCCCTTTTCATCTCTATTATGGTGGGAGCTCAGCACAGGAAGGGAGAGTTGATGCTGTTAGAGATGACAAAGTAAGATGTTTTCATAGATGCATAGAGATTACACCTCATAGGGATCATGCAGTCAAACCTCCTGTTGAACAAATAAGTTCTCTATATTCAAACCACAAAGCATAATTAATTTGAAGTCTTTCTTTGCTCAGAAGAGTTAATTGTTGTATGTTATGGGTAGAGAACAGGAGACCATTAAGCACTGCCAGTTCTGGAGTTTACAATACTTTTGTATCAGGGAGGTACTGATGTGATCAAAGAAGGTGAACACCCTTAATGTTGTGTAATGCAGAGAAAAAGGAGAATTTCCTTTTTCCTGCCACTTCTGTGAAAATACTCTATCAAGTCACTGGGTATGACTAGAACACAAAACCAAAGCTGATAATATCAGGTCTTGGGAAATCTGTACTCTTCTGCTCTGTGCTCTATGTCTTTCTACAGATGGCATAATGTTTTACAGAAACATGGGAGGAAATATTGTGGAATGCATATAGACTGTAACGGGGGAAAAAATTCTTATTTCTGATCTTTGCCTACAGGGACTTGGTAAGAGCTAAGCTTTTCAGGTCATTTTAAAATATATTTAACTTCTTATTTAATTGGCAAGTCATAAAGATCACTTGAATGATCGTGCACTGCTTAACTACCCCAACTGCCCTCATATTGATAACATAATATTAGAATATAGTCAATCTTTGTCAGCAGTGAAACATGCTGTGTTTCATAATTATTATTTATAATTAAGGAATTGGAAAAAGAGTTATAAGCTCATCCTGACAGCAGTTAACTTAGTAGCAAACCTGAAATTGGCCATAATTGCTGTAATAAATCAATTTGACCAGGATTATTGCTACTGTAAAACTAATAGTCTGTAAGAGCAGTATGTGATTAAAGACAGCTCCCTCTCAGATCTTAGTGACTAGAAATTTAGAATGTGAAACTAAATTCCTAATATAGAATATAAAACTAATAGAGCTGCTGATAAGAATTGAGGTTAAATCTTTCCCAAAATTTCAACAATCAAGGAACAAATGAAGATGAATGACAGGAAAGCTTGGTCACATGTTGAGGCTGACAAGAAAACACAAACCAGCGTGCATACAACCACCCAAAGCTGGCAGCCTGAATGCCTAAAGCAGTCTCAGTGCCATTAAGCTCCCTGCCCTGACAGCACTGTGGGTGTTGTGTTTTTACATCAGTGAGGGAAGAGCAAGGGAGACTGCTGGAATGATGCTTCAATGAAAAAATAAGCATTTCCCTTTCAGCTGTTCTACCCAGAACACTTGATTAAAACTAACATTAGGAGCAATCAGCACAACAGCCAAACTGTATCTTCAAATTTCTCTTTGTTCCAAACAAATTTTTTCAGCACAATATCTGCATTTAGTGTCAGTCATGGCTTCTGCTCTCTAAAGTATCTGTAGGACTTTT
The DNA here is from genome assembly GCA_013398275.1 of Promerops cafer. NCBI lineage: Eukaryota > Metazoa > Chordata > Aves > Passeriformes > Nectariniidae > Promerops > Promerops cafer. Next base: position 197,804 of record VZSE01014783.1, on the reverse strand, counting down.
GGCCAATTTTCTCATGAGAGTACCTGTATCACTCTTCAAGGAACCATATTCAAAAGTAAAGGATGGCTCTTCTCGGGCCCTACTTGTCATGTTCCTTGCATGTGACCAGAGTCTAAACTGTGAAAATTCCCAACTCATTTCTCTTGCAGACTACGTTCTGTTTTGTAGTGCCCAGTCAACACTGGATACTTTCCTGTGGTGTAAAGATATCTGAATTCCAAATATGTCAGAAGATGAGTGATGAACCAGTGACAGATCCATGAAAGCTTGCACTACACATTTCACAAGCTTATTTTTTCCCTACCCCTTGGAAGTGTACCCCAGGGTACACTTCAAAGTATTATCAGTTTATAAAGAGAAGAAGGGAAACTTTTTGGTGTGTATTTATTGGTCTCTAAAAACCAGTAAATCTTCCTGCATCCATGTACAAGCCCAGTAGATCTAGAAGTTGACCAAAGTAAGAGTTGAAAATGTTAAGTTAAAATTCGAAATGTTTTTAAAAAGTTAAAAGGTTAAAAATACCATTTCCTATATCTATCTTAAATGTTTTAAAAGTACTGACATGCTGGTTTGTTACATATTCATTTAAAATAAACTAACCCATAGTAAAGATTAAATTCTTTTGAGTAAGCCTTTCAGCCAAGTACAACAAGAAATGGGTTTGTACGTATATGTGAATTCAAACTGCACTTAGGAGGATTATTTACTGCCCTTCTTATGAGAAAGAAAGTAAATTCATGCAGACTATAAAATCATAAGAGCAAATTCAATGCTAAAATTACGGACTGAATATATAAGAAATATATATAGAACAAAAATTGCAGTGAAGCAAGAAGCCACTTCTACAGTGTTCAGCTGATTCATAACCAACTTCATTAAACTGCTAAAAGGAGAAAGAAGGTCAATGGTTGTTGTTGCAAAACCCATCTCCCTTTTACTTTATTCATAACTTTTTGAAGAAGAACTCCTCACATTATCAGCTGTAGCAGGAGCACATACCCTTCTCCCTCACCAGCCCATTTGTGTGCATCTTAAAATTCTGACACTGAGAGCTTACCATCCATTCCAGCTCAGAATAGGGGTCCACAAATAACAAGACTGCAGGACTAATACCACACAAGTGCAAGGAATGTATTGAGTTTAATTAAAAATTTACAGATGATGAAATCATCTTTTCATTCTCGAGACAGGATTGCAAGTAATGTTTTTGAAGCTACCTCCCCCTCGTTTTCTTGGAGTGGCCATGTATGGAAAAGATGGAAAGCTTGCAGTCCACAGGGAAGCTTGTGTGAATTATGACTGCTGAAACATGCTGAGCAGGAAATTTGGACCCTGGCAGAGGAGAGCCTGGGTGTATTCCCTGGATGTCTGCATAGCTGCAGAAAGAAACAGCATTTCTTTGCAATGACTTTTAATTAAACAGACCTGAAATGAAGTGGAATGTGTATTTTAGTAACTCTCCAGCCCTGTAATCTTAGCAGAGTAGACAAAAATTAGGACCAAATTGGGAAAACTTAGGCCAGTGAAGTTAAAGATATCTGATGATAATTTCATCCATTAGGATGTCAGGTACTGGTGTCACTCACTATTCAGCAGAAATCTGATTCATTAATCAATTCATAGCTCACTTTGATGGTATCAAAGGTGGATACTCCTCCACAGAGACATATGCCTTAAAACAATGAAGTTGCAACTTTAAGACTGGTCTTTTATTTCTAAAAATACTATCCAAATAACACAGGTTTCAGGCAAAATTTTTGGCAAATTGAGTTTTAGGAGCTTATGAGAAGTTGAAAGATGAGGCAGACTTCTGTCTTCTGCATGTCTATTTTATCTCTTTTATGGAAGAGATTTTATTTAAAGATGATAAGACAACAGGTTTAAAATGATCTCATCATATAAATGTTAGGAGTCTCCAAAGTTTTCTGATTTTTCTCTCCACATCAGAAAATGAGTCTGTTAATGTTTTGGCTGAAGTCAGTAGAATTGTCCCTATTCAATTACACTCTAAACCTGCAATGAGATTTGCTAATGCATGAAAAGTCAAAGCCAATAGAATTGATATGCAAAGGGTTTTTGTGATGCATGGTCAAAATCGAACATTTTCCTTTCTTTTTTTCTGGAAGACCTAATTTCAGAATCAGAGGAATATTCAATACCAAATACCTAATTGAAAAGGGACAAGTCTGCAACCATTTCTCAAAGTAAACATTCAAAATCTGTTTCAGACCAGCTTCTGCGGCATTAGATGATACCTGAAGTGCATGAAGATTGAAGCATCAGGGCTGATATGAGTAAGGGCCAACAATGACAGAAGGAAACAAATAAAGGCCATTCAGGAGAAATGCCTTCAGAAAATTACTCCCTCCCTGTTCTTCTGTAGTTAGTATAAAATAAAATCCTAACTTTCTGATCAACTCATAAGTCTGAAAATAATTCTGCCTATCCCACAGCACGATAGAAGTAATGCGGCCATGGCTACGAAGAACTGAAAACTCAGAACTTTGCTGTCCATCAGGCCACCAGGGAACTGCCCACTGTTCCTTTAAAGTGTTCCAGAAATAAGTGCTGAGATAGAAATGGGAAGGAACGGCAGTGACAGTTGTTTTTTTCACCACTGCTAATGGTGTACTCTAGTTCAGACTTTTGTCCATGCATTCTCCCATGTTTACAGATAGCTGTTCAGTCTAGGGAAGCTAGAAAAGCTGCAATGTGGTATACTATGTCTATATTCTCTCTAGTCTGATTAGAAAACCCCACCTTTATAGTCATGGGTTTATTACATGATAATCATGTACTAGCACAATTATTTCCATCAGTAGAGGGAATGTTGAGTTCTTTGTTCATCCTCCACAGGCTGCCTCAGATAAAATATTGGCTTCAGTTAATTCAGTGAAAACCTTACCGCAACTGGATCAGCATATCATGCATTCTATTTTGAGAACTTTAAAATGATAAACACATTTCAGTCATTACAGGTTTTATAAGAGACAAAAGTAACCACATCTAGGTTTATTCCCCTTCTCTTGTATGGGAATCCAATCCCAGTTTTTGTGAGAATCCTGAAAAAAACACAAAAGAAAACATCTCTTCTTATGTGGATACGACTGGTATGCCTGTTTGCATTTTAAAAACAGATCTGTCTCCCAGTTCTCATCTCCTGTGTACGTCTGCTGGTGTCTGAGCTGTAGGGTAAAATTTAAGAGTCTTGGCCATGCCTAGAGAACACATAAAGACCTCTGCTCCCTGTGGTTTCCCCTCTGCTCCCTGTGGTTTCCCCTAGAGCTTAGAGACTGGCAGCCAGATTACCCAGCAGCTAAAAGCAGGAACTGCTGGCTACTAAAATGCATACTGACAAACCGGGCATGGTCACAGCCCCCAGGGCTTAGTTCACAGACCCTGCAGTAGTGATTGCCATTACTCATTCAGACAGCAAAATACTAGATTACATAGACTATTCCTAAGGCGGCTTGCACACTGCACAGCTCTTAATTTTCTGTTATTTGTGTGTTTGATCTCAGAAGCACCAGTGGAAAAGTCATCTTTTGGGGGAAATGAGGGCCTAGCATCCTGTGGACAAGCAGGTTTCACAGGATGAAAAGTGTGTTAAATATATGCTTTGACTTATTACCCACCAAACCCAACCGTACAAACCCCACAGACTGTTAGGCATGAAAAATGGATAGATGCAAACTACTGGGGAAGAGGTGTACAGCATGATAGCAAAACAGGAAAAGAGAAAAAATGAAAGAAGTTCTATTTGAATGGTGGTCTAAAAATTTTGTTTCTCAGCACACACTATTTGAAAGATTGAGGGGAGCAGAGAGTGTCTCCCACCCCTTGTGCAGATGTTAACAAACTTCCTGCTCAAAATCGTGTTCTATATATATAAAATCCAGGGCTTGCCTTTAATATTCAGTGGAGCATGACATACCATACCAAATCTCTCTGGGCATGTCTAAATCAGTGGTTCAACTGGGATCACTTTTCAAGTGTATCTCCTAATATCACTGTTCAGCTCTCTTTTCTTCACACTGCAGAGTGGTGCCTGAGTGCAAAAACTGAATATGTACCCCACGAATGCCCCTCATCTACTGCCACCACAAACAGGCACTAAATCAGGGGACTGTATTTGTGCTAGTCCAGGCTCTATCCCACTACCAAAAGATTAGTTCTGAATGGAGCCAAAAAGTTTGTGAGCTGTTATTAATATAGGAAGGTAAACATGGATGCTATCTATAATATTTGGCTGCTTTTCATACCCTCTCGCTAATCCAAGAGCTCAAGACTGAACATCTTCTAACAAATGCATGTACTTAGAAACTGCCTACTTTTCTGTATTTCACTGGCATCTCATCACACTCAGCTTGCACTCTGAGGTGATGTAAGGTACATTATTGATTGTGACACAGAGATGAAACAGCCATTTACCATCCCTGCCTGCTTCGTGACCTTGACCTAGCCATCTCCTTAGATAGTTTTGGAAATTGCAAAACACATTTCCTGTCTGAAAATTACAGCAACTGGATAAATAAGATGGTAGCTAGCATGAAAAAAGTGAAAATAATTTGTGTTTTGTGTGTCAAAAGAAGATGATATGCATAGGTAAGAAATGAAAAAAAAAATACTTTGAGTTTTGAGGTGAAAATAAAATTATGGAAAAACAGGGACACTTAACATGTGTGCAACTGCTTGTGAAAATGACTAACAGTACCTTTACTCAAGACAGAAGTGTCTTCATTCCTTTTGACCCCTGTCCACACCATGAGGCAGCAATGTGAATGTATGTGTTAAATACCATGATACACTTTATTGTTTCACACTCTGTCATAATTTAACCTCAGTCAGCAACTAAGCATCACAGAGCTGCTCACTGACTCCCCATCCCTCCAGTGCAAAGAAGAATCAAGTAAAAAAAAAGTTAACTTTTTTAGATTGAGATAAAACCAGTCCAATAATTGAAACAAAATATAATACAATACTAATAATAGCAATAATGATAATGATTGTAACAATAATTGTAATGAACAGGAGAGGGAGAGAAAGGAATAAATCCCAAGGACAAGAGATTCACAATGTAATTGCTCACCACCCACTGACTAATGTCCAGCCTGTCCCCAAGCAAATTTCAGCAGCTCCTGGATTACTCCCCACAGTTTATATACTGAACATGGCATGCTATGGTATGGAATGTCCCTTTGGCCAGTTTGGTCATCTGTCCTGACGAGACAGCTTTTTGTGCAGCTCCTTACTAGCAGAGCATGAGACACTGAATAGTCCTTGACTGAGGGTGAGCAACACTTAGCAATGGCTAAAACGTCAGTGTGTTATCAACATTATTCTCCTACTGAATCCAGAGCACAGTAGGGTACCCTTCTGCAGTAGCACTGGTGGCTACTGAAAGCACAGGACATGAGAATACCAGATAACAGATTTTAGAAAAATCTGAAATATTTTCAGTGACTGTTAGGTGTATAAAATAACATTCCACAAATGCTGAACCACTTCCAGAGGTGCACAAGTAATAGAGATAATCAAAGTTAATGATAGAATTAGGCTCTTCTTTAGTCAGTCTTGTGCAGCTGGACTTAAGCTTCAAGCAGCACAAACTAGACCAGTGCTGTCTCTGTGTGACATGTACTGCTACTTCAGTTGTTAGTAGCAATACTTCCCTTTAATTGTGTGTTATCATTTCTATTATAAAAATAGCTTCCCATTACTCTCAAGTGAAAAGAAACAATTACACATTAGAATATGATGAAAATCAAATTTTAACAAGATTTGTGAGTTTAATGATTGTTTGCTGTATAAATATATTTCAGAAGGCTGAGAAGCTATTCATCAGGAAGATCTGTATCATTTATTCATGTCACCTTTAAATGAAAACTCACACTCTGAGGACTCTTTCCACAACCTATATGAAATAAGTGATAAAATTTAACTGGGTGCCATTTAACATCTATGGTTATCCTACAAATTTACTTTGCTCTCTTCAATCATAGAAATATTTATTGATTTGTTTAAAGTTATTTGCTTGCAAACAGCACCCCCCCTTCTCTCCAGCCCACCCCATTCATAATTGATCATTCCTCATTTTCCTCTTACATTTAGTGCAATATTTATACTGCCAAAATAAATACTTAGCACTGGAAAAGAGTATCCGACCAGCATACATTTAAATGCAGCAATTACTGTAAAGACTCTGCTGAGAACTAATAACAGAGCCTTTCCAAAATCAGGCTGGATGAAGCAGCAGAGAACACTATCTGCTGCAGGGAAACATCTCACCAAAAGCCAAGAAGCAGAAAAGCTAAAAGCTTTTTCTTCAACTTTTGCCCTGATCCAGGCACATTTTAGCTAGGCATGATGAAAATCTGCTAAATACAATTTGTCCTTGGCTATGTTTACAGCCAAAACTTACTCAGTAGCATTTTGGTTGCACCTGCTCCTGCTGCTGACACTTGTCACTGAGTAACTTTCTGACAGGAGACGAGATGAAACCCGAGATCCAACCACTTACACATTTATACAAACCTGGTTAACTACCAGTACACAGAATTATTCAGATTTGAAAAAGTGTGTCTGAGATCAGATTTGGGTACTATATTATATCTTATTTTGCTGCGGCAGCTACCTTGCTCTTGAGAACTTGGAGTGTGCTGCCAGCACATGTACAGCCCTCAGCCTTCAGGAAAAAATATTAATGACAGAAAGCAGTCTGTTGTATGACATCTAGATAATTGATTTAAATAATGGTACTTTGTGCCAGTTATTAACTCCTACAGTAGAAAACGTGATGAAGTGGGAAGAATTGCAATGTTACACAGCTTTTGTCAGCCATCTGATATGAACTTTTCCAGCAGCTAGATCTGAGGTAAATGCAACTGGATCAAGACACAAAGATTCATTTATGCATTCTCTAAGCAACAGCTTGACTCTTTCTCTGATGAATCTTGTTAAACACATCTGTTTTTATAGAATAGTTGTTAATGTCTCAATTAATTGTAAGGTATATATGGCAAAATTTTTCTTTTAGGAGAAAATGCTTTCTAACATACTACTATAAAAAACCACTTCCATCTGTCTATTTGCACTTCATTTTCAATCATAACTAAAATTGATGTCAAGTTTAGGCACTCTGCTAAAAGTAAAATTATAACCAGAATCATGACATCTAAGATACAATATCTGTATTAAAAGGGAAGCTTTTAAAAATATGTTGACATTCCAATGAAAAGTTAAAATCTCTGCTGACTCATAGCACATCCAATGATATCAGTCAAAAAGTAAGAACAGAATTTACATCTGAGTGGTTCAAGCAGCACAGAATTTTCCATCTTAATCAAAAGGTCATGAAAAATGTATGACTTCCAAAGATATGCAATTGAAATGGGTACTGAATGATTTTTAACAAAACTATAGCAGGCTATAATTCAATTGATTACCCAAATTATATGATATTTTGCTATTTTGTAGAAATATATGGTGGTAAAAGAGTGTTCACTCATTAATTTCTCAGCAAGATTTATAAAACACTTGGTTTGAGTGGTGCACAGGGTGTCTACAGTTTGAATAGGAGACACTTTACTGAATGCATCAGTGAGACCTCATTGAAATGACTCAGCCCACAAAAACTTTTGAATTTTCTTAGGGTTCATGGTGTATGCAAATTAGAGCAGTCTCGTGCATTACCACATCACTGCTGTGCTCAAAAGTTAAAAGATACTGAAGAAAACTATTCATATACAGTCTCAGGTTTAAATATTTAATGAATTAACATAGGCCCCATTCTAAGTGTCATGACTGTTTCCTTTTTCTTGCCACAATACTCGAGACACAGTGACACTAGGGGAAAAGCATCTTGAGAGAGACAATAGCTATCATCTGCCTTGTGAGCTATTAGTAGCCTTTTTTCAGTTGGAGATTTTGAGTGTCAGCCTTACATCACCATCAGGAGAAATGTTTGCCAGAAAGCTACTCTGACTTCCACTGGCACTCCTGCCTCAGATACTTCAGATGGAGCTGACAGGATTGAGCTCTGATTATCACTGGGAAGGGCTTCATCCTGTGGAGCTCTGGGCTTTGCCTCACCTAAGTCTAACCCTACAGTGTGCTTGGAATGGACCTTGACCTGACAGCCTAGCTATTTCCTGTAGGAGAACGTGGACGGGGAAAAAAATTGCAGTCTCCTCCTCACCCTTTGGCAGCCCCTCTTAAAGTTCAGCTCCCTTGGAGCCCCTGGCTTTGTCTCTTTCCTAGCCCCAGTCCAAGGGTCAGATACAAGTAGTCAAAAGATTTACCCTATCCAAAGTCTCCATCCTATAGCACAGAGGAGAAAATTGTTAGGGGGTAGCATCTGTGGAGTCTTGCCCTACCTTATTCAGGTTTTAAACCCTTTTCGACCCCTTTCAGCTGGAGCTCATGGCTTTGTCTCTCTCCTGACCTTAACATAAGCCTAGGCATGGGATGAACTGTAGCCTGAGGTGCCCAGTATTATCCCAGTGGGACAAGCAAGTGTTCTGGTATGAGCTCTTTGCACAGACTACCCCACCACTGATCCTCCCCCTTGCACACCCACTGCACCTGGAGCTTCTTGTCTCAATCCTAATTCTAACCCCAGGAATGGCCTAAACCTCAGTCCTAGATTTCCCAGCATGGCCCAGGAGTTTATCTGAGAGATAACTCTTTTTCCTCCCTTCCATGAGAGGCAGGTGTTGCTACAAAAATGGGCAATTGGAAAGGATCTGCATACGTCTTAGGCCAACCTGCAGACTGTGTTGAGAAGGTCAAGCTGCCCTTCCCCACTTTGTGACAGGTGAATTATAAACACAAGTTTAGACCTCTGGTCTAGTCTTTACAGGTAAAGTCCTTAGGCAAAAGAAAGAACTCTAAAAAAAAATTTCTAAGCATGTTACCAAATTAGAATTGGTTTATGTCAGAATTTCTGCTTTAAAGGAATCTTTGATTTTTAAAACTATGCCAACGTTGGTATTTAAAATGGCAGTATATCATTACTGAGATAATAAAATGCATTGTTTCTGATCAAACATTTCTACTTTGTCAAACAGTTGAGGTTAGAAATCTTGAGCAACACTGAACATTTGTAAAGATCAGTAGCTATAAATTCTCAGTAAATTAATACCTGTAACCTTTGTTAGAGGAATCAATCTAAGTGACTAAGCAGACACTCAAACAATTCCTTTCTGGAAAGTGATATCATTCTCTATTGTGAAATTTTCCATATCCAAAGGAAACTTCACTGAATGGAGATATCAAACCTTCTAAATGTATGCTACAGCACAGAGTACATCATTATAATTATGCCTATGATGGGATTTCTTTTTCCTGGGCACTGTTGCAGTAACTACAATTTATAAGTGATTTATTTTGAATAAATGCAGTAAGAAAGAACACCATGCCCACATCTACTTCAATGGAAGAGTTTTTACTGACCCTTTTGGGTGCAGGGCATGGCCAAATCCAAGCATGGCAAAGTAACGTGAAATGGGCAACAGCATGAATAAAATGTCTAAATGCCAATTTATAACAATATGAAAGAAGGAAACCCTTTGATTCATGCTCCATAAGTAAATGACCCTTAAAACAAATGCTTATGTAAACAAAAATTGGATTATATTTGAACTATACGTTTTCAAACAGACTGAAGTGCTGAAATCAACGAGATGTTCTTGTTGATGGGTTTGCAGCTCTTGACTTCTGCTCCTTCTCATATCAATGACTGAAGGCTGATTCATATTCTCTTAGTATACAAACTTTAAAGAAGATAATTCTTCAGCTGCATTTATGTAATTGCAGAAAATTGAGCAGTGTCAGATAGCACACTACAAGAAAAGATTTTCCATGGTGTTAAATATAATTTTTTTTCTCTGTATGCTGGGAGCTCTGATGCTAACACATCAGAATATACAACCTCTAAACCCCAAATGTAAGTACGAATTTTAATTTGTATGACATCCCCAAGTGCTCAAATATCTAGCTAAAACCCTTGTATACAGGAATAGTCCTAGAAATGGTAAGATCATTTGCAAAGGCTGCTCAATAAATGCATTTCTATACTAGAATATAAATACAGAAAGTCCTCAAAAGTCACAAAGAGTACCATCCAAATAGAACTTGTGTGCAATTACTGAAAACTGGATAAGGTTATTTTTATAATGTGTAGGGGTGTATATATATGTCTATATGTATTCACAATCTGCTCTTTAAACACAGAAGAGAAAGAAACAGCTTGGTAAGGGTCATGCAAAAGTATGTGTGTGCTAAATGTGATACCCTTGACAAGGTGTCAAAGAGCACATGCCATCATATGGGAGTGCCTAGGTGTGTATGACTGGAGGTGATGGCTGATATGAGTCACACAGTCAGAGAGGTTACAGGCATCTGTTTAAATGGTTCTAGAGAAAATAAATTCTTGACGATGGGTTGTAATCAATCGATGGTAATGCTGCATGTATCTGCATATTAAAGTGGTGGGTAGTGATAATATGCATAATTGTGATGGTGGGTAGACGGTGATAACAAGATGTGTGAACAGTAGGAGGTGATGGGTATGCATGGTAAAATGCGGAGGTTGCAAGGATGCATGCGTGATGCTGAGTATAGTGGTGCTGTGGGGAGCATATAGCAGCATATGCACTGTGCTGATATTTGTGTGATGTGGACCTGCTGTTCTTGACAAAAGTAGGTGGTGCTCTTAGACGGCAGTTTATGTGAAGAGACAGGTCATTACCCATGCAGGTGTGCTTTGCTCACACAGATGGGGGGCTACAGCCAACAGAATAAATAAGCATTTACTGAGTGTTTTGTGTGTATGCCTGTGCTGAGGGAATGTTGATGCAGGGAGCAAGTGTGAGGGTCTGTGTGAACTAGTGAATAACCACGTCTGGTTAATACAGAATGGTCAGGTGGTATATACAGAATGGTGATAGTGGTATAAGAAAATTTATTTAGTGGTTATGTACAAGCACGTAAGGACAGATTGTATACTCAGAACAATAACATATAGAGAGGAGACATACTTCCCAGCAGGAGAGATGTATGGGAAGGTCATGCTCTTCTTTTTTTAAGAAAAGTTTTCTTGCCAGAGAACAGATATGCAGTATTAGGACTATCTGGAAATGTTCATGTGTGGTCAGAACCAGTGGTGTGGATGAGGTGTTCAAAGGTGTCAGTGTCTGCCTAGAGATGACAATATGAGGAACTACTGGTGTATGTTTGTTCATCTAGAATCAGGGTGTATGTAAAAAACATCACAGTATAGGTCAATGTATAGAAGTGGTCGGTGGGTACAGCATGGAAGAAGTTATGTAGTGGCTACATATATGCAGCATATGAATGGAGATGGTGCCAATGGTTTGTGTGGCTGTACAGGCTCAGTAGGGTTTATAGCCTCCCCTGGTGTGGATACAATCCTGTCAGGGATATGCATATGTTTTAAGTACAATGTTAAGAGAGGGGGTTGTAACACTGGTGAGGCAGCATGTGGTGGTTGAGCTTGAAGTGATCCTATGATTGGAAGCAGATGTGTGGGGACAGAGGCATGCACAGCATGAGATTGGCACCACTGTGATGTAAATAGTCATGTCAAGCTGCAGTGTGCAAATCTGTCACTCTTGGATGTGACAGACAGAGGCAAAACATGTTAGAATGGGGATGTTAGAATATGATGGGGGGGCATCTTTCAGGACAGAGTATGTGGAGAGGGACAGGGCTGCTCATGAGTGATATCTAGTGGTGGTGGTGGTGGGACAGGACAAGGTAGGGGGCATGGAGCTGCGTGGTGGCAGGAGGCATGGACAGCGCTGTGTGCATAGGATTGAATGTTTTGTGCTTTGTCGGTCGGTGCCATGCCTGGTGCCAGCGCTGTGAGGTGGGCAATGCACATGGTGCAGTGACAGGAGAGGGTTACAGCAGCTGCGTAGACAGGAAGCATGCTTGCCCAGGTAACACTGCCCACCCACGCAAGACCCAGGCTTTTTTCTTAAAGGACAAAGGATAGTCCCTTTGCCAGGGGTGCCCCTGGTCTGGACCTAGGTGCCATGGAGGGAGAGCTGCGGAGAACAGAGGGGGAGGAGAGGATGGTGGACGGAGAGGAGAGTGGGAGGTGGGGGAAACAATACTGGGTGGGGAGAGAAGTGTGGGATCGGGGGGCACTGAGTAGTGTGGGGCAGTGGGAACAGGGAACAGGCTGCCCTGGAGCTGCCGGATTTGCGAGCAGCCGGAGGGCGGGATGGGAGGCGGGCAAGGGGAGTGGGGGGTGGGAAGGGACATCCACTTACGTCTCCTCCTGCATTTTTTTTTCTTTCCCTCCTTCTTTCCTTAGCTAGTGACGCGCCGCTGCTATTAATCATTCACCAGCCGGGGAGCAGCAATTGCCGCCGCTCGGAGCGAGCGGTGCTGGCAGCCGCCTCTCTCCCGATGCCCGCGTCCCGCAGCCGCCGCGCCGGGATCCCTGACGGGATGATGCCCAGCGCAGCCGGCGGCGGACGCCTGCTGCTCTGAGCCGGGGCGTGGGAGTCCGGGCAGAGGATGCTCCCCAATGGCACCTGCCCCAGGCTTCCGGGAGGTGCAGGCAGCGACAGCGGCGACAGCGACAGCGGCGGCAGCGACAGTGGTGGCGGCGGAGCCAGTGGCGCCTCGGAGGAGGCGGCGGCGGAGGGCATGGACTCGGGCGGCAGGAATTCCTCTGGCGCTCCGAACAGCACCCTGAGTGAGTCTCAGGGTAGCGCCATCCTCATCTCATTCATCTACTCCGTGGTGTGCCTGGTGGGGCTGTGCGGGAACTCCATGGTCATCTACGTGATCCTACGTTATGCCAAGATGAAGACAGCCACCAACATCTACATCCTCAACTTGGCCATCGCGGATGAGCTGCTGATGCTTAGCGTCCCCTTTCTGGTTACCTCCACCCTGCTGCACCACTGGCCCTTTGGCTCCCTGCTCTGCCGCCTGGTGCTCAGTGTGGATGCCATCAACATGTTCACCAGCATCTACTGCCTGACCGTGCTCAGTGTGGACCGTTACATCGCTGTGGTGCACCCCATCAAGGCGGCCAGGTACCGCCGGCCCACTGTGGCTAAGATGGTCAATCTCGGTGTCTGGGTGCTTTCCATCCTCATCATCCTGCCCATCATCATCTTCTCCAACACAGCAGCCAACAGTGATGGAACAGTGGCTTGCAACATGCTCATGCCAGAGCCCACCCAGAGATGGCTGGTGGTCTTTGTGGTCTACACCTTTCTGATGGGCTTCTTGCTGCCTGTGGTGGCCATCTGCCTCTGCTACATCCTCATCATTGCTAAGATGCGCATGGTGGCCCTGAAGGCTGGCTGGCAGCAGCGCAAACGCTCAGAGCGCAAGATCACCCTCATGGTCATGATGGTGGTGATGGTCTTTGTCATCTGCTGGATGCCCTTCTACATTGTGCAGCTGGTCAATGTTTTTGTAGAGCAGGATGATGCCACCATCAGCCAGCTCTCTGTCATCTTGGGCTATGCCAACAGCTGTGCCAACCCTATCCTCTATGGTTTTCTCTCAGACAATTTCAAGCGGTCCTTCCAGCGGCTGCTCTGCCTCAGCTGGATGGACAATGCTGCAGAGGAACCCATCGACTACTATGCCACTGCCCTCAAGAGCAGGGCATACAGCGTGGAGGACTTTCCCCCAGACAACTTGGAGTCAGGGAGCATGTACAGGAATGGCACTTGCACCTCCAGGATTACCACCCTCTGAGGAAGCATTCCTGTGCCCCAGCTCCCTTACTGCTCCCCAGCTGGAGGGTGAGCGAAGCCAGGGCTGTGGCATGGGGAGGCTGGGAGGGAGGGGATTTTGGTCTTGCCCACCGTCACCAGTGTTTGGCGCAAGAAAGAGCAAAGAAAACCCCACATCCTTGGTTTGCTGCCCCCCTGCACCCTGGTTGCCTCCCTTGAGAGTGAATGTATTCTCTGATGCTTTGACATCCACTTAGCGAATTGTGGCTCTCATGGGTTAGCTTAGGGTCTGGTAGCCTGGCTCTGCCACTCCTCTCTGTGTCTGACAAGTGGCTGTAAAGGTCCTGCAGTGACTCTCCCTCCATCTTTTGTACAGTTTGCCCTTCCCCTTGGCTGGCAGAACACCCCAGGCCACTGAGTGGAGCCTGCCTCAGTCAATTCCCAGCATTCAGGCTCAGACTCGCCCCAGCTGAAACTGACCCTGCTCAACATCTGCCAGTACACACCTCCCCTTCAGAGATTAGAAATGCTGGAAAAATTCCCCCCAACACATACCTTGCCCTCCCCCAGGAAGGAGTGAGTAGCCTCTCTCTGTGCCTACCATTCCCTCCCCCTGGAATAAAAAAGAAAGCAGGGAGCAAAAAGTCCCCAGGCAAGAAGCAGCATAGTCACGGAGATATTTTTTTGCTTTGCAGACAGCTTCCAACTCACTGGGACTTTGGGTCTCTGTGCTACTTGGTAGAAGCAGAGTAGAAAATGTCTTATGAAAAAATCTGATTATTGCTGTGCTTTGGAGCTGTGCGGCAGGTTGCTCATAATGGGAGATAAGCAGTCCTGTGACACATAGGGAGCAGAGAGCTGGGACTCGCTGAGATGGGAGCTGGGGGACCACTGAGTTGGGAAATGTTTGAATCTGTCCACACACACAATGAAGTGTGCTGATAATAAAGTTTAAAGGGAGCGCTAGACTGTGAATCTGCTGTCTTGAGCCTGCTCCATCAGCTGTGAAACAGCAATGAAGGGAGCTGAGACAGTTTTTGAATGACCTGGGTGATGGCAAAGTCACTTTAGCCTGTATGGAAAAAGGGGGAGTCATTTAAAAATCTCCACCAGTCTCTGAAATAAATACTTGACAGAAAAAGTAGCTGTTTGGTAATAGCTATTACCCTTGCTCCAGTTTCTTCTGTTGCACTAAAAAAACCCCAACAAAATGGGTTTCATATGTTGCCAATGTAATATACTGACCCAGAGCTTCTTAATGTTTCATTTCTGAGAATTCTTGTTTTTAATGTGTGCCAGATGTCTTCTTGTTTGATTTTTATTTTATTCTAGTCACTGTGTTGTGAACGTGTTTTTCTGAAGCAATTTATACTGTGTACTTATGTCTGTGGTGGCTACTTGCAAGGTTGCATTTAAAATGGGTGATGCTCAAGAAGGCTCCTTTCCAGATGAAAACACTGTTATTTTTTCTAACTCTTTCATTTATATTGTCTCCCCCACAGAAATTTTCTCTTGAATTTTCTCTCTTCTCCTCTTATGACAAAACAAATTTCATACAGACAGATGAAGCTTTCTTTGAAAAATGACAGCTGATTAAACGAAACCTTCTATCCCTACTCCCTTTTATCCCACAAAGAAGTTTCAGTACAGACTGTGTTGAAATAAGCAGCTATGTTTTTTCTTTCTACCACCTATGCTAACAGTGTCACACAGTGGCAAGTATCCCAGTAGCTGTGACAAATCACTTCTCTAGCACAATACTGTGGTTGTACCAATTATAACTACTGGCAATATGAAGCAAGAGACTGGAAAAAATCTCTAGTAGCAGCATGCCCATAGCATTGTACTCGTAGCTGCAGTGCTTAAGTACAGTGTTAAGTGTAAGGTTGACAGTTAAGGCATCTAGTATTTGTGGTGGTGGATTTACTACAGGTTTTTGTTAAATTATACCCTTTAACTTTTCTCAGCAGCAAAAAGCAGGATGCTACTTTGTACATTTCTTTCACCAAAACTTAGGTACTGTTAAATGAATGTATAAATTTAGTATTTCAAAGTTGCCTGATTCAAAGTCCATCAAAATGAGAGAAAAAAATCTTAATTCACTTCAATGGACTGTGAGTCAGCTTCTTTTAGTCTAAAAGTTGCTAATGTGGAAACTGTTACATCCTTATTAAAATATTTCATGAAAAGCTTTAACAATTGTACAGTTTCTTTTCTTTTTACTTCCTAGTGGACACGATTTAAAGAAAATTTGCAAATATTAAATTTTGTAATGTTTTACATGTACATATGGGGAAATAAGGATGAAATTGCTTTATAAGCTTAATTAACTTCTCACTGAAATCAAACATCTGTCAAAACAGTAAAATGCCCCATGATATCCATGATCCTTTTCCCAGGGCTTCACTTGAATTCTCACTCACAATATCTTCAAGATGGCATAAATCTCTTAATCTTATGTGGTCCTTTTCACCCAGGCATATTTTTATGTATGGTCAGATTAAACAGAGTCAATCTACTTTTTACTGTTGAATTTCTTTAATATCAGACATGATAAAGCAAGAGTGAAAAAGCATATAGATTCACACTGCATACTCAGCTTTGATGGAAAGTTGAACTGGGTTTTGCTCTTTCGTTTTTTTTTCTCTTTGCCTTGTAAGTGTTGCGATGGAAGCCTGCACACCTACCAGCATATGCACTTTAGTTTCAGTTCTCCCAGGCACATGGCAGAGGCTGGGTTAGGGCTTCAGTAGATGGCAGGCTTGCCTTCAGATGGATGGGCTGATCCACTTCCAGCCAGCACTGCCCCTGTGATTCCTGGCTAAAACACTCTGTGTGATTTCAGCTGGAAACAAAACCTGTTTATCCCAAACTAACAGTTGTTCCTGCTATTTTTCACTCTGGGAGAGGTGATCAACAGCAGTAAATTATTCAATTTAGCTAGAAAGAAAGCTACTTAGTTCATTCTGTGTTTTTATTCTAAATAGTAGAACATTATAGTAGAACCAGGAAGAAAAAGTTTTTCTCATTAAATAATATGTACCAGAAAATAAACAGAGCTCTTTTTAATGCTTTCCAAATGGCAAATAAGAGTATTCAGATTTCGTATGGAAATTATTTTAACTAATGCTTCATTCACTGAAAAAAAAAAAGGGTACAGTGGTTTATTTCTTGGTGACATTTTGACTTTTTATACACCTGCAAGTGGGTGAATTGTCATTCGTAACTAGCAGTAATTTTTTTTTTGCTTTTTCCCCATTGGTTTTGGTTTATATGTTAAAAGTACTGCATTCACTTTGTCCTGGAAATTTGCCTTGTGGCCACTGAAACACAGGCAACGTTTGCACTTTGTTTAGCCTCAGACCCATACCCAGCAGTGGGACAGTGCCAAGCAGCATCCAGTCAGTGGACTGCACTGTTTCCTATGGCATGTATTCCAGAGAACAGTCTCCACATGGAACACACATCAGGGGGGCAGCACACATCAGGCACAGCATTTTCCCACTCAAAGAAAGGTGCACAGGAAATCCCTTTCCTTTCTCACCAGGCTTCCCGGTGCAGTAGCAAAGACGACGTGTCTCAGAATCCTGCAGCTGGTTGCTACCTGCAGTTAGTGGATTCAAACAAGACTGGCCACAGAGGCACTTTATATCTGGGCAGTGGATGAAAAAGGTGATGTTTGCATGCAGATATTCTGCCTCTTCAGATGGTCCCTACAGCAGAGAACATTACACAGAGTATGGTTTCTTTGCATTCGACTCTTAAAGAACCCATTTGATTTCTTCACAGAGAATGAGAAACAGTTTTCTGAATGTGATGTAAGAATTTTTGAAATGCCAGCTTTCCAGTGAATCAGAATTTTAAAACAGGCTTTCTGGTTGCTCCTGGAAATCTAAAAATCTGCATTTCTAATGTATGTGGCATGCTTTATTAACACTGTGACTATTTGCTGTATTTTAACATGTTTCCAAAATCAGTATCCTAATTCTAAATATTAAACTAAGTCTTACAGAAATAAAATAACAGTGATGTCATACATTCATGTTATATAAGGTTTGACTTTACCATATTTCTAGAACAGTGACAATTAAATGTCTTATAATGCTGATTTTAACAAAGATCCAAGAAGAATAAGTGCAAAAAATCAGAAGAAATTAGCCAAGAAAGAAATATCAATCTAGTGTTCTAAATGCTGTGATTTCAGTCCCTAGGAACCTTACTTGACACCAGGGCTCTACAGACAAGAATGTGAATTATGAATCTCTAGAGGAGAATAAAATATTTCTACCGAGTTGTGTATTCAGCACTTCCATCTCCTTCAACATAGCCTTATTTGGCTGATAACTTCAGGCTGAGCCAAGGGAAGAAAGGATGGTTTACTAATTAGGTTTCTCTTTAAGAAAAATGCTTTTAGATATTATATTTTGTGGAGAGAAATGGCCAAGAAAAATAGGTGAACCTGAGAGTATTTCAAAGTATATCATTAGACAGCTACAAACCAAGCACAATTTTGACAAGACAGATGCTTTTCAATAAAAGCTAACTATGCCCACACCCTTCCAATTTTGTTTCTCCAAAAGCCTAAAATCTGGGTTTGGCAGAGCAATAAGCAGCTATGAAGCAGAAACAGCAAGGTGCTGTATCCTGCCTGAGGTATAAAGGTTTTTGTGTCCAGTCTGGATGGAATACATTTGTCATTATATGATTACCATGTCTATGATGGGTAGAGTCACCTTGAAAACTATATAAATGTATAGAAAATTCCTTCTACTCTCCATTCCATTCCTCCCCCCCAAAAAATGTCTTTCTTATGTGTGTTCTTACACTGTGTAATATGTGTAAGGGCAGCTCTGTGAGTTCTTGGGCTTCCTAACTAGAAGGGCTCAGAAAAAAAGTGCCCAAATTCACAGCATAGGGGGGTTGTAGGACAGATAACAATTACCAGATTTCTGAATTGTGTTGTATTTACAACTTGGAACTGGACTGTATTGTCTCCACTTACCCTGTTGGTGACATTGCTGCTGTCAGTGCACGTGTGGGCCCTACCAGCCCAGGGGAAGCTTCTGGAGGGGGCTGGACTGCACTGCACTTCCCAGAGCTGAGCAACGCCGGGCGGCACCGGCGCCGCGGCCACGGGCTGAGTACGGCGCAAGCTCAGCTCACTCACACAGCGCTTGCCCGTGCCCAGGTTCACAGTGGAAAGCCCAAGGGATTGCTGGTCACCTGGAGTGGTCCAAAACAGGGCAAAGCTGGATACTTGGGGGAGAGCGGATATAAAGGAAGGCAAAACTGGTGGATGCTTGATACTGAGCAGACTGAGAGAGAAGGAATCTGAAATGGAGAAAAATCAAGTATGTGATGGCTAGGAAAAGCCATTTTGCTAAGAACAGAGGAAAATAAGTAGAGTCCGGTACAGGCATTGTAAAGCAGGACTTGGGTCTTTCACATAATTAACTTTCACTGTTTAGAGAACAGCAAATACATAAACTCCCAACTCAGCAAAAAATATGAAGTTGTGCTTTTTATGTCAGCTGCTGTTTTCAAAGCTGGCTGTTATTTTTGAAGGTTAGAAAGTATGTAGGCATTTTTTTCTAAGAACTAAATGACAATTTAGGTACTTTATGAAATTACAAGAAACTCAGGAAACAAGGCAGAAACAGATAGATAATATATTTTTCTGAATGTTAATTTATTTTGGATTTTTCAGATGCTTTGAATTTCACAGATTTTTTTTTCCTTTATCATTAAAATAGAGAAAAAAAAGACTTAACAATTTTTTGCTCAACACAAACCAAGAAGAACCCCATACTGACATGACCGAAATGGAATACAGAAGAATTTTCACTGCTCTTTATCTGTCATAAAGTAAAATTTGCAGAATTTCTTACTTGAAAAGAATCTTCAGTACAATGACTGGGAAAAATCTTTTTCCTTGGAGAAAGATATACTTGTAAGAATGAAAAGTAATGTAATGCATTCCTCTTCACAGACATTACAGGCTTAGATCACTTATAATCTCACTCAAACTATCTGTACTTATGATCTTATGTTCTAGAGAAAAGTGTAAATCTTTCTTATCAGTCAAAAACACAAGGCCTGCTGGTTACATTCCAAAATCAAAGCCATGCTTTTCTAACAGGTTATAGCCCATGTGCTGTTCCTGGCTTAATGACTGAAAATGTGTATTTGTTTGCAAACCACCACATTTTGAGTAACACCTGAAAACACAAGCAGCAAGAAGATGCTTAGTACAGATACATCCTGGTAAAGATGGATGCTTGCCTGTCTTTCTCATCTTTCCCTCCTCAGCTCATCCTCTCTGTGGACCTGCAGTCTTCTTTCTCTTGTATTACCCATAAAATACATAATAGTAGTTGTTTTTCCATTTTTCTGACTCAGAATGCAAAAGGACTGGCAAGTGGAAGGAGGGGAAGGACATAACAAATACAGGACCACCATCACATATCTGCATTGCCCAGCTCCACTACTGCTTCCACTCCACCTGGAGTACTGTGTTCTCCTCTGGAGCTCCCAACATAAGAAGGATGTGGACATGCTGGTGATGCCATGATGATTTTTTGCTTTTTCATATACTCCTCTCATATCCCTCTTCACATACACTTTTATGCAGCTTTATGTATCCCAAGTGCTTTTAGACCACACACTTGCAATTCCCTAAGTTTGATAACTAGCTTAGACCCAAAGTTCTGTTAAGCCAAGAGACTAAACATCTTGGAAACATCGTAGTTAGGGCATCAGAGAGCCCCAGACCCAAGGTCCTCTCCAGAACACATCCTGTAAACTAAGATAGACTCATGCAGGGGGGACATTTCTTACGAGGGGGCTTCTCCTGAGCCTCCCATTGGGAAATCCATGATAGATATGCTGATATGTAAGATCTATAATTGTATACATGAACCATCGTAGAGGGGGCGGCTTTTCGGTGCATCCGTCCAGGCGGGCATTCTCCAACGTGCATTTTCCTGCCTGGATCTAAGGATCCTTAATAAACCAAGGTAAAATCCCTTCTTCCCTTCTAACCGTGTTTGGCTTTTAATTCCAAGCCCAGGTAAAGGCAGCACTGGAGTCCAGAGGAGGCCACCAAGATGATCAGAGGGTTAGAACACCTCTCCTACGAAGATAGGCTGAAAGAGTTGGAGTTGTTCAGCCTGGAAAAGAGAAGGCTTTCAGTACCTATAAACAACCTTCCAGTACCTACAAGAAAGTTGAAGAAGAACATTTTCCTAGGGCTTGTGGTGACAGGCCAAAGAGGAGTGGCTTCAAACAAAGAGGGTTGGTGTGGATTAAGTATGAGGAAGAAATTCTTTTCTGTGAGAGTGGTGAGACACTGGACCAGTTTGCTCAGCAAAGTTGTGAATGCCTCATCTCTTGAAGTGTTCTAGACTAGGCTGGATGGGGCTCTGAGCGACCTGGTCTAGTGGAAGGTGTCCCTGTGCACAGCAGCGGGGTGGAACTAGATGATCTTTAAGGTCCCTTCCATCCCAAACCTTTCTATGATTCTGTGATTCTAGTCAGCAATAAAGAAAAGGGAAAACGCTTGCTAACAGATGATTCCCTTTACACATCCACTTCCCAGTCTTCCAGTCCCAGACTACAAGCCCAGAAGACAAAGACAAGGCTGCATATTGGGGGAAGAAGAAAAGACATTAAGTTTAATGCTTTGAAGCCCTGGGAATGTGGTTACTGCTGCTGCTGTCCTGCTGTGTTTGCCTTTTGTGTCAATTATATATCTTTAGTGAAATACATGAATCGCCACACTACAGCCTTGGTAAGTGTTCACATACTGAAGAAACAAAAAATACTATTTCTAGAAGGAACTACCTTGCATCTACCAGGGACTGACCTCCATGTAATAAATGAAGAAAGAAAACTGGAATTTAAAACATGAAAAAAATTAAGTGATAGGAAATTTCTAGGGGAAGCACAGAATACATTATATTTTTAATATTCTTTAAGCTATACAATACACTTAAACAAGGAGAAATGTTGTCAGAAGTACTTGAATTTTTTCCATGTCCACTTACAGATTTCATTTCAATCCCATAGAACACTTAATTAAGCCCTTAGCAGCATAAATTATTTTTTAAAAATGTGGAAAATAAAATTATATTTCTGGTTATTTGATGAAACAAACCATTAAAAATTCATCACTTGTTTAAAAATAAAATGTGCAGCTGACAAATGATATGCCTATCAATCAAACCATCTTTGTAGGAATTAAGAAAATCTAAAATTGGTAACATGGGACACTTTTTGGATAACTGTGACAGACAAGAGATGTGGACATTCCTATTCTTTGCAGGAATTACCATTTTCAAATGTAGACTAACAGTTTCTTGCTATCACCATTTCATTACAAACGTAAGCATTGTAAAACTCACAGATACAAAGTTTATATGTGATTTATATGGCTTTAATATGGGATGAAATAACATTTTTTCCTGTGCTGGAAAAACAGTTGGAATATAATATGCTTATATAATGTTTACTCAACAGACATGTATGCAACATGAAGAATAGTCAAGATTTGTCTCTATCCTTGCCATGTTTTCGAAAAATACTTGCATTTGTTTGTGTGTTTTTTATACGGTGTTCCATAAAATTTTTTTTCAAATTGCATCCACTTCCATAACCAGATACTTTTATTATCTCAGTACTTGTTATGATTATCTGTACTCATTATGATCTTACTTATTCTCCTTCTATGGATGTAAACAGCAAACCGTGCTCTGAATCTGCCATGCAAACCAGTGAATCATGGTTGTGATATGAACCAATGACATGTATGTATGCATGACAGGTATGTGTTTGTTTCTTATTCACTAAAGACCCAATTTCCTCAAGAGTGGAAAGCAAAAATGATCAATCCTTTCTCCCAAACCCTCTTCTTTTTGGTCTGAACCATTAGAGAAAGAGAAATTAATGTATTTCAAACTTGCTCAGGTTCCAAACAAATCCAAATGCTATTTGTTTTGTATTCTACTGACTGCAAAAATAAGATAAAGAGCTCCAGATATACTAAACAAGAATTTCTAACATGTAAAAGCAATAATAAAATTATGACCATTTAGCCATGCCTTGAAGAGACAGAAGGCACCATGAGCTTGCTTTTAGAAAAGTGACTTGTACAGCTGGAGACTGAAGCGAGCTGATTTTTCTGATTTAATTTTAAATGTGTATTTTACAAGTATTTAAATATATGTAGCCTCCATATGCCTTCTTTACAGTCACTGCAGAGAAAGGGCACTTCCAGGATGTAATTAATCAGTCCTGTTTTCAGCATCTGGTCTAAAATGAGGTTAATTGCAAGCACATATTTCTCTCTATAGGCAGTAAGGGAGCCTAGGTGAGTAAAAAAGTCTAGATTAACTACTGGAGATATCTACACATGGTAAGATGGATCCCATCCTTAGATGCAAAATACTCTGATTTCAGATAAGTCAAATTATAAGCCGGGGGAACATAGTAGAACTCTTGCATAGTCCTCTAGACAAATGTCTAATGATCCTGAATTGTGAGAAGAAGAACTCTCAAATCAAAACATGATCTCACAGGAAGAGCAAAATGGGAATTATGAGACAGGTGATCAGCTTGCAAGGGCATGAAGTTGTACATTTTAACTAAACAGTCTGAGTCATATACTGAGAGATGCCAAAGTAAGTGGTCAGGTGCTTAACTCAGCACTTAATTATGTGCTTGGTAAGACTCCAGAAACAGAGAATGAGTTTCTAGAGCTTAGAAAAACACACCTGGACAGTCCCATCAAGAGTTCAGCTATCTGATATGTGGAAAAGACTAAAACATAGAAAAAAATAATTTAGAGAGGCTGTCATTCATCTTAGTTGCTATTTGCTTATACAGCCCCTGATAGAAGAATAGAGCGCCACATGCACTACGAAATAAAAGAAATTACTTACAGTGACAGCAACAGGAGTGTTATTAGGAAATAAGGCATTAATGGTTAAGTCATTTTCCAAATCTCTGCACATCTGAATTTAGAATCAAGCCTCCTGCCCAAGCTGAAAAATGCCTGCCTTTTGAAATGCAGATGTCAGATAAACAGATTAGAAAATTATGCAGATTATGAGTCACCTTATAACGAGTGGCATTCTCACCTAGCCGGATTTCATTCCTGTCATGATACAAGGGAATTTATGGCTACAGTCAGTTTGATGGCTCACAAGTATCAGTGACCTCTTTACCAAAAGCAAAAGACTGTTTCCCAGATAGCAACTGCCTATCACCATTAAAGCGAGAGAGTGGGAAAAAGAAAAAACTTATACTATGTGATTCTTTATCCTTAGCAGATGTTTACACCATATTTATCATCAAGTCATTGCTTGCAACAAAAATAGGTAATAATAACACACTTTTTTTTTTTTTGAAACAGAGTTCTTCAAACTCAAAAGGAAAGTGTCAAAATTAAAGCAGTAGTCAGAATGTCAGCTCTCAAGAGAGAAAAACAAACAAACAAACAAGTGTATCTAAAGAGACCTTTCAGAGCTTAAAGTTCTATTAAGGGAAGAAAATATTTCCCTATTCTCCCTACACCCCAAATGGCTTGGATGAGACCAGTTAGATGTTTATAACTGCACTCAGAAAACCTTGAATCAATATTTAATATTACAACTTTAATTGAAAATCAACACCATAATAATAATAATAATAAGTGAGCATCAGCACTCTGAACTGCACAGAAAGCAAGTTCTGCAGCCAGGATGAAAGCTCCTCTACAGGAATTCCCAAGGGAAATCACATAGGAAGTGTTTACCTCATTTAGAAAAGGGCACAAACGGTGAATCTTTCCTTACTCTCAAGAGACTCCATGGAAAACAATATATCTGACTAAAGAGAATGAGATTTGCATGATGAATTTGGACTCACGTTAACTCCTCTCACAGTGTGGTGTGTCAGCACCTTGTCTGATTCTAAGGGAACCACATATTGCACACAGAAAGCAAGTTTTGTAACAACACAACTTAGGAGAAAACCTGTAACTGAAAAAATTATTCTCTGCTACAATAAAAATGAGTATGAAGTAACAAACAGGGCACTGATTTACGTCATCCTTTATTCTTTTACAGCAGAAGCTCAAGTATAAAACTGACTCCCCATTAACCTCTCACTTCCTCAGCAGTTTAATGACTTTCTAAGTATAGAAATGCTCTTTCATTTTAAAGAATGTCAGTATGAAAGCATATGGGTTGCAGTTTCACCCAAAATTATGGCAGTTCACCTCTCCAAAAGTTCCAGCAATTACATTGAAAACGAGAGCCTCCAAGTTCCACTCAGACAAGGAGTGACTTTTAAATTACAAGATGCAAGTGCTCAAATGGTCCACTTCATGCTTGCTCCAAGTAAGGCACCCGAGGAACAGTTTCGGAGAGGATAAAAATGCGCAATTGATGCAGCTGCAATCGCTCTGTCGGCCAGGCTGCTTTATTTATATTTCAGTGAAATCAGCACTGAAATAACTGTTTTTCAGACCGACAAAACCTCCTGACTGTCCAAAGACTTCAATTCCCTCAAAAGAACGTCGCTACGCGTTCCTGCGTCTGATAATGTGCAACCCCTGCCCAGCCAAGTCCCGCGGCGCCTTTCCGTCGGCTCCCCGCGGCAGCAGGGCTGGGGGCAGGAGGGACGTGGGGGCCGAGCGCTGGCCCGGGTAGGAGCTGCCGTTCAGGGCACCCTGAGGGACGCAGCCTCGGCGGTCCGGAGCTATTCACCGCCCGCTGCTCCGCTGGGCTCCGCGGAGCCTGCTTCCGCCTTGCTGCCGGCCTCCGGCGGCTCCTTGTCCCCGCGGCCCTCGGATTTCTTGTTAAAGCAGATTTTGAACACCCCCAGGACGGTCATGACCAGGATGACCAGCACCACCACCGCGACCGTCACCAGGATGAAAACGTAGTTGGAAGAGGAGGAGGAGGAGGGCGGCGGAGCAGCCGTCTTCTCTCCGCCGGCGGCGGCCGTGGCGATGACGGGCGGCTCCGTGGAACCGCCGGGTGTCGGCATGGAAGGACGCCGGCCCTCCGCCCTGGCACCCGACGGCTCCGCGGGGCCGCCTGAAGCGGTGGGGGCCGGCCCCGTGCTCGGGCAGGGAGTTCCGTCCGGGCCGCCCGGGGTGCAGGCGCAGGCGAAGCCGCCGGCGGCATCGCGACACCCGGCGGCCTCGGCGCACCGCCCGCTGTCGGGGCTCCTGCGGCCGAAGGGGCAGGGGCAGAGGGGCTTCTCGGCCGCCTTCCAGGCGAAGCCGCCCGACTCGGGCTGGCAGGTGAGCCGCACCTCCCCGCCGGGACACGCCACTGTCAGCACGGTGCCCGGCGGGCTGAAGCCGGGGCCGCCGCTGCGCTCCTGGAAGGGGAGCCGGTAGTCGAGGTCGAGGGCGCCCATGGGACTGAGGTCGGGGCAGGCACCCTCGTACTGGTACTTGCAGAGGTAGCCCGGGCTTTTCAGCTGGCACATCCGCTCCTTCCAGCCCCATCTGGGGCCGTCCTCGGTGTCAGCCAACAGGTGCAGCCCAGCGCAGCGGGCGGTGAGACAGGACTGCAGGGGCTCCTGCAGCCACAGGCCGAGTGCCGCCGGCACCTCCTGAGGAGCCGTCCCACCCCCGACGCCCTCCCAGGAGAAGCCGCGGAGCGGCTGCTCCTCGTGGGTGCAGGCGGAGGCGTTCCTCTTCAGCCCGACCCAGAAGAGCGCGGGGCCAGGCACCGCCGCATTTGCCATCAGCTCCAGCAGCAGGTGCAGCTCCGGCTCGCCGCTGACCCAGGCGAGGCTGCCTCGCCGCTGGTCGCAGGCGCCGCGGGCCTCGGCGTACGACACGTTGGCGAGGTGGGCGCTGAAGCAGGCGCCGGCGGACGGGCAGCGCACGGCAGCCCGCGGGGGCGGCGGCGTCCGGCCCAG